>JAHLSL010000020.1:10791140-10954707 GCA_025920805.1 Petroica traversi
GCGGATGGAGGCGGATGGGCGCCCGTAGCCCCCCGCCGCCCGCCGCCATACCTGGCGCCGCCGGACCCGGAAGAGGAAGCGGAAGTGCGCGGGTCAACATTGAAATAGGGGCGCGCTGGAGTCCGGAACAATCAGTGGCGCCTGCGCGCTGCCGTACGTCTGTCTGGCAGGATGGCAAGCGGGCGCCGCCATGTTGTACGGAACGGAGGAGCAGGGTGGCGCCATGCTGTACGGCTGAAACGGGGCGGGGCGCCGCTCGGCGGCGGGAGCGGGAGGAGCAGTGACGGGGTCCCGTTTTACCGAAAAGCTGCTTTTCTAAAATATCAGCCTCTGTCCTCAGAAAGAAGGATGTGTGCTTCGCTGTGGTAATTACACAGCTGTGGGCCCAGAAGCCATTGCCCGTCCTGCTGTTCTAAGCTGTGAATTACAAGTCACTCATACACGCTTTCCCACAGCAGACTGGCATGTGACACACCCGGCAACCGTGTGTTTTACACAGAACTTCCCCACGGAAAAGGCTGTTTCCCCAGGATGCCGCGAAAGCCTTGCCTGGAGCACCTCAGAGCTGTCCTTGAGTGCCCCATTCCCCTCGAGATGCCCTCGCTCCTGCCCAGCACTGGACCAGGCAGAGACAGGCTGATCCCAAAACTGGGCCCTCTGGACATCTACACTACCCACATTTGACACCTCCTTGCTGTGCCAGCAGCTGCACTTGAAGCCTTGGATGGAAAATCCTGTTTCCCAAGACACGTATTCACTGTGGCCCATGCTTTGGGGCAGGTGCTCACACAGGAGCATGGGGTTTTAAACCTTTCTCTGCTGGCCAGGTCCAAGGTCCACCTGACTCAAACTCCCATTTCCAGGCCACAGGTAGCTAGGAAAAACATTGGGGAAACTGGACACAGCTAGTGGTACTTTCTCTTCATTCATCCTTCTCCTTGCTCATCCATTGGCATTGTCCAAGTGTCCCGAGCTGGGTCAAGTTTTCTGACTCATGAGATTATCTCAATGTGAGCATGGTGCTGCTAACACCAAACTTATGGGTTCAATCCCTGTATGGACCATTATCTTAAGAGTTGGACTCAATGGTTCTTGTGGGTCCCTTCAAACTCAGAATGCTCTGTGAAATATGTTTAATAGCCTCTGGTAGAGCCCTGAGAAAAGAAATGAAAGGGCACAGCAAGAGCTAAGGGACTATAGGATAACTTGTCAATAGTCAGAAAATGCATTCCAGTGGTGCCAGGTCTGCCATATTAAAATCTAAATGCACAAAAGTACCCTGGCAGCCCCTCACGTTTGCATTAAGCACTGTGTTGATAGGGAGGAAAGGAGATGTTAGTTTCAGTTCCTGTCCCACACCCCCGGGCCCTGCCAAGCATGTTGACAAACAGATCTTCCTCTGTGCTCTGAAATCAGTGCCTGGCCTCCTTTATCCATGTGTGACCTCCCTAATGGATCTAGATACCACCCTACCACCTGCCACTGGCACATGAAAGACCAGGAGATTTTAAAGAACACGTTTCTGCCACTTCTGCTCCCTAGCCTGTGGTGGCAGTGGTGGTGTTCCCTCTCCACACCAAGTCCATCCCTTCCTTCTCATGGTCCTTGTGGCTGCTGCCGTAATCAATGCTGACCCACATGGTCAAAATCTTCATACAGCATCAATGGAAAACTACTGTGTGCAAGGAGGACAGGGTTGGGCCCACTGTCTATGAGTCCTGAAATGCTCTTTTGCTCCACTGACCTGAGCTCTGTTCCACAATGGTACTCAGGGACCCACACATTAAACATGTAGGGTGCTGCTGCTGCCATCGTTAGCGGCTTCAGCTCTGCTTTCGGAGATTAGCGGGTGCTCAGAAAGCTTTGATGTGTGCTCCTGGCCTTATTTATGTGTTTGTAACTCACAGTTTGTTGCACCCTCTCTGTTTTCAATCTATAATTATTATTTTGGTTAATTATTGACTCTTTTTAAGTGCAAATTATGGACACCAGATTTATTTATTTTTTTTTTAATTCATGAAAGAAGAGAAAATAAGTATGAACTAGATTTTAGGGTATATTTAAAATAGGAGCATATTTTAGAAGACAACTAAATTTCAGAGCAATTAGGGTATTTAACATGAACTTTCTAGGCCCAGAACCCTGAGGGGAATAAGAAAGCCAATTAAATTAGATTAAATAATCATGCCTAAATATAAAAGTGTAACGGAATCCAATTGTTAAAGAACAACACTATTAAATTATGATAGAATAGTTTAGATGTTGTCAGTGCAACAGGTAACTATTTTATTATTGATAATAGTATTGATACGTTTTTGATCTTACCCCATTTAGGCTCTAAACTCATCGGGTGCTTTAGAAACTGTCAATTAAATTCCAGCCATTTGCTTCTGCTGATGTACTGGCCTAGTTTTTAAGCATTTTCAGTTCATTTTTTAAGAAGAACAGGACTATCAGGCAAATGGCTCACCAGAGCATCTAGAAATGTTAGCTTAATGACAACTGGTTTAATGCTATCTAATGTGGGGATAAGATTTGAAACAGAAGCTCACTAAGCCCATTTTGTACAGATTAGTCAAGTGATTCATGTTCTCTGCTACTCTTACCTCTTCACAGGACCAAAACGTCTCTTTTGGGAGCAGTCATTTTCCACATCCAACATGTCTCATTAACTCTTTCTGCATTTTCTTCTTTTCTTGAATGTAAAAAAGGGGATGGATTAGCCAAACAATGTGGAAAAGTTACAGTGGCATCCTATAAAATCCACTTTTTGCCTTCTAGGGTGCTGGTGGAAGCAGAATACCTGAGGCAGCGGGCCTTATTCCTTGAGAAAACTGGGGCTGGTTTCCAGGGTGTACTTGCTTATTGGCAGTGCAAAACTATAAACCTCCTTTCCACCAATCCTATTAGAAAGAGAATCATCTCTGATGGCAATTTAGTAATGGAATGTATTTTGCACCAGCCAGCAGGTTGTCACTGTATTGTTTATTGCACCACAAAAGCTCTTTGTTCGCAGTTTAAGACCAATTCTTGGTATGTTGACCATCCTTTCTTTTTTTTTTTCCTCATGGTCCTCTCTTTCTCTCTCTTTTTACTGAAAGTTCCTGTCTATGTACATTATTATTTTCTTGGTCACATGGAAAGTTCCAACAGAGTAAGAGCAAGAGTTCCCAAAGGCATAAGGCTCGATAAGCTTGGCTGTATCCCCTTATGCTTTCCTCACACTTCTGTACCACTTCCAGGAATCTATCAGGCCCCAGGAGGATTCCACTGCCCCATTAACTTCTCCTCATGGGTCCTTCTAGGGCTTTTCTCCACAATAAGCTTTAATTAAAAAATGTGAAATGTTTTCACTCATTTTCACTTGCTGTTGTACTGCTCTAGACTGGCAAATTCTAAGAGGCATGAGAAGGAAAGCGAGCCTGTGGGCAAGCACATACCGGGTGCTGCAGAGAGGAAAAGATGTGATGGCTGAGGGGTGTGCTGCTCCTGTTAAGTCACAGGCACAATACCATTTCAGTGAACAGCAAATTACCTGTTTTAGAAACATCTCATTGAAATCAGCATCCAATCTCAGGTGCTGTTGGGATGCAAACAGCAGGCTTAGGTCCATAAATGTGGAAACAAGAAACCTTGGAAAAGTACTAGCAATTGTTGGAAAGGGGAGGAAGAAGAGGTCCTAGGGTACACTGTCTTTCCAGGGCTGACTTTTTCTTAAAAATCTCATTCTCTTTCCTTGTTAACTATGTGGCATGTGTCACAAACTGATTATACTAATTTCTATCAACATAACCTTCCACAACACAGACCTTTGCAAATTACGTTATGAGAAGCTGTAGTTCATTTCCATTTCAGTGGAGCTTGTTAAACAAGCAAAATTATTTTGTAGCAAAGGGAAAAACAATTTAGTGGAATGCACTCCTAGCATAGGAAGTACATAATATCGTATTTGGGTTGAAACTTTTTCTGTCAAAAATGTCATAACCCTGTAAGAAAGAGAATTAAAATCCCGTTATTTTAATTTACATCTAGCCACGAGATAAGTAAAGTTATCATTGAAATTCTAATTAAATAGGATGATTGACTAAGGTAGGACATCAAAGAAGAGAAGTGAATATGATAAGTCAAAGTCTTATTAATTAGTCCGCGTGGAAGAAATTCCAGGGACGTCAAGCTGAGGCTGCTGCAAGGAGAAAAAAAGCAGACAAGAAAATGTGTGTTTCTTTGAAGTTAGGAACTGAGATAGTGATGGAGGTAATTGTGTCTGACTGGATCCAGTAATGAAGAGCCGTAAATCAGACCTAGGAATCGGAGGAAAGATTCTAGTAACGAATGTGGCTGCCCCCCTGCTGCGAAGAAACAGAATGCAGAGCTGACTAATTGACCCAGTCTATCTCCCAGTAGCTCTCTGTTATTATTTATTAATTTTTAATTTCTGAATTATTTACGTTCTGGGAAATTATTTTTGACAGCCTGTTAGGCGTGCCAAAGTTAATGGAGGATGAAAGGACCGGTACTAGAATTAGTAGGGATGTAGTCACAGGCTACTGAATTTAATGATTTTGGAAGGGAAAATTGATTTCACACAGTGTGTCACTTTATACTACTTTAGGGGTACACCAGCTATTTGATTAATTGAGGAATAACCAACTCAAAGTATATTTGAAGTGTAAATGAATCACAGTGCTCAGCTGTTTATTTTTCCTCTTTTCTGATGAGAACACTGAGTTTGCCTAAAGTTGCTGATTAAAACCAATACAGGTAGACCCCATACTCACACCTGCTTATTTTCTCCTGCCTTAAAAAAAAAATGCTTTCACCATCTGGAGGAGACATGCAATCCTCCATCTCACTTGGGAGAGAGTTCATCCTTCCTACACAATGCCTAATTAAACAGGCTTTGTGTGCACTCCCCCTCCCCTGTGAAAAGTGTTTAAGATGGAGCAGGGTACTGAGCCCGTGGCAAGCACAAGCAGCTGAGATGTGAATTCTGCATGGTGACAGCTCACGTTTGCTTTTCATCAGTCCCCAGGCTGAAGTCAGGGTCCCTGGCCTACAACATCCCCGGAGTGGGTTCTCCTGGTGCAGTTGTGATAAGTTGAGCCATGCATCTTCCACACAGAGCAATAGAAGAATAAAGGGGCTCTACACAGCTCTTCCAGGCTGTGAAAACTGCATTTCATCCTTGGTGCCAAATGAAGCTAAACCCTGTCTGCTTTAAGGGCAGTGTAATCAGTTGTGTGGGCACTGGTGGTGGTATCTGATTTTGGGTATCTTCAGTGTAATGTCTGCAGGTCACTCAGTGTTACCTCCCAAACACCTTAACAATCTAGTTCCTTAAACTCTAGCCCTAACTGGTTTAAGTCCAACTTTCCTGGTTTCAAAATAAGCATAATTGATGTTACTGTTTAAAAAAACCTCAGAGACTCTGAAAAAAGAATTAAAGTACAATTGTTTATCTGCACAAGTTTTGGGAGAATAGTGAGCACCAAATACTAGGTGTAGTTGCCCCTTTCCACAAGGAATTGTTCAAAACCATCTGCCACTAATTGACACAGATCCCATGAACAGGTAAGAAAGGCATAGGATAGACTCTATTTCAAGTCTAATAAAACAATAAAACTCCTTCAAATTGACCGAGACCAAACTATTGAGTGAGAGGTTAAGTGTAAAGGATCTGGAATATTGGACATTTTGCTGTTGCTTTGCTCTTTAAAATAGGAAGGGCTACCTACCATGGCAAATGTTGATCATAAGGGGATGAGGGGAGAGATAAAGAATGAAGAAAGGTCAACCATGCATTAGAGTTCCTTTTAAAAAAATTGTATTTGTCCTAATGATTTAAAGATATGTTAACAGTACAGGAAAGTTTTGCTGCTTAAGTTCTCTAAGGAGTTTATAATTCATATAAATGTCTCCCTAGTTTTTTTCACGAGCACTGGGGACATTTCTTTGCGATGATTTACAGAGTTGAACATGCAAGAGGAGCCTGTTTTTTTCAGTTACCTTTTGGATTATACCAGTGGCAATTAGCTGTGCAAGGACGATCAGCTACAACAGGCTGCTAAAGGAGGCGTGTGACCTGTGGACTCTCCTTGGCTCCAGGGATTTGTACTTTATAATTTTTTTCAGCATGTGAGACTGTACTGGTTCCTAGAACAAAAGCCTGATGCACTGACTATTTTTTCTGGGTCTCCTGAATCTGTGAGAGATCTTTGGGTTTTGGGGTTTTTATGTGATTATTGTTAAAACTTTCTCAAGACGGAACACTGTTTATAGTGCTGGTAAAACAACATGAAATAGGATTTTTGAGATTGCACATTTTGTTAGTATCACTGAAAGCACGCTCACTAACATGGAATTCTGAAGAGTTCAATTCACCAGCAGCAGGACTGACTGCCCCAAATGTGACCTAAATATGATAACTTAAGAAACAGTGAGTTATATCTTCAGATATTAAAGAACAATTGGGTAATTTATGCTACTTGAAAATTTACTTTACAGTTTCAAAATGCTTAAAAATGGAGAAACAAATACCTTTTATAATACATGTAGAAATTAACCTTAAAATATTTACATTCAACAAATGCAACTTATTTTGAAGAAGATGATTTAGCATGCTCTGCTGTTCTATAGTGGAATGAATCCATCATAGAACTGGCTTTTCCCTGTTTCAATATTAAAACAAAAGGGATATGCTGGCAGTGCAGCACCCAGGGAATTCAGCTCAGAAGTCCAATTAACAACAACTAATTCCCCATACTGCCTATTTACCCCTAAGATTTGGCTAGATATAATAAGTCATGCATTTTGTATTTAAGCTTTTAATGCCCAGAGGATAATAAAAATCTATCCTGATCACTTTTTATTTTCATCACATGAAGAGAGAAGAAAGCATCACTTCTTCCCTCTTCAATTAAGTGTATCCCTATCTTTGCACCAAGTCTATGAATGAGCTACATTCTGTCTTCTTTCCCTACTTCTCCATAAATGCCTTCATTCTTCAAAAAGACATGAAGGTAAGAATCCCTTTGGATGGGAGTTCTGCAGAGCTAGGTACATGTAAAATTATTCACCTTCAAACAATGATCTACTGCACATTCACTGGACCAAATTTCCTGCCTTTCAGACTATCATGCTGTATTTATTGTATACAGCATACACTCCCCTCACACCAAATTTCACTGCAGGAGCTATCAAGGTACTGCCCAGCCAGGAATATATTTTAAAATCTAAAACTGCAACATACTGTAAATGGTAATGACCAGGCTAGAATATACTAAAGATTAGGCAAATACTTCCAATAATTAGAATGATCTTCTGCAACTCAATTTTACTTTCTGCAAAAGTCAGAGTGAACCAGATTCTCCAAAGGTAAAAGCCCAGCACATTACTACACACTTTTGATGCAAAAGGGAGAGAAGCAGAGAGAAAGCGAGCAAGCAAATACATGCACATGGGGCTTTGGATATTCCTTGATAAGTACAACCTAAACTGTACATTAATACTTTAGGGCACATTAAAATATGTGTCCAGATACACTTTTATTTGTGTTCAACAGGAAACAATTAAGGCCTAGAGGTACCTATATAGATCTGTATTTATAAAGTTTTGTAACAAAGACATTATGCAAATTCACCTTGTTTGAAGGGAAATTGGAAGAAAAATTAAATGGTTTGAGAAGAAAACAACAGAGCACATTAAATCAGAAAGCATCACACTGTTAGAAACATAAGATGCGACACTGTGCTGAAAGAAATGCCGGGATCAATGTTAGGTAGCCATGCCTGCAGAGCAGCAGGTTACTGTACAGAAAGCTGCCTACAAAATATTTCTGCAACATTGTACTTTGCTGTGTATGGCAAAAATCTCAGAAGGTGTTATTTTTTCATGAAGCTGTGATGAACTTGGCTTATGCTTGGCATCAGACTGGCTGATCCTTGTGGGGGTTTCTGAGTTGCATATTTGCAGATTTAAGGCCAGAGGGGCTCACTTCCAGCTTTCCAAGCACTTGGCTGCCAAGCTGCAAGCCTGGCCTCTCACAGGTCCAGGAATCAGAGTGACTGAAAGGGAACCAGTCTCCTGTGAACATCCCAGACTAACTGGCTGATTCCTCTCTCAGCAGATATGCCTGTGACAGAAACTGAGACAGCTGAATGCAGTATTTTGACACAGTCAGATGTGAATTTTAGTACCTGTCTGCACAGAGATGGCAGGTGCAAAGAAGGGCCAGCTCCAAACTTCTGAAGGGAAATGTTGGCTTCATCTTCTTCCTGAGCAGATTTTCTGATTGCTCTGCACCCTCTTCCCTGTGAGCAGCAAAAAGAGCAAAAATCAGACAGGCTCATTCCAAGGAGAGTTCTGTGGAGAGCAACACAACACCCCCATTTGTGTAACACCCCATGGTCAAACTTCCTGCTTGCTGGGAAGCAGAGGTTGGCAGCACTAATGATTCTCTCCCTTCTAAAGCTGCTAGATTTTGACTGCTTTGAGGAGATTGAAGACAAGCATTAAATTTTGATTAAAGGGACACTGCCAGCTTACATTAAGCTTAGAATTTAGGGTTTGTAACAGGCAGGCAAAGGTGGATGAGAGCTTGCATTTTGGGTGTAAGTATTTCTTTGCCGCAGGATGAAGACCGTGTCCGCTGAGAGCAGAAGGCATCAAAATTAACTTGAATGGAAAACTAACAAGATCCCCTTTAGTTTTGCTGCTGTGGGAGAAAGAATGCAGATGGAGAGATACCATGTAGCTTCCCAAATGTAACAGCCGACCAGTTGAATTCAGTGTGTGAAAAGCTTGTTTGTTCGTTGCTTAATGTGGTTTTCATGTGATAAAAAGCCACACTAAAGTCCTATTTGAAGAAATTGGCAGAGGAGTAGAGTGACAGGAGAACTTAGTACAGGTGAGCTGGCACATGGACTAAATACCTTTCATCTGCTTTTCCTTTATAGTGAATTCTTAGAGATGGTAAATCTACTTAGCGTTAAGTGTATGGTCCACTGCAGCTGATGAGAGAGTAGCTAATTACTTTCAACAATTAGAGATATTTTCTGCAAATAATTTTGCCTGTAATGAGATCCAAATCTGAATCAAGTTTTTCAAGGGAAGAGACTAAAAGACAGCAACTCATCGTATCTTTAATGTACACTAGATTTATGAAAAGAATATTATCAAGAAATATTAATTCTCAGAGAAACTAAGGAAATGTGGATCCAGATCTTCATCTGATAAAAACCAGTTCTCTGAACAGAGATATGTTGATTTATAACAGCCACAGGCCTCACCCGATATCCCAACAAGAATTAGCTGCAGCCACAGAAATCTTCCGCAATAAAGACTTAACTCAGTTTGGTCTTGTCTCAACCAAAAGCTGGGGTTTTGCTGCAAAGTTATCTATTATCTTTGCAATATTCATTTGATCAAGCCTTTCAAAGGAACACGCAAAATAAATCAAAGTGAAAGGTAACAATGGCCCTGATTTTCTGTTAGTTCTTCATACAGTACAAAAAACTGAAGCAGACCTCGGATAACAAGACTTGTGGCTTCAAATGCATTTTGAGTACAATGACGCTACTCCCTCCCAGGGTCCATGCAGATGAGAGGTGCTTCCCAAAGCTGTAGCATTGAGTAGGTAGGATATGTAACAAAAAGGATGAAATAAGGCCAGGCTACTGCACTGGAGATGATAGAGTGTGGAAGAGTGCTGGAACACAAATTGAAAACTACTTGTTAAACAAGGTTAATTTGTTCTCCTTCCAGAGTATAAAATGGCTTCAAACACTTCTAAACTAGGTCATTTGACTGCTCAAGAAATACATGGTGCTAGTCAGCTGTCTTTAGCAACAAGTTTATTGGAGAGTTTGATTGCATCCCAAAAGCATGCTAGATATTTCTGACCATATCAAAGAAAACTCAACTATGTTATCAAGGCACACTAATGAGGTGGTTTGTTTAATTGAAATACTTTAAGTTTCCATGTAGTACAGCATGAAAAAATCATTATTTTCATTAGATGAGCTACTCGTTAGCTGAAAATCTAAGTTACAAAATATCACAGTGTGAGATAATAAATACATTGTAAAATGCATTAAATCCAGGTTATTAAAAGGAAGTTCTATTTAAAATATAGAGCCACGTAACTTGGGCATGCTTCCTTGTATTAGGAATCAGGTTTGGTTCTTTGAAAAATATATCCAAACCCAAAGGACCTCATCACACTTTCACTGAAATCTCTGTCAAAACTCTGACCCATTTTAGCCTGGATAAATTACTTAATTATTCTGTGACACAATTCTGTAGTAATGAAGTTTGTGTGCAGCAGCTGGAAGTTCTGAGGCTCACTGAAAGACTCCCCATTTTAGCCTTGGATTCATTGATGCTGTGTTTGATGCAATCATTAACAGCAGGTCAGGAAGCACTTCATAGCTTGCATTTTTAGGGGCAAATGTTTACCTAAAAGTGTAAGACATGGAGGATTTGTGAACTTTATGTAAAAACATGCATGTCCATGGCATATCTCACATGTGTTTGCTGAGCAGGAGTTTAAGAACTGTACTGATCTTATCAAGAGGATGCAATTTGAATGCATGATGAGATTGGGTCTAAAGGGAAAAAAATGGCTGGAAGGGTTCCCTGGAGTCCATCTAGTCAAATCCCTTGCTCAAAGCAGGGTCAAAAATGCAAAAAACTGCATTGGGTTGGGTTTGGAATACCTCCAGAGATGGTGACTCCACAACCTCGCTGGTCCACCTGTTCCTGTGATTGACCACTTTCGTAGTAAATACATTTTATTTCAAGTATAAATTGAATTTCCTGTATTTCAATACTGGTTGTATTTTGGATTTTGTGTTCTTTATTCTCCCTCACTCAGTATTTCTACAGATTGTTAAGATTCCCCTTGAGCCTTCTCTTCTTGACGCTTAATGAGCTCAGGGTCCTACTGAGAGTTCTTCCTCATCACTTACATTTAAACATTGACTTCAGATGAGGACAAAATTGTATTTTGGTTATCAATTCACAGGTGGACTTGGTTCATATGAGAAAAAGACTACAGTAAGACTCTGGTTCAACTCTTGTTTTATGTATTTCTACAATGAGGCCAAGTTTTATCCTTTGTCCCCACACACCCCATGCCCCCCCCGTCTTCTCTGTGTCTTACACTAATGAGGGCATGTTGTCCTCAATTCTCATAGCAATGGCTTCTTCCTAAGTTATTGCTACACAGATGCCAAGGGATCTGCTCTCTTATCTCACTCGTGCTACTCCTCTCTCTTCTCCCCCACTGAGGGATTAGTTCACCAGCCCTGTGAAAGTGTCCTCACAGCATTACTCTGTCACTAATCCAGCCAGCACAGGTCACCAGGGCTGTGCAGAGACAGCCACAAGATTTAGAAGCCACATCTTAATTCCCGAGGAGTCCTGGGCATGCATTCAGGTTGCCTCCATGTGTTGGCAGCCAGGGATTTTGACACGTCTTCACAGCTATTGCTCTCCCTGTCAGCTGGAGTCAAGTCAGTGACACTGAATGGTGCCACCGAGAGCCCATGGACATGGAGGAGATACAGCAGGAGTGCTGAAAGATCCCCTTAGCCAGCGAGCCAGCCAGAGATTCAGGAGACTGTACAGATTACAGATGGCACAGTAATCTCACAACTGGCCAAATCTGGAGTCTAAGCAATACTTATATGGAGATGAGCATACATTAAAGGCTGCCAGTGTGACAGCAGAGAGGGCCAATATTTCGGCTTGCCCAGGAATGGGCACACTGCCCTCACAGAGCCACCTGCTGAGATCATTCATGCCAGAAATGCAAGTAATCCTGGTAAGGCAAGGTGCCTGGGGGGATCAAGTCCTCACTCAAAACCCAAGGAAAAAAAAAGGACAAAACCCTGAGCCTCCAGGCCACCTTCATACACCTCGCAAGAGCCCCTCTGCTGTCAGCCTGCAGACTGCAACCTCTGGAGGTTGGAGCGCAGAGGATGAGAGCTGCACCTCATGCTCTTGCCTCTTCCCTCAGTTATGAAAACAGGCTTTTCTTCTTCCACACAGACAAAGTTGCATATCTTTATTAGTTATCTCTCACTCTTCTCATTTTCTCTGGGTTCTGTTAAACATTTTTAGAAGTCTTTCTTTTTTTTTTTCCTACTGGGGCCAATAGGGATGTGACTTGCAGATTAGTACAACTGTTAGTTCCCTTTAATAGGGCTTTTCTTATCCCATTTAGGTAGAATAAAGAAGCTTCATTTGTTAGCTTAAAAAAAATCAAGACTTTAATTCTTGATCATTGCTCCCAAGCGGACCCAGTTGGAATTCTCTCATCATCACTGATCAAGTCTGGACTTCTTTTGTTTGCTATTCAATTTCATTTGCTTTCATCATTTCAAAGCACTAACAGGCTTTCAGCCCTGCTGAAGCATAGGATGGTGCTTTAAGTACATTGCAGTGAAATCCCTGTGGCAATGGAAAGCTGGTACATAGCATTTAGCTATGTACAATCCCTACTATAAACCTGCATTTACATTATATTAAAATTAACCTGCTGAATAGTTTAATCATAAAAATAAATACTCCATTTGGCTCTTCACATTACTTACTTGCTGTAGAGAGACTGTCAGTCAGTTCCTCTGATTTCAGACCTGAGAAAAATTTTATCTCAGAGCAGCATAAAAATCTTTCTGATTACTAAGCTGCAGTAGATCACCATCTGGATTCATTGCTAAAATAATATTCTTGGAGTGTTTCTCATATCGTGGATAAACTTGCTCTGATGTTTTATAAATGTTGTGGATCTTTTCTTTACAGATCCCAAGATGAGTTTGCAAGGAAGATCAGCACAGAGAGCAAGCCTGCAAAACAGTTTTCCAGTTAGGATACAGTCCGTCCAGACCCCTTCTCTGGTTGCTTGTACCTATCATTTCCTAAGTGAGGAGATGCCAGAGCATTTTCTGAGAAAAATGTTCCTTAGATCTACTCTGTGAGTGCTCCTTGAGGATGACTGTTGCCAAAGTTGTTGCCCTTGCAAATGGAGAAAGCAGTTTTGTTAAATTGGCTGCGTGTAAGCCACTGCTGGACCGTTCCTGATAAGACCAATGCAAAGCCTAGCTACCTGGTATAATTTTTGTTCTTCAGGGTCCTTGTGGTTTTCTGTATGGGTAAGCCCCCTGATTCCAGAGAGGGTCTGAGTACGAGAGAAGTGCCCTGTCTGCTCAGCCTCTTGTGCTTTTCTGCTTGGTTTTTGTGCTCAGGGTGCTCATCTGTGTTTCAAGGTTTCTCCCAGATGCTTCAGGGCTTACATGCCTGAAGGAAGTCATCAGGATCAGCTTTGGGGGCATAAAAGATGTTTACCTGGCAGAAACAATACAAAATACATATTCCTTCAAACACAGCTGGCAGAGGGAAGGAGACACTTAGGAAGACTTGCATGGAGGAGTGTACCCAGCAGAGAGCCCTTTGCCCAAGAGAAAACAGGCACGCTGCTCCTTCTCATGAGCACTGGCACATAGCTCCACCTCAGCCCAGCTGGTACCACCCAAATGCCCCAGAGTTTCAGTGCTCCAGATCTACAGTCAGCTTGTGGTTTCTCCTTGGAGGGCTGGACTGTGGGAAGAGAGCTCCCTGCACCTTGCCAGAGCCTGGGACCAGCTGCAATTTGAAACATATAAATACTTTTTTTACCCCAAGCAGTTTCCAATTAATGTGCAGATGGAAACCACATAGATGGTCTGTGGGAGAGAATCCTTGCTTGGCAAAAGATGGATTATTGCTTTTATGAAATGCCATAAGAGCTCTGGGAGCAGAGTGCTTTGTTTTCTAAGATCCCAGCTCCCCATTCAGGGTGCTCAGATTTATACTGAAGGGCTAATGTTTCTGGAATGTGAGCCAGTCATTCTATGGATCTGGGATGCAGAAGATAGTTAAGAAAATACAACTTCAGTAAAAATTACTCTATTTTGTATACAAGAGAGGACAAAATAAATTGGGCTGTGGGAAGACTGTCAGAGCTTAGTTGTCATTCCCACAGAGAACCTAGAAATATCAGTGGGCATTATCAAAATAGTGGGGAAATGAGGAAAGCCCAGAGAAGTGAACCTTCTCCCACTCTTATCCAGATTCGTCATCCAAAGCAGGGGATATTTTCTTGCAAATTAATCTTCAAATCATCACAGCTTTATCCAAAACACATAATTTTTCACTCTTAAATTCCACAATGAAGATGATGTCACAGTGGGACACTTTCACCTCAAAAATGTTAGGTTGTGGTTTCCCAATATGAATCCCCTGCCCTCCTTTATATAGCTGAATGTGCTACACACCTGTGAATATTAAAATATTTTGTTTGAAAGGACAAGAGGAGATAAAGGATTCTAGTTTTAGACTTTAGATCTAAACACTTCAGACTTGATTTTTTCCCTCTAATTTCCCTTTATCTAAAAAAAACCCCAAATTTAATCTTTGCTTATCCATTGTGATTTTTGAGATAATTACCACACATAATTACTTTGCAAATAATTGATTTGTAAACAATTACTTGTATGCCTTTAGAGCTCTTCAGATTTTAAAGTGGTAGAAAAATACAGGACATGATAATCTTTCTATCTTCCTTTTGCTAGCATCACTATAACTCATTATGTTCCTCTACGTTTTTCCACAAATAATGCCAATGAATGAATGATATTTCCAAGGAATCGCATTGCCAGAGAGTGTTTTAAAAGCCATGAGGCAGATTTTCTTCTGACTTCTTTGGTTTGTTGGTTGTTGTTTTTTTTGGGGTTTTTTTGTTTGGTTTTTTTTTTGGTTTTTTGTTAGGTAAATGCATTGTCATTCTAGTTTCCAAGCATGACTAGTATATCTAAATGCTCTTTCATCCGCTGACATTTGTGCTGATTCGGTCAGGGTGAAAGTGAAGGGCGTTTTCCATAATGTATGTGGAACACATTAAACATGGACCCCTCAAAGCAGCTTCCACCTGGCATCATCATGTCCCAGATGGCTTATTTTGGGTTATCATAACAGGTTGGTTATTAGTTTGGTTTTTCATATAACATGTTCTCCATAAGCATCTCCCAGGGATTGAATGGTTAATCCATGGGCATTAATGGTTAAATCATGACAATTTTGCCTTCATGAATGGAATCTGCAAATAATGCATTAACAAAAAATTCAAAAAGCAAAAAAGTTGTGATTTTTTGTGAGGATAAAACTCTATACTGAATTTTGTTATTAATAGCTGCAGTTTAATTTTTTTTCTGCAGATGGATCCATTCTCAATAGAGGGCAGTAGAGGATGAAAATGAAATGGCCTATTCACTTTGTTGTGTTCAGATCAATTCTCTAATATTCTTTTAACTGGCTTTAAAATGGACCCTTTCATCTTGAAAAAGAAGGAAGCAAGAATGTTTGCCATCTGGGAGACACTCTGCCAACACCCAGATGTTCACATCCTTCTGTACAATTTACTCAATCAGTGCAACATCAACTTGTGCTGAGTGGGTGGGATAGTGAAAGCATGGGAAGAAGGGAATAGGCCTTTCCTTGAAGAGGAAAGTCCCCAGTCCTGTGCCTTCACAAGGGAAATATTCTGTCATTGCTCCATGTCTTCAGTCCATCAGCTCATGGTAACCCTGGGAAGCAATGCTGAATTCTCTCACTGAAAACATAGGAAAAGGTAGAAACTTCCCATGAATGTGTCAGTATAATTATCCTGCCAGAAACAGTAACAGATTTAGCTACCCAGAGGTTTTCCTGACAGCAGGTCAACTGTGCTGGCTTCAGCCCCAGCTATGCAAGCCAGGCACCCCAGCTGGTGCTTGGAGGAGGTGGCACTGCCCCTTGCAAGCAGGTGGGAGCCTTTGGCCTTGACTGAGTGACTGCTGTGCTCAGGACAGGGAGAGCAAGTGCTGAGTTGGGAAAGGAAGCCAAAGCCTGACTGAAGAAGAGCTGGGATATCTAGGAGCTGGGACAGACCCAAGGTGGGTAAGGACACAGCGGGAGCAATAGCAGGGCAAAGTTCTGAGCAGCCCTTTAGATGTACTGAAGTCTAGACTAAATACCATAATGGAGACTCTGCCTTTTGTTTGAATCCACAAGCACATCTGTGGGGTGTCCTTGGCAGAAGTGAGGCTGTCTTGGATGCATGGCCAGGACTACACATATGCTTGGTTGATTTATGATGCATATCACAATAGCCTAATCCAGTTCCAAGGGTTAAAAATAGCACAGTCCTTTCCACAACATTCAATGTGCAAAGGAACGAGTCTACCTTTTTGTACCTGCCAGTCATAGATATGTTTGCCATCACAACGCCCTCTTCTTCATTTTGCAGTTCCTTCCCATCACTGCTCTCTCAGATCTGCTGCTTCTCTTAGTTCTGACACATGCATCTCCAGTGCTGACAGCACGTTATCCTCCCTGTACTATCATCATGTCGTATCTGGTCTGTCATCCCTGACCATCCACCTCTGCTAGATCCCCATCATTCACACTTAGCCTTTCCAGGTCTTTTTAATCAGCTGTGGTAATTAAAGCTTGTCAGAGACCAGGTAAATTATTACATGCTGTAGCTCTCTGACTACTCTTCTTGTTCCAGTGCAGAACAGCAGACAGTGCCTGAGGAAGCCCATGGTGAGACCTCAGTAAAGGCTGTGTATTCAGGTTTATCCTGCTCAGTACTTACTGAGAAATTCAGCAAGTCTACTCTAGCTGACAACAAAAAGCAAGAGAAGGACAGGAAAGAAGAGTCTGTTGTAAATTTGGATGGGGGAGTTCCAAGAATTTGAGGTTTTGAGGGAAAGGTCTTTTTGGTTCAGAACAGAAGTCACAAATATTGGATCAGAACTCAGTTTAGAGGCAGACTGTGAAAGGCCCTTGGAAGATACCTAAGAAGGATGGGGAAAGAGTTATCTCAAAAGGACGAGGAAGAGGATGCCTATATAGAAGATTTTCCAGTGAAATCTGACAGCAACATAATGTGGGGTAGAGAGCAAGTCCTAATCCTACAAATCTCTCACAGCAGTAGCCAGAGCTGAGCATCTTTCCATAAAATACATAAACAGAAAGGCAAAGCCACCGTTAGTGAAAAATTTTTGGACAGGTATTTGCCTGCATATGCCAGAATTCTACTGGTGCTCCTTTTCCATGATATCCTATGTACCAAGCTTAAATGTGCTGCGCTTAGAAAAAAGAAAAATGACAATCTTTTCCTAAATAGCTCACTTTTCTGTAAATGCCAATATGAAGATGGCCAGAAGGTTCACCAGGGAGAGAAACAAGATGCTGCTGCCTCCCCAGTCCCTGGTGGCTGAGCTGCTCTGCCTTATGGCTACCCTGCTGCAGCAGATCTGTTCAAAGCTGCACAAGTCCCACTGGTGATGCTGGCACACTTGGGTCCCAGCGATGAGAGCTGCCTGCTGCGGATGCATCACTGCAGCCGGCTCCGTAGCACTTTTTCCCAGGAGGTGCTAAGACTGGTTGGGACAGTAAATAATTAGCTTTTCTGCCTTTGGCTATAGAAATGATTATGAATTTTTAAGCAATGAGAGTGATTGAAGAAATTTCTGTTTGCTTTCTTTTAGTTGTGTTGCAAGTTTAGTGTCGAGAAGGAAAATACCCTCAGAGGAGGTTGACGTACAGGTGGGAAAATACAAAGATGCAAAGATATCAGAAGAAATTCAGTGAGCATTAAAAGCTGGATGAGAAGGTCCTGATAAAGGGGGATGACTTTCATAACAAAGGAATTATCTTTCTTGTTCTTCCTTTATCTGATAACGGGCTATTCCCTGAGAAAGTTGGCTCCTGGGAAGTTAGTTTCAAGCAGAAGTTGAACATGAAAGTTCATTTTTTGGCTGAAGTTACTTTCTCTTTAATTTATTTATTTTTGTACATTTATCCTAGTCCTTTTTTCTTTTTTTTTTTTTTTTTTTTAATTAAAATAATGCTGAGAGATACTGTAGAGAGAAGTTGTCTCTATTAAGGCACACAGGATTTAATCTCAGAAGTATACTACCTCCCCCATGGCCTGCTCAAGGCTGCCTGCTTATGCCTCCTCTGTTGATGTCAGTTCTGCCTCCAGGACTCTTGTCCTCTCTGGCAGACTGGCAGTAAGGGGTCCCCTGGTGCCACATTTTGCAATCTTGGCTCTTGATCAACCTACTTGGCACAGCAATGAACCTGGAGGTAACTTCATGTTTTGCACACAATGCCTCACACTTGTTAACTTTATGTCTTGCCTTGTCAAGTGAAATCAATATTGATAATAATAAATCCATTAGCAATTAATTATAAATGAATTATCATTCCCTGAAAAATACTTTGAAGGTAAAAACACACAGTAAGAAATTTTCTGAAGGTTTCCTGTTTACCTCCTGTATTGCATAAATGTTTTCTAGTGTTTTTTTCTAAATGTTTTTTCAGCTGTTCCTCCACTTTGCCCTTGACCCACCAGCTGGCTGGGTCAGAAGGCAAGGCACCTTACCCCAGATAATTTTAATCCCACTGCTATACAGGCACAGCAAACACCACACTCCTGTTGCTGCAGACAGGGCTGCAAATCCGACCACACAATGATGGTTGGTGCACACCAAGAGCCTGATACCATCAGACAAATGTGCATTGAAAACTTCCTCAGGGTGGCAGTGAGGGCCCAGAACAATTTGCCTGAGGTATGATACCTAAAATGTGCAACTCTTATTATCCCACCATGGCATCATGAACTGTTTTCCCTACTGGAAAGACTGGATTGGTTGCCATTGCAGACTGGGGATTTTTTTTCAAACCAGTGGGAGAAGCTGAATGAGGCTCCTCCAAGCCCTTCAATCAGGAGACCAAAGCACATTTTGCATGTCATGGAGGAAAGTTAGGAGGATGAACGAAGAGGAACGAATGGGAGTTTCTGCTAAACAGAGTGGCTGTATGGCTTTAAAAATTTCCCAAAAAAGCTGACACAGGGAATACTTAATTTCTTACTGTTGATATGACTGGAGTTACAAGTTAGAAAAAGCAAACACATATTTACCCAGCTCAAATATTTTCCCTTTAAAGTCCTTCTTCATAAATTTATAAAGCTGTAAGTCTTGGAAAGAATCTCCTGCAATCATTTTGTCTTATACCTGCCCATGAGTTAGAATAAGATTTAGCCACCTCCTCCCTGTAAGGTGTTGGTCTGACCTGTTCTCTAATCTGCCAATGAAAGGGCTCAATATCCAGACAAAACTGTGTTCCCAAAGCATATTTTAACTTTTTTTGTTGTTGTTGCAAATGACATTGATTTATTTTTATCCTTCTCACAGTGGCCATTGAGAAAAAATGATGGCTGTCCTCTCTAAAGCAATTGTTTATATATTGAAAAACTCATACGTTTTCCCCCATAGTCTTTTTCCTCTAGACTAAACAAACTCAGTTTCTTTAACATTTCCTCATCACTCGTGTTTCATAAAGCTTTTATCATTCTTGTTGCTTTTGTTCTGGACAGTCTCCAATTAATCTACATCCTCAGCTCTGCTGGGCCCTTCTTGGCCATGGCTGACAGTCTGTTGCTAAGAAAAGTGCCACACTTCTGAGTGAGACATTAGAGATCTGTTTCCAGATTTAACATGGTAGATGTAAGCATTTTAGTTTCTGTTAGTACTGATAAATATATATATATATATACACATACATATATAATAAAACAAATGAAACAACACAAAGTCTCACATTCTTGAAGATGATTTGTCAGTTTTGCACTTCAGTGACTGCTGTCTTTATAAAACACTTACATGTTGTTCCATGGCATTTCTTCCACCCAGCAGCATGGCTACTGAGGCAGTCAGAGGCCTTGCAGTCAGCAGCCCTTGTAGAAGAGCCTTTTCCAAGGCAATGTAATTAAAGTCAGAATTCAAAGCACTTCAAATAATCAAAAGACCTACCAGCCCCCAAACAGAGGCAAAATCAAAGAGCCTGGCATGGAATGAAACCCAGCAACCCTGAAGGCATGAGCAACCAACCTAAAGAGATTACATGCCAACAGAGGGAAATAGGGGAGGAACTAATGGCATCAACAGTTGAAAAACAAACAAATTCGGGAGACTTCAAAAAGGGAGTAACTGGGCTACCAGATTACATGTTTTGTAAGTATTTGGGATAAAGAGGAACATGTGTGGTTAGAGTGTCCAGGCTTGGTTTAATCCTGGCCATGGAAAGCATTGAGTATTTCCTCCTTGGTATCAGTCATGGCTACCAGCAAAGATTTGTGTCGTTTTGAGTGGTCCCGCACTCACAGTCAAGTCAGAAACAAACTACTGTCTCCTTGCTAAGATTAGAAAAGGGATTTTGCCCTCAAAAGCCCTTCTGTTTTATAGGTCAGTATCAGCTACAAACCTTGTCACATCAATATACTTAAGATGTTGTAGCTTCTATCATGAAGCTTACAACTTTCACTGGCAGGTTATTTATTCAAGAGGAATACTCAACTCAAGAGCAGGCTCATTTCCAAAGATTTCTTTTTCTTCTGTGGGCTGACTGGGGTTGCACAAAATTCTCAAAAAAATACAGAACAGGCAACTCATATCTGATTTGAACACTTTATCAAAAACACATCCTTGACTTCCTCTTCCAGGAAAATTCATGGATCCCTCCACACAAATTCAGGTATCTGTTCGCTAGGCTAAACGACAGCTTTATCACCCATACATTGGCTCCTTCTGTATTTCTAATAACTTTAGGAGAGAAACACAAATTCCACATTGTCTATGTCATGAAGTTCTTTTAAATGGTAGAACGGGATCAACTCATCCTAAGGGTGAAACCAACAAAAAAGAATTCGGTGCAATTAATTTAGCAAGCTTTCAGCCTGATGATGCTTATTTAACCAATGTGGATGAAAGAAAAATTTCCCCACGGCCCCTTCTAAACACCTCAACTAAGAAAATAAGCATAAGTGTGGTAAAGAGCATGTTGATACCCCAAGGGACCAGAGAAAGTGCAACAACAGAGTGCCTTATACAGAAGGGGGAGTGTTAAGCATGTTTAAACCAAACATTTCTTTCCCTTTCCTTTGGGATAAAACTATTTCCCATGGAAACTAAGGCTGTGCCCCTACATGTGTAGCCCGGGGAGAGATGCTTTGATGTGAAAGAGAATCCTGGTAAAGTACCGGATGCAGAAGCCGATGTGGAAATAGGAGGGACTTCCAGAAGCAGGAAAATGCATTGTCCCAGAGGGGCTTCCATCACCCCCCCCCAGGTCATCACTCAGACTGTCTGGCTAGTTTCCTCCTGACGGTCACTGTGCTGTAAGGAAAGTCTTGTCCCAGACATGGGGCAAAAGTTTAGAACTTTTCCTTTGCTTTAGACAGCTGAATGAATGAGAGATTTTATGACATAATATAGATATAAAAAGCTAAAGTGAAAATGTCACAAACTATAAACCAAATGCTGCTTTTTAGTGTACCACAGAAAACTTGGAGAAATCATGAGATCTTCAGAAAAGTAAAGTGCTGTAAATTTGATTTAGTCTAGGGAAAAGGGAGAGTGAGTTAATTCTAAATTTTTAGGAATAATAAAAATAAATAAATATGAGATTTAGCATGAAAGTCTTACAAGTGTGTACACTCATATCCTATTGGAGCTATATGGTCTATATGAGGGGAACCTGCTCACAGTGTGCAGATGATCTGCTTTAGGTTATTAGGCTCCAAGACAGATTGTGTGGGGTATCTGCCTGCAAACACTTGCTGGGTATTGCAGGACTCGCAGCCCAAGAGGAGACTGTTCTAGAGATAAAAAGTTCTGGGGTCATTCTCTCATTTGCTCTTTAAAAGAGCCAAACCTTATTCTCTTCTTCCTTCACCTGTCACTGAGATAAGTGCTGGTCATGGCCTAAACTCCACCAGTGAACTTAAACAGAGAGCACTGCTGGTGCTACCACATAACAGAAGGAGCAGAAATCCTCCTGCATGCCCATGAGCATCTTATGCTCACAAGTGGAATCTGTTCGGCAGCAGCAAAAGAGAGAATGGACCATGATAACTTGTTATTGTACAGTAAGTCCTCATCACCTGCCAAGTTTTCACCATTGTCAAGGTTCTTGTGGGTGCTTGTTGTGAAACAGCTGATAGGAAACTGAAGTATCATTTGATCAGAAGACCTTATCTAGGCACGTGGGCCACATCTAAGCAAATGGCCCTATGATGGCAGTGGTGGAGGTTTGTTGCTGTAAGTATTTCAGCACAAGGCTCACAGGCAATAAACTACATCATCATTTTAGCACTGGCTCACAGTGACACATTCAGTGTGATTTCTGTGACAAAGACTTTGTCAGTGCTCCCTCCCAAAGTAAAGTCTGTCACCTTGCTTTGCATTCAGCGCAATGTATTTTTTTAAGTACTTAATTGAACTTGCTGAATTATTCCTTTGGTGACTAGAGAGGACTTCATATTGGTGACCTTTATGGCTAACAATTTAGATGTATTTATTACTGAGTTGGAACTTGGTGCCTACCTCTCATAAATTAAGTACACTAGCTATCTTCAACATCATTTACATTGACCGTCTACTAAACAGATTGCTACTTTACCCCATGTTCTTAAAGATAAATAGAATATTGGCATATTGATCTCTAAGCAACATCTCTGCCTGAAGATACGGGGAGCTGGAAGAGGTCAGAGTTCTTGAAAATTGAGCCACAGGATCAACGTCACAACTAAATATTTGTGGTCTCAGCTAGATCTGATGTCCAGTTGACCACTCAAAGTCCTTTGAAATAAGAGCCAGAGCCAGAAGAAACTACAAGCCCTTCTGTGCATGGACTGGTTTCCTCTCTCTCTTTAGTGGGAGTAAGAGTATTTTACTCTTACATTGGGAGCCCTGAGGTGTATTTAATTAATGCTCATTATGAACTCTGAGAGGAGGTTGAGACATAAACATTATTATAGCTTCAAAGCCTGTGGAGATCACTCAGGTTTCACTCAGCTCTCTTATGCTGGCAGAATTCTTACTGACCTCCGGACAATCCAAATATATGGAACAAAGTGTTTGGCATTTGGCCCATAATGTACCTGTCTCTCTCCTGGGCTGGACTTGGCTCTAATCCAGCCTACATTCTTTGAGTCTCATCTATTCATTGACTTAAGCACCAAGAGCTTTCGGAGGTGTTGCTCCACAAGCAATGGTTCTCATCCAAACATTGCTCACTATCAAACAGTCTAACCCTATTAATAATAACTTAAAAGAGAACAGAGAAAGAGGAGACAAGAAGTAGATTCAGTTTAATAAGATTTTTCTTTCACCCGAGTTTTATGTTCCTTTCTTTTATCTTTTTATCAAGGCAACTGTATTCTGAAAAGCCTGAGGGTACAATAAACAACAGAAGGTGATGCAATGGCTGCTCGTTATTGCTTGATGGGTGAATCATCCTACTGGCTGTTATCTGCATTATTGGAACAGATCACTCGAGGGCTGCGCTGAGCATGGGCCACAAAATGTAACACTGCACTAATATCATGATGTGACACGCCAGTCTCTTCATTTCCAGATGAGTTTCCTTTCAATTGCACATAGATAAAATCACAAATAAAGGTGCCCATGAGATATATTAAAAATTATATCTAGGCCTTATTTTTAACAAAGCTCAGTTGGTACTGAGTGGCCAAATCCAGCAACATGTACTTATACCAGTGAGCAGCTGTTCATGCAAAAAATTCCATTGTTTCATCAGGGCATCTCAAGCA
The DNA here is from genome assembly GCA_025920805.1 of Petroica traversi. Taxonomy (NCBI): domain Eukaryota; kingdom Metazoa; phylum Chordata; class Aves; order Passeriformes; family Petroicidae; genus Petroica; species Petroica traversi. The sequence continues at coordinate 10,814,845 of JAHLSL010000020.1, forward strand.
AGTGACTGCTCCTTTTTCAGAATTAGTACTGAGGTTTTTTTTCCTACCCCACCCTGCTGTTTTACACAAAATACCACATCCTACTTAGTTTTTATGGTATACTAGGGTACTCTAGTTTGGCTTTTTTTTTCTCCTGGGTTTTATGAATATTGTACTACTGGGATTAAGCTGAGAATGAAATGTTTCCCATAAGCAATATATGAGCATTAAAAAATGACTATATAAACATATTTTACCAAAACCAAAATTACTTCTTTTATCTTTCTCATACATGATGCCTAGTCTACATGAAGACCTTCATAATTAAGATCCTAAAACCTGCCTTGCCCGGCAGAAGAGGCTGCTCTGTGTGTTTGTACCTGAGATACTCTACCCAAATGACATTTTTAGCATAAAAATAGTAACTTTTGGTGTTAACTATAAATTTTAGCAGCTGTGATATGCTTTTGGTTTGGGTGTTTAATTATACTGACCTATTGTCTTACATCTGGAGTCCATGAAAACACTTCAGGTCCTTCAGGAAACAGGCACAGAGGCAGCAAAGAAAATTTGTGACTTTAGGAAGTGCCTCTGCCGAGCTGTCTCTAGTCAGCCTCTGCAAACCAGATCTTGTTTACTCCACAGCATTTTGTGGTATTTTTTCCCCTTTGTTTCTTGCAAGTCTTTGTGCGTCTTTTCCCAAACCAAAGCTTTCAGGGTCTGAGCTAACAACTGCAGTACCATCAGCTGTCCCCTGGGAGGGGAATATGGTACTGTGGCTGTAATCAGACCACAGAGTGCCTAGAGCAGAAAGAGAGGCTTATGCTTCAAGCTGAGCTGTCTGTGAGGAACGAGAAGTCAGGACAGCATGGACTTAATGAACTTAAACCATTGCTTAGACACAAGATCCACTGCACTGTCCAGTATCCACATAAGGGCATCTTCCCTCTGCACCAGAGAAGAGATTTGTGACAGCAAAGGCATCTAAAAGGCTTTGTTAGTCATGTCACCAATGAAGGAAATGAAGATGACATTCATACGGCCCAAACCAGCCATGCAGTGGTAGAGCAAGGCTGGGCCACAGCAGTTGGGATGTGGCCACCTAAGGCAGTCCAGCAGCCCTCAGGTAAATGGCATGGCTGTCCCAGCTTGGTGAGGTCTCCCTATTCTGGGGCTAGCAGCTCCAGAAAAACCCAGTGTGGGGTTAGGACTGGTCGCTTGAAGCTTTGTTGGCTTTTCCCTGTGAATAACATATCCCTAAAGGAGCAGCACAAAGTCATGGAATCATACAACCATTTAGTTTGGAAGAGACCTTTAAGATCATCAAGTCCAAACATTATCCCCCAGGAATGGTGACTCCACCACTTCTCTGGGCAGCCTGTTCTAATGATTCCTTACTCTGACTACAAGAAATATGCAAGTTATCATCAACACTGGTGATTCCCCTGTTTCTGTTGCTAAACTCAGTACTGCATTTCCATGACTGCTTGGATGTTGCTGTGTAAGTCATTGACCATCAGCTCCCCAACCTTTTTACTGCATGTTCTCTTGCACACTGAGAGCTCAGAACCATGGCTAACAGGACCAGCATGTATTTCTCTTGCTGCCAAGGGCAACTTAGGCTCCCTTCCAGTTTCTTTTTACCAGCTTAAAGAAAGTCAAGCTCCCACACCAAACACAAAGAGGCTGAACACACACCTCAAATCTTCTGGGAGAAATTCACCACTTCAGAAATCCCTCTCCCTTAGGCTGATCCCACCACAAGAGATAAAATGTCCCTGAGCATTTACTAACACATTTCTCTTGCACCTTCACCCAGCCCGAGGCAGAGCTGGGGACTCAGGCAGGGCCCTGCCCATCCCCACAGAGCTCTGGTCCCACCACAGCAGGCACCAGATAAACCAATGGCCACCTCAAGCAAAGGACTGAAAGAAGGCCAGAGTGAAGCTCTGCCATGATGCAGTGACCATCTTCACCTGGATGGTACAACAAAAACTGTATTTAGAAGCCATAGTGTGGCTGTGTGTGCCTGCCTGAGTTCCTTTCAGCTGCGTGTTTTGAAGGCCAATTTGCATTTTACATTTTATTCTGATGTTCAGTGGAGAAAGAAACTTCTCAGAGATAAGCTCTTTCTCCCCTGTGTCATTAACATTTCTCACTCTCTTCTGCTTTAAGTTTCACAATGGTGGCAATGAATGTTTATTCATTCATATATGGCGAGTGAAGCCATATATATTTTTACAAAAAACAAAACAAAAAAACCAAAAAAGCCCCACCAAAAAAAAAAAAAAAAAAACCAAAAAACCAGAGACTCTGTGACTTTTTTAGCTGCATTTTCTCTATAAAGGAGTGTGTCCAAGATGAAAGAAGTAACTGTTTTTGTAAGATATTCTCCATTTTGAATCCAGAAAGTACAGGAAGCTGAGCAGTCTCTTTGTTCATCCAGCTACTGCTGCTGATGGAGACAAAGCAAGTCATGTGTCTACATAGTCTTATGTTGATTTTGCTTTTCTTAGACAAAAGCTTTTCTAATGGGTGGGGTCAGTCAACAAGGATGGAGGAAGAGGGATTAGCAGTTACAGCTGAACAGCCTTCTGTATGCCCTTGGTCAGCTTTCATCTACTTCATTGCTGTGTGCATTAGGCTATGACAACATCAGTCCAGAGAGAGAGAGAAGGAAATCGCAGAATAATGCCAAAATCCTGGGAGAAACCTTGCCTATGAAGACAGGGAGCAGCAAAGAACCCCTGAACTGATACACCATCCAGCCTTTCCAGCTGCAGGGTGTTTGGAGTTAGTTAAATACAAAAGAGATATTGATGGTTGTTCTCCTTCCCTCTCCATTTTTATGAAATTTCAAATGGAAAATTGCAAAACTGTTGACCAGCTCTATAACTGGGAAAAATACTTTTGTAAGTGGGCCAAAGGTTTTTGCTTTGTTAGTTCTCCAGGGTTGAAAGGTTAACCAAGATTTAAACCTCTGATATTTTTCAATCAATTCTAAGGAATCACAGGTTGAAAATCTTCTGGGAGAAAACTTGAGAAAGAAGATTTGGTGGCAATTTGAGTAAATAACTGGATTTCACTTACTCAGAACAGAGGTTTTTTTCCTGCACTTCAGCTTTTTTTACATCTACTTGAAAAATACGGTAGAATGAATTGCACAAATTACATCGTATTTACATTAAATAGATGTTGTGTGGTAGGCAAAAACAATAACAATAAAAAAGCCAAAATAGGAAGGAGGCAAGTTAATTGCATGACAAGAAAGGACAGGAAAGTCCCATGGAAACAGCAGCAATGCAATGCTGTCCCTGCACTCTCTGACCTGAGTCCGGAGACATGTGTTAACAGCACACACCGCAGCCTGAGGCAGAAAAATGTGATGTGGTTGACAAAACTGTGGCATGACTAAAGACAGAGCATGTGAATTGTATTTATGTACTAGTCTCTGAAGTGGAGAACATATTGTCAAGCAGCCTGAGGGAGCTGTATCATATGTAGCTCCGTGTGCAGCATGGTATAGCTGTATCCCATTAAGATGCTGGTAACGGAATATATTAAATATCCTCTTGAAGGCTAAGGGTCCAATCCTCCTGCACTGAAATCAATATAATTTTTGCAATTTATTTTTAATGGGAAGAGAATCAAACCATTTCAGCTGCTACTCTTCTGAAGGATTCACACGCATGCACAACAACCAGTAAAACTAACAGAGAGCTGTGTGTTTTGCACTCCCAAAAATGCCCCTCCGTGGTCATATCACAATGACTAAGGGTAGGCTTGTCTGGTGGCAGATCTGCAACTGCTTTACCTGGACCCCACCCAAAAACCAAGAGACCCATTCACAGGGCAAAAGCTGTCAAATGCTCTCTTTCAGAGCAAGTAGACCAGCCTAAAGCATAGAAATTTGTTTTCTGATTGTAATACCAGATGTATCCTAAAAGATAGCAGCATTTTATACTCTGCTGTTACAAAAGCTGTCACATGCTATCTTCATTCACTCACTTCACAACATTTTTCTTTTTTTGTTTTGTTTTTTTTTTTAACATCTTCATACTCACCTCCAGCTAAATAACTGTGTATGATTCTGTTTCAAGATCTCTCAGGAAACACACAGAGCCAGAGAAATAATCAGAGTTTAGTATGCTGGCTTCCTGTTCTGTTTCTTGAGGAGAACAGGCTGGGTCCTGTTCTGACTTCCCCTGGGGAAACAGAGACTGCTGATGGTGGTGGAGCTAAACGAAGGTAAAACATCAAAACCCAAGAAAAAGTGATTCACAGGGGGGATTCTGGGCTAAAACCATGGGGCACATTCAAAAAAAGCCATCTGTTGTCTTACAGAGAAGTTTCCTTAAAGCACAATACACAGTTAAGTTTTCCATTTGAAACTAACTTGAAAATAAAACTCAATGCATCCTGAAGGCTCGGAAGTCTTGTTGGCACATTTAAAAAGTGCCATTAAGATAAAGAAATCCCACAATGTGTGTATGTGTGGTGGCTTGTAGCCAGGTGCTGGAGGTGGACAACAGTGATCCTCTTCACTGATGATGGTGTCCTGCATCACAGCTCTGCTTCAAAAGGGAGGCTCAGGAAGGAGCCAGCTCTGGGTCCTGCAGGATTTAGACCTCGGTGTCCCCCTGGGCGAGTGCTGCTGCAGAGCACACTGCTGACCACAGCATGGCAGGCAGGGCTGTGCTGCGCCATAAATGACCTTACTGCAGTGCTCCACGGACATCACCAGCTCTGCACAGGTAAAGCAGGATGTATTTCTCTTGAAGGCTACAATAACAGATTTTAGGTGGCTGCTTGTTAATATCTTTCCCTTAACCAACCCAAGAGTAGCCCATCCAGGTGAGGCCACTTTGAGTTTTCCACTGCACAGGCAGGCATCTTCATCTCCTTGGAAAGAGGCAATGTGTGTTTTATGGGAAGTGCTGCACAGCAGGACTGGGTTCAGCTTCTTACCAAGAAATCTGTTCTTTCACTGTGGCTCTGGTGTCTCTGGCTCCAACCAGTTATCTGAAGCAGAGAAGTAAACCAAAATACCAAATCTCAGATTGGTTTTTCACTAGCCTGTATTGTAGAAACCTTATGGCATTTTTCTTAACAGCTGAAGATGCTGCATTCTCAAGAGCTTTATGAACAGGGGCAGGAAAGTACAGACAGTTTGTGTAGTCTCTTCAAACTGAGGCAGCTTATTTTTGTTCCTGCTGATTCAAAGGACAATTTGTACAATCCCAGTGATGAACTTCCCCTTTTTAATTTGCCAGTAGCATATACCAATCACACATCCAGGGTGCAACAGGGCATGTCAGATTAAAGAAAAACTGGACAGTAAGTCAGCTGAATACTACATATGTGAGTATAGATAGATTAGATAGATAGAGATATAGATATAGATATAGATATAGATATAGATATAGATATAGATATAGATATAGATATAGATATAGATATAGATATAGATATAGATAGATAGATATAGATATAATAGTGATGCTTTCTCTGCCCCTCCAGAGTTTTCAGCTCGGCTTGGGGCAAGAAAACAGGTTGCACACAAGACCTTCTCCTTATTGGAAGAAGCATCTATGCAATAGAGGAACAGGGAAAGTGCATCTGTCTGCAGCTACCTGCCATAACAGCATTCATGTATGTTTTGTACAGGACTAGGATGCACAAGGCTTGAAGGCTTGATGCACTTATTCCATCACTTTTCACACCTCTGCTTCTGGGAAGTGCTGGGGGGACTGGTAGAGCTTAGAACCTGACTCAGGGGAGCTGACTGAGAGCAAACCCTATCTATACTCTTACCCTTGCAGTACTCATACTGCAAGTCCTTAGATCTCACTTCCAGACCTGTCCAGAGCTGTTGCTGTTGTTGACAAGATGCACTTCCTGACTATTTGTGGCCTGGCTCTTCAATCTCTGTAAAGAACAGCTCCATTTTAGCTATGCAGGGATAGCAAACACACCTCAGTCTTCCACAACCACCTCCACCGCCTTGGAGTTCCATGGCAAGGTTTCAGACAGGGTCATACTTTTGTGACCTGAATGTCTTGGTCTTACTGACATCCACACTTCTGGGATACTTTCTGAAAGGTAGATATCTATTCCCTATAATTCAAGCAGATACAAAACCTGTAGCATGATAGAGATCACAGGAAGAAATGCAGCATAGAAGGGATTCAAAGTTTTGAACTTCCATCTGTGAAGCACCAAAGGGCAAACTCTAGACTTGAAATCAGAAATAGCATAGATTTACCAAGACAGCAAACCACTGAGGTAAAGAGAATGGCTGACCTGAGAGCCTGCAGCGTCATGGGAAGTCCTCAAATAGTCCAAGCATCAGGAAGGGATCACATATAACAAAAAGCTGACCAATAACACTACAAAACATGGAGAGATGTCCTAAATTCAGCAAAAAAGCAGGGTGGCAAGACCTGCAGACTGAAAACAGACTGATTGAGAGTTCCTGCTTGGAGTGTTCCTGCATGAAAAGTGTTTCACCCACAGCTGGTGTCGTCATTGGGGTCTTCCAAACACTGAAGTGAAATATTGTCTGAACACTCCCATATGAAAGTAAAATAATTTCCAGGCATTTTGGTCTTTCCTGTATTATTAAAAATACTTTAAAATATATCCACAATAATTTGATTCCAAAGAGACAGAATCATTCCTTAGTTATTTCTACCAGAAATGTTTATTCTAGAAACAATGTTTTTTCACTATAATTCTTAAATTTCTAGCTTCTAAGTTATGCTGTGAACTTTCTTAATTTGGTTATATTGGGTTTTTTTATCTATGTCTCAATTTTTTTAAAATTCTTTTCTATTTTATTTGAATAATTTTACTTGCAGGTAATTTCTTTAGAAAAACAGATGAATCCTCTTTTCCAAATGCAAAGTTCTGGCTTTTGTCCATCTGAGAAAATGTGTCTCCTCAGTTGTCAATTACAATTTTTACTTCCTTTTTACTTTCCTCCAACTGATTTGGCCCAGAACTTTTTGAGAGGCATCATCTGTCCTCTCTCAGCACCACCACCAAGGCTGGAAACACCCATGGGAAGCCTGGATTTGTCATGCTGCACTAAAATAAGCACTGTTCTCTAGACCAACAGAGCCAGGTGTGTCTCGAGTCAGCTGTTCAACACATCTTTGAATGGTGACAGAGAGGCCACCATCTGAAGATCATTTCACGTGGCTTCCTATATATATTACCTTTCCTCAATGTAGGAAGAGTACAGATAACTCCATCAGGCCACAAATATTTAACAAACAGAATTTTTGTCCACTACTCTTGTGGCACTAAAAATAAAACCAGCATGCATTGCTCACTTTTTACCTCAAAACACTGGCTGTGATCTTGATATTTGACTTTGTGGGAAGCTGTTTGAGTTAGGACTGAGAACAGGGGGCAGGTTTCAATTTGTTAGGCTCACACGTAAGAAAACTGTTCCTACCACATCAGATCTCTGGCAGCAGAGACTGTATCTGTACTGTACATCTGAGTGAGGAAACAGAGGGTGAGTCGGACTTTGCTTCTACAAACGGAGCTGTGCAGATGGCACAGTGCTTACAAAGAGGCAGGAATATTGTCTTTTGATCTCAGTAGGAGGGTGGGGACAAGGAGGGGGAAATCTGATATTGCCCACAAGCTAGGGAAAGTTTCAAATCTCTCACTCAAACAGGCAAAGTATTTGCTGCTGCGTTTCTGCTTTTATCCTTCTCATCACCAATATTAGCTCCTGATGCCTCCTTGGGTTTTTTCCTCAATGAATTTGCAGTAATCTACAAAACAAGGTTTAAGATACCCTAGAAGATGAGTCAACTCCACTCTTAAATTATAAAAGCTATTAGAAAAATAAAGAGTTCTAAAATCATTAACTAGTAAAACATATTTTACTAATATAGCTTTTTGCCTTCCATGAATAATGATTTTAAAAATCCTAGAGCAGAGCAAAATTTCTGACTGGGTAAGTGAGAGATATGTTTGGGCTTAGCCAAAAATTTATGAATCAGCAAAGTTGATTTAATTTAGTGAAAGCAGTAGATTTAAGATATGTATTTGATAAAGCATCTGTTGCAAGAAGGATATGCATTCTCCTTTCAGTTTAACCGCAATTGCAAATAGCTGTGCTGAAGTCGGTAATATTGCACAGAAAATTATTACAAGCATGACAGGGCTCATTCTATGTAGTTTTGTAATCTGTTGAAAGGAACATCTTGAAACAAAGTCAGATTGATAAGTAAAGAAAATAAACAAGCAAACAAAATATGTCTCAATATGGACAGATGCTTTTTTTATGAAAAATACTCCTTCTATGTATTTTTAATGTTTTTTGAAAACCTGAAAACAATTTTAAGTGCAAGATACTATTATCCTTAAAGGTTTTAAAAACCTTGAAATTCTCCAAAGAAATCTTGGGAATTTTTGCTTTCATTCTTGTCAAATACTATGGAGAAGATATCTTCTAAATTAAATCCAGGTAGTTTAAAAGATCCATTTGGAAAAGCCTTCTGAGAGCAATGCCAGTTACTCAGCAGATGAGCAACTCCCACACCCCACTAATGTAAGAACAAACAGAAGACTTGTGCTTGGTCCCAGAGCAAAGTAGACAGGTGTTACACTCCTTTTTTTTACATATTTCCAGTCCTACCAGCAGTATCTTCATTGTCATGGAAGATAATACAATTTTTCCCCCCTAACTTACTGTGCAAAATGTAGATGAGAACTTAAAAGCAACCTTGCTTGATTTATAGGGTCTCGAACCTTTTGGCCACATTTGTCAGTTAAGAAAAAAGTCATTTAACTTCTGTGTAAAGTTACATGTTAGAAAGAGGGGGGGAAAGAAGGTTTTCATATGTCACAAAGACCTTTACATTTAAAGCAGAAGAGAACCTCATCAATATTCAAAATTTCTTCTGTGTGTACTGAAAACAGGCTGATATTTATATGCCAAATCAGCTGAAGAGATGGAAAAAGCAGAAGAACAGTGTGTGAAACCGTTACCAGAAATCCCATTCATACAGATAAAATAGCATGGATGAGCTGACTTTGTGGGGCTTTTGCATTAATTGGGTGTGACACTAGATATAAGGCTCAGTTACAGAGACCGGTGTTGACTCTCCTAAAAGTTTGAATATTTAATCCAAATTCTCCAAAGAGAAAGCTTTATACATGACCTGGACTTAGAGCTCGTGAAAAAATCTGCATGCAAGTTTCTCTGGTTCATGGATACTTTTTTAAATGGTTTTTTTTCAGTAAGAGAGAAACTAAGCAAGTGAAAGATGCATGAAAGCATTAGAAAATTGCAAAACCTGCAATGTGTATTTATGGTGGAGGATATCTAGTTCTTCATGGGAAATTATAAACCAGTTTTAATTTCTCGGGCTGGAACTGCTATCTGGAGATGATTTTCCCTTTCTCCTCACTGACTACAGAGGGAGCCACGTTTCCTCAGTTAGCTCAGGTGGGTACCTGAAATTTTTGTAGCTTAAACTCCTCTACATTTTTTAATGTGTAGAGCATAAGCAAACTTAAAGTTTGATTCCCTTCAATTTTACAACAATTTTGGTGATACAATCTTTCTGTGTGAAAGTGAAATCTTGTTTGTCTGTTTCTCTTCTTAATGTGTTTCAATGTTTACAGCTCAGAAGTTTGTGTACTTTTCAGATGCCAAATAAAGAGCAATAACAAAGACAGGATCCTAATGTAGCTAGCACTAGCAGCAGCACAAAAAAGTCATTACAAAGAGTGACTGTAGTAAATTAAAAGCAATAGAAGAGTCAGCTGAAGTTGATTTAAATCTATGAAATCTAAAAATCTATGGAAGAGGTAAACCTGAATGCAGCTGGGGAATCAGTTACTAAATTTTCTGTGCTTGCTTTTCTCCACACTCACAGCTTTAAGAAGAAACTGCATGATACTCTGCATGCAAGAAGCCATTTCTGAAGGACCTCAAATAAAGACCATTGTGGTGGCAAACACCAAAGGTTGTGATGTTCCACATCTTCATGCAAAGCTCTGCTAGAGGAGGCCTGCACTGAGAAATAATTGCCAAGACCTATATGGGCTGCCAGTCGGCCACCTCCTGGTGAGGAAGGACAAATGGGTCAGCCCCATTCACAAACAACTCCCCACACGATGTAGGCTGCAAGTGTTACAAGACCAAATGCTCCGGATCCCTTGGGATATGGTGAAAGATGAATACCTCATCTGCCTCTCCTTATTTAGCACTTTGAGCGCATGCACCAGGGTGAGATCACGTTTGAGGAAACTGCAAAAGGTGGCACAGTGAGTGCTTTTCTCCAAGGAAGGAAGACATTTGGTGGACTATCAACTATTTACTTCAGTTTGCTGCAAATAGGACGAATCACAGACTGATCCTATTGATGTGACTTCTTCCCAGATTTCTTGAGCGTAACAGCTTTGCCTCTCAGTTCCTTCAAATTTTACAATATTTTTTGGTGCTACAAGATTTTTTTTCTAGAAGTAAGGCTTTTTAAGAGCAAATTATCTGAGATGTGAGATACCTTTTAAACAAAAAGCACAATCAGATCTTAGCACACTTCCACAGATATTTCAGTCCTTCTGGCTCTGTATATGAATGACATAACACTTTATCACTAATTTCTGAGCTGTCCTGGGCTAGTAAGTCTGACTGCAAAAATATTAAAAGTGCTTGATTTCAGACCTATGTGACACAAAAAAGAGGCAACAATATGCTTTATACCAATTTTGAAATCATGATTATGTCAGAAAAGTAACATGTGTCATTGACAACAAATGTTTTAGGAGTTAGACAAGGTGCACATGCCTGGGATGGTCTCTGAAGAGACTTCTAAACATGTTCCTGTCAAATCTTACCCCATCAGTTTGTTAAGAATGAAAATTAAAGATTTCATTTAACCTTCTGTAGTGTGGGAGTTAACCAGAAGAAATGCGATGTCAAAATCCATGTTTAAGAAACAGAGTTGAGTGTCCACCTGCTCTTGTCAGGTACCACTCCTCTGTCTTTCCTGGAATTTGTGAAAATAAGTTAATTTAATTTCACTCAATGAAAAACTTTGGGAATACTGACATCAGCTGAGCATCTGCACTTCTGTGCCTTCAGGACCACAGATTTCACCTTACTGTAGCTGCAGAGTCTTAATGATTTTGCTTTCTTCTAGACTTCCTCATAAAGGTAGGGCAAGGTTTTCCACAGTCAAAAGCAAACAATCCCAGGTCATGCTGTTATATATGGCTACATCAGACCTCTTCCTATTTGATGAGTGCTTCTGGCATTGCAAAAAGTAACACGGGAATTCCCTGCTTTGAGGTAATGCAGAATTAGCGATACATGGCTCTGTAAAAACCTGGGGCTGGTGAAGTGAATTTGGGTTAAGACCACAATCAAAATGGTTTTTGTGCTGATTTTTTCCACACAGATGAAGACAGGCACACAGGTGTTTCATAATTATACTTGACATGTGCTTACTATTTTGATCTTTGTACCTGTATGTGCATCTCTACAGACATTAGCAATTACACTCCTCGCTTCAGAGATGAACCAATGTGGGAGTGCATAAAGGGATAACTGATGGTATCTTTTCTGATAGTGTCAGGGTTCTTAGGATGTAGGAAAAATAAAAAGAAGCAAGGCAGCAATTGTTCCCTAAACATCTTGATGCTCAGGGAGATGTAATGCTGTTAACTTAGCATTACCAGCTCAGTTCTTAATGCACTGGAGCCCACTTAAAAAAGGATCTTTTCTCTTGAAATAAGCAATTTCTTCAAAGAATTGATTTCTTTTCGTTCCAGAATATACATAGGAAATACAGTGGAACTGCAGAAAAAATAAAATCCCTTCTGAAGAAATAAACTAATTAAGAGAAAGAGAAGACTGAAGTGATTCTGCCAGCATGATCTGATCAAGCAGGAGTTTTTATAAAAATAATGAGGGCCAGTTGTTCACTACTCTGTGTGAATCCACTGTAAACAGCCTCTGGAGAAAAATATAATTATGTAACAGCAAGAAAGCATGCTTCTGAGCCCTCACTCAGAGAATCCCGGCATAACTTCTGTGCCCTGGGAAGTCATGCAAGAAGCAACAGCATCCCCTGACCCCCCAAGCTCAACTGGCTTGGGTGATCTTGAAGTGGGAGGGAGGGAGATTCCCTAAAAACCATTCTGCCTTTTTTAAACAGTTTGAAAACGAAGTAGATCCTGTCCAGTTCTACTGCTGTGACCATGCAACACACCACCTCCCTGAGCATATCCCTGGGCTGGGATATTCCATTCTTGTTCACATTCAGGAGAACATAGACACAGATCTCATGGAGAGAATTGGCCATGTGCTTCCACCTCACATCTCCTGCTCTTTTTGTAATGCCTTTGCCCCATTTGGTGCCTTGCCTATTCAGATTTCACAGGTCTGTACTATAGTGGACCAGAAGAAAAATACTCCTGTAAAACCAAAGTAGTTTCACTGAGAGTCAGTGAGTTTGGTGAGGGTTTGTAGTGCTATAATTCAAAGCAGTGCAATTCTGTGTATGTGTGCAATATTTCTTCTCTCTCTAAACACTTGTTCCCTGTATCTCATAGCATATCACATATAAAAAAATGCCTTTCCCAAAAAGGCATGAAAAAAGCAAAGAAGTTCCTATCTCTCATACTTCTTTCCTGCAAAGCCAAATTGATAAGAATAAATTATGAATGCCTTTCAGTTCAGCTTTAAAAATATGACGACCTAATTCCCTTCAACAGTGTCAATTAATATGGAACATGCATGTGTTCATTAGAAAACACAGTTCATCAAGATAGAAAGATAATATTGTGATTTGTGCATTTAAGTAATAATGTAACTTTTCATTTGAAAGCAGAATGGCCCTCTATCAGGACAGCTAACATGGGAGAGAATATGAAATATTATACGAAATTAGAGAAACAGCTATATTGCACAACCCTTCCACTTGTTTGCAGGGCATGGTGGTGGGTTGATGCTATTTTTCTTTGTGGATTACACAGCTCACCAAGTTTTTATATTGTCTGAAACACAATAAACATAGCAACACCATTTCTAATGCCAACACCTTTCATTATGAAGCTAATCAAGAAGGACCAAGGACCTTTTATGGCCTAACCACACCATGCAGCACCTTCCACAGTATTTCACAGGCTCCACAGATGCCCTGAAGTCTAAAATATAATTATTACTTTTCGTCTGTTAATTTCAGTTCAAAGTGTGCACATAATGTGTTGCAGCTTCCGAGATTTCATATTGAGATGCTGAGGTTATACCTTGCATGCCCTGGGGCAGATAGACACGAGGGGGCCTCCCAAGGGTGGAAAGCCTGGGAGCATGGTGTCATGGATGGAGTTAAGCAAACCACAGAATCTGGAAGGAGCCAGACTGTGTAGCATTCAACGCACCACACAGCTGGGAACAGTCCTTGTGTACACTTTTCCCTGGCTCGTGTCAGGAGTGTGCTAATAATTAGGCAGCAGAGGCAATCTGCTGTCCAGCTTGCTCCCTGGACCTGTTTTATTTAGCTGCCTAGATGTACATATGATTTCATTGATACAGCACTCACAGAGACAAGAATCAGACCCTGCCTGGGAAGACCCTGCTGATAAAGGCTGGAGATGCATTCCCTCCTGGATCAAGATTAAAGAGACCCTTAGGGAGATGGTTATAAATTCCTGACTCTCAGGTTGCTGCTATTTCCTGAACTGAGCTAGAGGAGCACTGTACAAGCTGGCTGTGAGTAATGGGATATTTTGCATTACATATAGATTGGTGAAACTGGTGATGAGCCTACCTTCTCAGCACTCCCATACAACCCTTGATCCCCTTATTCTGGTGCTGGGGGAAATGGAATGGGCATAACTGCACTGGCCAAGGAGCTCCACCTTCCTCTGGAATACAAATATCAACTGAGCAGGTGTTGCTCCAGTTTCCATCTATTTTATTATGAGGGGGTGCGGAACTGGGGCAAGCAAATATGATGCTTCTCTAGATACACTGGGTTTGATTGTCAATGCAGTTTTTAGAAGTCTTAATCATGCAGTGTTCCGTGATTTCAGTGCTTTTGGGTATTAACATTTCTGAGGTCTCAGTGTGAGTCTCAATTATTGAAATGGCCAAGATTCTGGCAAGAAACCACAGGGAAGAAATCAGTTCTGTGAGGAAGATGCCAGGAGGCAAATACTATTTACATAGAGTAGAGAACTACAGAAATATAAGAGTATGTAAATTTCTTGACAGATGCCCTGTTTGGCAGCTGCTCAGAAGCAAATTTCATTCTCAGCCAGATCTGCAAAAACACAGATCAGTAATCCAGGGTAGAAGGGATTTGGTAGAAATTCTGGATGACAACTTACAACTCCCCAAACTACTGCTGAATTAACAAAGAAATAACAGATCAGGGAACTGATAATCTTTGTGGGCCTGAATCAGGCAAGGTCTTAAAATATGAGAAACCTCAATGAAGTCAGGAGAGACTGCTGCATCTGTAATGTATCAAAAGATTGTTTACCTGACTCTCTAACACAAGGTTATGTTGCAGAAGGCACTGCTTGCTGGGGTGCCCTGTCAAACCAGGCACAAATCTGAGAACTACTTGAGACCTAGATGCTGTTGTGAAACTAGGATCAAACATTAGTTTATCCTGTTTGGTGCCCTCAGAAAGATGAATCTGGATAAGTGTGCATCTCATGTGGCAGCTGATGTTACCAGGCACAGTTGCTGCCAATACAGTAGACACCCAGTGTGAACAATAACACACACTGAAAACTGAACTTTTACATGACTTGAAAGAAAATTCTGCATTTTTGTCCCTTTCTTTAGGAAATTCAGGAGAGAGAAGTGGTGGAATTGCAGCCTAAGATGGTGGGGGCTTACAGGTTTTAAATCATATCCTGAGGGCCTTTGAGTATATTTATCCCAGGATCCAGCTATGGCTAGAATATTAGTAGCCATCTCCATGATATTAACAGGCTGACATGGTTCACTGGGAAGGTCTCTTGGAGCTATGACTCATTAGCTCATTGGCAAGGGCTGCTTGCATTTGGGGGAAAGACATTTCTATTTTTGCTTGCCAGAAGGTCTCTGAGCTCTGCCTTATGCAAATACACAGTGACTATGATTTTTCTTTGAAACCAGCAGCTTCCTGCAGTGGAACATTAGCATGATGGTTGTGTGCACTCCCATCCTGGGATCCTGGGAACATGGGTGGCTCCTGTTATGCATTCCTATGGAGGCTACAGGGCAGCCTTGCCCCCTGCCCAGGTCATGAAAAACTAAAGCTACATCAGTGCAAATCTATCAGGTTTTATTCTACAATGAATGTCAGGCAATACTGCCCTTCAGTTAAAGTAAGGGGAAATAATTTCATTTTTCAGACAGTTTTTGCTTTGAAGCATCTCTACTTCTGCAGTCATAGCCCTGGGCATACTCCTAGCACATGTGCTCTATCCTGTCACAAGCTCACAAGCCAGGTGAGCTGCTCCCTCTTTAAGCAACCTATTTACTCTGCTACAGAAGCATCCTGCCCCAGTCTGTTTCCCTAATCATCCCTTCCCACCGGCCAAATGTTACTTTTTAACTCTAAATAAACACGCTCTGCTCTGGCCAGGGCACATGCAGCACAGCTGCCCCGGGATGCAGGCACAGCCCTTGCCTTGGTGTGCGGTGAGCAGGATGGTAAAGCCACACCAAAAGCTCAGCGCAAATCGGGCGATAAGAAGCAGAACTCTATTATCAGCAGATCTGAGTTCAGGATTTCGTGGTCATTTGCCTTTATTTATGCCTCCTATTAACCTTACTCAGCCATGACATGTGTTAGGCAGATGGGAAAGCCAAACGAAAATGGGCACAGCGGTTTTCCCAGCCCGCGCAGAGCAGCAACAAAAGCCAAGCGGGAGCACGGCCAGCCCTGGTGCCCGGCGGTGTCCGTGGGTACCAACCCAGCCCGGGAGAATTGCAGCCACATGGCGAGGCACATCTTGAGAGACCACCGCAGCATTCCCCTGGATCGCCAGCCCCGGCATCCGCGGGGTCCCGCTAGATGGAGCTGGAAGGACGGACAGACTCCGCACTGCGCGGCGGGGACGGAGGGAGGCAGGGAGGGAGCGAGGCAGCATCCCCCGCTCCCCTCCCTGGCTGCAGCTCCCGAAGTGTTTCCTCCGGAATGCCTGCCTGATGATAACAGGATCCCTTTCATATATATTGGGCAAACACAGGCCCAAGGTGGGTAAACATCACGAGCAGACTCATCTTTCTGCTCGACGCCGCAACGGTGAAAGCCCGGTTACGCGAAATAACAAGCTGCTGAGCTTTTTTTTTTTTCAGGCCATCTCTTCAACAACAAAGCAGCTTTTGAATCATACGGATTACACATTTTAAAAGAAATCATTAGGAGCCAGTCATCTGAACTGTCCTTCCACAGCAAATATAAGACTCAGTATCACCTATAAAATCAATGTCCTGCATGTGCTAACCTGAATATTTATAGATGCAAAAAAGCATGTCACTTGTGTAAGGCTAAGGAATCGTGCACATGCATGAATAGTCCCTTGTAAAAATAAATAATAAAAAAGGCCCTGTCAAGATATTAAATTAATTTTCCTTTTCAGTTAAGAACCTTGTATTTAGTTCTGTAAAAGTCCTCTTGGCAGCCTGAAATGTATCCTGTTTAAACAGGAGCTTGTACTCAAACACACTTTTTTTTTTTTTCTGAATACTATTCCCACTTAAGCCCTGCACAAAAAGCATTGAGAAAGCAGAAAACGGGAATAAAGTAATCTTTGTTTCAACTTTCCCTGTCCCTTTTCACTTGAAGGGAAAAGTAAGTATCTGATGAATGAGCAATCCTTATGTGTCAGAGGAGAAGAGGTAAGTGACTTATAGACTTGGGGTCTATTGACTATTTTGCCATTCTTCTAAAGGCTGGGTGATGAAGGGGTATAGAGTTATTGAAATAACTTTTTTGGAAAAGGAAAATATTTTTAGGTTATCAGTAAATATCATTATTTTGTTTAACCACTAATTTCTGCAGAGATTCATGCTAGTAAACTCTAGTCCATTGGAAATGCTCTTCTTTCTGGAAACTCAAACCAATTTATTGTTTGAGGGATGTTCTTCTTACCACTCCAGCCAGGAGTAAAACCCAGTCATGGAGAAGGAAGTGCCGTGTTCTTTTTTCCTCAGTGGCAGTCACTGTCAGGACCTCAGTGGCAGGATGCACCTCAATGCAGGAGGTATTAGGGAAATGAGAGAATACAATTACAATGAAAAAGAATCAAGCTGCAGATGGAGAAGGTGGCTGTTCATGCAGTGGGGGTTATACAGCATGTCTCTGTGTGGAATTCCTGAAGCAGAATATGTTTAAGGGGCAAGAAAAGTGTACATGTCTGCATAGCACATGGGAGAGAGGAGGGCTGAGAACAGTGTGGAAGGGAGCACGCTGAGCTGTGTCTGAGCATTTCATTCAAACTGCTATATTGTTAAGACTCTTGAGCAATAAAGCAAATTTTCATTCCAATTAAAGATTCAAGGGTTTTAGAACAATCGCCAGAAGAAAGAGAGAAAAAAGGCATATCCTCAGAGGACTTGGTAATGAATAACAAAAACAGTTCTTGTGCATTGTCCAAAATGAATGGTATTCAGTATAACTGCAGAGAGAGGATTTAATGCTACAATCCACTGTGGTGTTCTCTGAGTAGACATGGGATAACCCATGACTGACAGCAATACTTAGCCCAGGTCAGTATCTTCTGGTCAATGTGTAACACAGGTCATTCTTGGTGTCGCTGCTTTATTGTTGTTGCTGTGGTGGCAAACACTGGAAGGGGCAGAGCCTGAGGGAAATCACCAATTGCTTAAAGCTGTTGGAATAAGTTCACTCACACAACATGAATCATATTGCCCATGCATATGCTTCTCTGAGGATATGTAGCAGTCTATCAGCCTGCAAAGCCACTGCAATGGAGCAAAGGAGCTACAGCCCAGGGAGAAAAAGAGGATCAGGTTGGAAGCTCAAGGATGAAGCACATGTTGGAGGAGGAGGAGGAGAAGATATGAACACTTTGTAACTTGTAGTCATTGATGGGGTAAATCTGCCCTACATTCATACATAAGCCATGTACAGGATAGAAAAAGTGGTTCAGAACAGTGAGGCAAAACTTACTGAGTTTACTAACTGTATATTAAACTCTTCTAGGGGCAAAACTACAAGACAGAAAGACTGTATGCTGCCTTGCCATGCTGAAAGTGCTCTCACACTGACTCCAAGAGCTCAGATTGGTTCTCTTTCCCCTAGTAGAAATGGATCTGGATTAGGACTCTAAAGGCTTAAATTCATTTGTCAGGTTAAGTACAGACTTTGTGAGCAACCATGAGCAAGGTCTTTAATCTGCCTGAGTGTCGATATCATTTGGAAAGGGGCGGTAATTCTTCCCTAATTCCTGAAGGCTCGGGGAATAAAATTGGTAAATAACAGAGCAGTGCTCCACTACTGAGAGGGGCTGGCACAGCTCTCCTGGCTGTACCGAGTTCCCTTGCTAACTACCCAGCATATGTGCTGCAGATCTGGGGCACTCGCAGTTGCTATTTTCATGAAACAGAATATAAAATCAGAAGGAAGCAGCAGCTACAGGGAAATTGCACGTCTCCTGACTAGCACACCTTTAAGCACCCTTCACTGTTTTGAAGCATTCACTGGGGAATCATGTTCCCAAATTACATCTAATGCCTAAACTCAGTCAGATAGTTTAGGTGCTTCCAGTGCTTCGATACTATTGTTCTCTCCACAGATACACATGGAAACTGTGTTAAGGATGAAGAAAACACTGCTTTAGTGGCACTTCCCAGAAACAAACTAAAACATGAAGAAGACAGTGGGTCTCTCTTTCACCATGTTTAGGTAGCTTATTTCTTCTCTTTAAACTTTGCCTGTCCCCTTTTTAATATTTCCCTTTCACATATTTTCTGCATGCAGGTCTGCAGTTTTCCTTCCTGCTGAGTTACAAACCCACTCCTGCTTTATTCCCCCACTTGGCTCTTCCCTGTCCTGGCTCAGAGCACGTAGGCTTCATCCCCTTGATGATCAGCTGAGGAGCAGATGGAGGATCAGAGGAGCAGGATAGCTGCTTTATGAGGTGAACCCACGGCAGCACTCATGGAAACAACCGACAAATGACCACGAGCCACGATTTCAAATGCTGCAATATCTGAAGATGGAATGCAGGCGAAGTCATAGTCAAAGTCATAGGACCCAGGGATCCTGCAGTTTTTGGATTTTTCTCAGCTTTCATTTAAAGCAAAGTTTCTAGTGTTCAAATTCTCAAACAAAAGCTTGGAAATGGGAAGCCTTGAACATCAAAGAAAATAAAAGAATCCAGAACTGATTTATTTTTTTTTAAATCTCATTATTTTGCCATCAACCTCACATTATGTTGGAGAGTAGCTCAGGATTTTTGAGCATGAAGGTCTGGCAGGACTACAGATGCCTCAAATTCATAATGAATTGAGGCCACAGTCAGCTTTTGAGAAGGCTTCTCCCTTGCAGCTAAGACAATACCAGGGTTTTACAGAATGGTTTGGTCCTCCCCACACAACCACTCACTGGTGAGCCTTGCTATCACCAGTCATTGCAGGCATGGATATTTTATTCTTTTTTATCCCAGTTAAAGAGGAAAGGTATATTTTAGATAAAAAAAGTGGCTGCCACACCACACCACACCACTACGCAAGCTGGTGAAGAATACAGGTTCAGGCAGATGCCCAGAGGATCTCTCCCAGGCTTGCCTTCAGGGCCAGCACAACTTCTTGAAGGGACAGGAGTCCTGCATAGCTGCAGCCATATGTTGAATGTAATGAAGGCATATGGAGCTAATTATGTAAATAAACAACTCGGCCCATGATGATTCTAAATAATGCAAAACATAAAGAGGCAAAACTCTAATGCTCCAACTAATGAAAATAGATTCTTAGGGTGATTAATTTACAATAAAGAGATGCTGCATATGTCAAAAATGGTGCGTCATTGTATGATTTAATATAATCAGGCACAGCTGCATTTCTCTTGATGTTGGCAAACAATGATCTTGGTCACCTCCTTCTGCATCTGTACAACAGTATTAAATGAGAAAAAAACTGCACGGTAGAGCCAGCAAACACTTGTGAGAAAAATATTTTTAAGGCATCTTGATAAATATTTACCAGCCTTTGGGATGTTTGAATGCTTGAGGTTGTGTCAGGAAAAAAGCATGGGCTGATATCCTCAAAAAACAACACAAGTGGTCAACAGCCTCCGTACAAAAGGGACTTGCTCAATACAATAGGCCACTGTTGCTGTGACTCTCAGTATTGTTTACCTCTCACAGAGCTTCTAAGTACAAAGCACTTCAAACAAACTGCACTAAGACTTTAAACTGAATCCACCCATCAGGTTAATAAAACAAATATTGATTGGGTTTGAGAGTCATTACAGAAAACAAACTTCTTTGGATTGAAAGAGTTCCTTTGTTCAAGCAGTATTGTCCTTCAAGCAACATATTACAATCTCAGCTTCAATTCTGAGGCAGTATTCTACAGTGTTTGCCCTCAAATCTACTTTTATTTGTAGCATATGTATAAATACAGATACATGAAAATAGGGGGAAGCATTTCATGCATGCAAAGGAAAGAAATCACACCAACCTCCAAAACATGCTGGAAATTCTAATAATGAAGAGCAAAAGTAATTTTTTTTCAAGTACGTAATCTCATTCCAAAACCTGCAACTAGTAGAGACTTTTACCTTCACTCCTCTAGAAACCCAACCACTGCAGTGCAGAATAAAATCACATGAGCCTGCAAATGCCTTCCACAAAATGTCCTGCAAGATCTAATAGACTGGGAAAGCATCTTGTCATTATCCAACACAGAAAGGCAACCCAGATGCTTGTGAGCAAGTGCAGAAATAGCAAGAATTCAGTGCACAGAAAAGATTTGCAGAGAATTACTGCCTTGGGTACAGGCTGATCTGGATTTTTCAGAATTTGTTGCCTGATTACTTGACAGGGAGCAAAGACATCTAAATTATTTTAGGTCCTCACTCCACTTTCAAAACCAGTTTGTGTTCTAAGAATCTTTTGTCCAGAGATTATGTAAAATGAAAGGAGTGACCGGGAACTCCAGTGCTGCCACCTTGTGCAAGTGCATCAAGATCTGGATTAACAACATCAATCCTCTAGCTCAGATTTAGAGAAGTATGTTCAAAAAGGAATAAATTCTCCACAAGGCTTTGAAACTTCAACCACAGTCAAAACAGACTTATTCACACAAGTAAAAGCACAGGATAGAAATTCAAACATAACCATCCATATACTTTTTCTTGTTCTGCAGAATTTACTTTATTCTCTAAACACAAAAGACAAATTAGAAATGCAGGCACATAAAGAATGACCAGTAGGTCACTGACATGTTTTAGTAATGATATTTTTGCCTAGTAATCCCAAATCAAGGATGACTAATACTTGTCACAGTACTGTGAAAATGCAAGGGACAGTAAAGAATGAAAATATTGTCAGAAGTTAACTAAGGTATTCAATACTCCCATACAAATGGCTGAGCTCAGTAGAGCTAACAATTCCTGCAAATGCAATTCTGCCAGAGGACCAGGCTCACAGTTCCTTTGGGTCAATAAGGTACTGCAGAGAGAAATGGCAAAAACGACAGGTAAACATCTTGAGAGGAGGATTCTCCAGACATTTGAGCAAACAATGACATAGGAGTTTTAAGTAGAATTCACTGCTACTCATTAGCTCCATATACATGCCAATTGAATAATCATTTATTCTCTGTTCCCAGCAATGTAAAGCAAGCTGTGCTAAGTATATCAGCCCAGAGCAGACACCTGGCCACGGCATGCAAGACTTTTTGCAGCCTGGATTTCTTCTTTGGCATTCAAGCTGGCCCTGTCTGGCTCTTTCTCACTAATTCACAACATTCAGGTAATTCTTGATAGAGAACTCTCAATAGAGCCTAATCAGCACTGGAGACTGGTGTGATACTACAGTGGTTTCCTCTGAGACAAGGCACAGGTCCTAAGTGACAGAGAAGGTACATTAAGGTACATTGTAAATTAAGAAATTACACCATCACTGAATGAAA
Source organism: Petroica traversi (assembly GCA_025920805.1). Lineage (NCBI taxonomy): Eukaryota > Metazoa > Chordata > Aves > Passeriformes > Petroicidae > Petroica > Petroica traversi. Next base: position 10,836,965 of record JAHLSL010000020.1, read on the forward strand.
GTGAAACACATACCCAGTGCTCAGAATCTGCCTTAGCTTAAGGGCATAGCATTCTGCAAATCTTGTAAAATCAGGTGGTTGATCTGATAAGATACTCTGCATCACTGGGGCTCTCCCTATCTGAGGACAGAATCAAACCCCATGAGCTTTGCTCAGAGTATCTCACTCGCAGCTAGACTTCTTTGCTGGGAGAGTTATGCAATCTTAGTTTACATCTTATCACCAGCACTGCAACAGTCAGACTTCAGGGCTTGCTGTCTCGCAGGCACCCATTTATTCTCATTGCTGGGGAGCAGCATTAGAAACACAGCCTCAGAGTGAAAGAACAACGGGGAGGGAATGACTGATAAGGACCAGAAAGAGCTTGCGGAGTTAGCACCTGCACAGCAGACTTAGGCTGAAGCTCACTTCATTGATGTGGGGCACTTCTTGCATCTGCAGTGTAATGATTAAGAGAATAAAATACATGCCCTACCCCACTGAATGCCAGAAGTAACTGCCATGCTCCCTCACATTGCTCTACTGAGGGATAATATAGGCTATTTGTCCTACCTATATTAGCTATATAGGTTCTATATAGAACCTATATAGCTAATATAGGTATTATATAGGTTTTTGCAGACTTTTGCACTCCAATCCCCTGAAGCTGTGGATTTTCTGTTAACCTTCTCTGTTCATCATCATGGTGCAGAATCAAATATGTCGAGCTTCTGAACCATTCACTGCATTCCTTGATGACCAGCAAAAATAAAATGCCCTTAGGTGAGAAGGACCTTCCCCCTTGCCTTGCCCTGTACTCCTCCCAGTACCATTCCCAAATATGTGACCTGTTGAAGGTGGATCCTCAGCAAAGCAGTGACATCCTCTGCTCTTACTCTAAATACCACAAGTTCTTGATGCTGTCTCTGATTGCCTGTAGCTATACCACAACTTCTGTCCAAAGTTTTAGAAAAGACTACAGTAGTGTGAAAACAGAAACACATTTGCATAACCAGACAGTACTAAGGAATCAGTTCATTCTGCTGCTGTGCATATGCTTGTCCTTCCAATTTCCAGTCCTGGTTCCAGTAGGGATTGCCAAGGGTCAATCTAAAGTAGGGACTTTTGTAATGGAATTGAGTTTTATGGTCCCATTTTTTCCCAAACCATGGCAAACCAGCAAAAAACAATGAACAACCACAAATCTAGACCCATGCTTAGCCATGAGAAACTCATAGTCAGAGGAACAGAAAAGCTTCAGAATAAAATATGAGGCTGCATGTCAATAACAGAAAACAATGTATTGCAGATAAATTTGGGAATTTTTTTCTCTTCTTATATACAGGAAAAAACTAAATCTTTATTTTGATCAGATATGGAAATAAAGGGATTAAAAGAACCAGACAAGTGATTTGTAATTGGTCTCCAGACTGCACCTCTTCCTTTAGTAAAGTGCATGCAAGTGGATATAACTGCATGGATGGACTTTATTAGCTACAGCTTTCCTTCCTCACTCTGGGATTAGAGGAATACTTTAACCTTGACACATTCTTCTTATACTCACAAAGCTTCACTTTTAACAGTCACTTCTCCTTTCCTCTTCACTTGTCTGGTTCTGGCACATAGTTTTCTAAATTAGAAGAAGCTACTGTTCTGTCTTAAAAAGCAAGGGAATTCTCACCTATCTTTGTTAGCAAGAGCATGGAGAAATTCAAGATGGTTACTAAATCCTAGAATTCTATTGCAGATGACAGAAATACAGCAAAAGCAGAGGTTTGTATAATAAACAAGGCTCTTGGAAGGATGCATTAGGCTGTCCTTTAAATACATTAAAGGAAACATAGCAAGAGCATGATTTTATTTATCAGATAGCAATGTAAAGCTAAGTATACAAATTCATGTTACTTATAGATCAGTGGGAAAAAAACCCATTTTTTTTAAAGCTTCATTTATGCTAAAGAATTTTGCAATGGGGTTTTCAAAGGCACTCAGCACTGCCCCAGCTCTGCACTGAGCAGGCTGTACAGATGTGTTTCCTGTTGCTGTCCAAAAAGGAAAACCTGGGCCATTACAGAGTATCCACAAGAAGCCCACAGCTGGGGGGAAACTGCCATGCTCCAGTACTGGCACACACCTATCACCCACAGACAGGAGGAAAAGTGGAAATTAATGCTTATTCAGAGGGCTGGGGAATATGAGAATTCAAGGAAGTTTTTTTATGTGTGCATGGAAGAGGGTGTTATTAAGCAAAACACTTGAAAGTTAATTGCAGAATAAAAGAATATACCTCAAGGGTACACACTTTCTCAGTACACTGATTTATTATAATTACATAGTTTACCCTTACCTTTTTTCTTTATCCAGCCACATATTTGAGTTGCTTTACATTAAAGTATACGTCTTGTTAATTATGGCATTTAGTTCTCAAATCATAATTGGTGTCTGGTGCTAAGCTCCTATAACTCTTCTTGTCACTGTTTCAAGGGGGCCTGTTTAATTTGCCTGAGGTAAACTAAAATGGAAAGTACCGTCTTATTTGAGTAATATGAGATATTTCTTGTGGCTTTAATGACCAAATATTTTACTGTTGATGGGGAGACACAATTAGGTGTCTGTGTGACAGTGGGCAGTCCTACTTGCCAAGAACTAATCAAGGTGGATGCTGCCATAATAAAATTTTTAGGAGTTTTATTACGTCCTTTAAGCAGATGAAAGTAATACCACTTAGAATAAACAAACACCATTAGACATTGGATAAAAATCATTACAGTGAGCTACTAGGAACTGTCCTGTCATGTGTTCCTTTAAAATATCTTGCAAGAGTGTGGTAGACTGAAACTCTTAGCCTGTCTAATCACAATTTTCTCCAACCATTTGGGAATGCATAGGGGACAAAAGCTGAAGAAAGGACTTTGTGGGTATTTGGGAGGAGAGCACCTGGCAATTTTCAGGTGCAAAGCAGAAATGGCTATAGCATCCTTTTGTAAACCCACACTACCTAAAACTAATGCACTCTGCCTTCCTCAAGGCTTTCCTTCAGGTGCTTTAGGTATTGTCTGGTAACTCTTTGTTCAGGTCAAGGTAAATGGGTATCTTCAAGATAGATTCCAAAGCTGTATTTCAGCATCAGCCAAATTTGCAAGGCGCTTAAGTCAAGAAGTTTCTAAATTTGTTCTCCCAGTGGCAATTTACCTCAATAAGCGTTTTCTCCCACAATTTCCCATTAAATTAAACAATTAGCCTGTTTTGTAGCTTTGAGGGCCTACTCTTTCTGCATAAATAAAGTGTGTGCCTTTTTTGCTTCTATTTCCTCTGTCAGCATCATCCCCCACACTTTTTTCTATGCACCAACTTATCAGTATGGAGAGATGGTTAGACAGTCTAAATAGTAAGTAATGTCATTCCTGTGGTTTTTCCTAAGGAACACATACTAGACAGAAATCAATCCACTCCATCTGACCTTTCCGTGAACGAATTTTCCTGGTTTTGCTCCATCAGAGTTTTGCAGCTGAAAGGAGAGGACAGAAGCCCAAGGTCAGTTCCTCTTTTGTTCGTGGAAACACTGATCTTGGCAGCTCCCTCCTCTCCTTCCCACTGGAAGACAAGAGGTTAAAATATCTCTCTGCTTTGGCTCTTGATGCTAAGTATCAATGTGACAAATTATCTCTAGATGTTTCTAGTCAGAAATAGGTTTCCAACAGGTATTTTAAGCAGGCTCACACTTGAATTGCTCTAGTTTCAAAGCAGCAATAATCAATTCTTTGGTTCACAGTCTTTCTACATTCCCTTCAGGTAAGATATGCATCATTATAAGAGCACCTCATTTTTATGTAACATTAATGCCTATCTATCTGAGGTGCTCTGTTTCTTGTTTATACCAAAGGATAAAAAAAATCATATTCTGTTCCTTCTCCTCTTTCTTCATCCAGCAACAGCCAGGGGAATCAGGGCAGGCATTCATTCACTGCTGTAACTCATAGTGCTGTCAGTGAAAAAGTTACATTTGCTTGCTGCTTCAAGTCTCTGCAATCTTTCCCATAAATAAGCTGTCAAATTTCCAGTCATCAGCAGCACTGGGTCCTGCTAAGGAATTGGAACAAGCAGCAAGATTTCTGGAGCCACTGAGAGGTGAAAGGAGTCTTTCAACCAGTAAGCCCTTGCACCGAAAGCTTTGCCACTGCGGGATACAAACAAATGTGCTCTCCTACAATTTGAGATGACAACTCTGGGATGGACTGAGGAATTCCAGAGTTATCATGTGATTCTTATGCATGACTTTCACATCATCTTGAAGCCAACAAGATGGACTGTCCGAATCTGAAACAGACAACTCCCCTTGTAGTTCTTTGGAACCAGGACATTTGTCATCATCATATTTCTCGTAGTTCTCACTTTGCCTCCCATGGAGAGAAACAGCAGAACTGTAGTCTTGCTGAAGGCACAATTGTTACCTACTACATCATTAGTCATTGGCCACAGATTTCAATTTCACAAGCAGAATGAGAAAGCTGCCGTGGCTGTTGTTAACTGGGTTGCTCATCGTACTGCATCATAGATGTGAAACTTCAGCAGCTTGGTGAGAAATTGTGTCCTCTGGAGATGATGAGGTGCAGTGGGATTTTTGAAATCCCTTCCTTAGTGCTACCTGATCTAGTGGAAGCTGTCCCTCCCTAGGCATGGAGATTGGAACTAGATGATTTTTAGGGTCCCCTCCAATCCAAAACATTCTGTGATTCTATGATTTATTTCACAGTCACCCAGGAAAAGGTCTTTTACACTGAATGAATGCAAAAACATGGAAAGAAAATTTATATTTTGGAAACCTCTACAAGCACATTTTGTCATCACTGTTGTCATTGAGAAACCCACTGGAACTTTGGGAACTCTGCCACATCAGTATCATCTGCCAAGAGCAAGCACCCAAGTCTTTGCTGAGGCTCGGGACGACATCTGCGATATTCTTTATTTAGCAAGACACTCATTCCAAGACACTGAGAATCATTTCTGGAAATGAAAAATACAGAGCCTGCTGATCCAAAGACAACAATTATTCTTATTTTATTCAGCAAGAAAATGAGACTTTTGCTCTATGTCCATAGAAGTGACTTGTACAAGCTAATGAAAGAAGCTATATAAAGGAAGTTAGGTCCAGCTGAAGTGTGTCAATTGCCAATGGAGACACCTTAAATCTACCCCTTTTTTACATCAGCCTGTTTAGTAAGGTCAATACCTTATTTCTGACGCTAGTCATGATAGTGATACCTTTGGAAGTTACAAAGTTTTCACTATAGCTCTGTTGAAACATTATTTCCTATATTAAGGACCTCCTTGCAGTCAAGAGCCGCTAAGAAAGAACCTTATTGCCCACAAGTACTTTCTAGAAATGAGCAATGTATCTTGCCTGTGCATCTCTTCCCCTTCACCCAAAATCTGACAAGGAGCTTGAGCAACTCATTGGCAAAGAAGCCCCAGAGCAATCCTCACAAAGAAACATGCTATATGAATTGTACCAAGTTAGTTAGAATTCAGTTGATATCATGTAGCATGTGGTAGTCATAAGAGCACTAACACCAATCAACACACACTTCATATCAGCACCTGCACTGGCCATACAGTGGTATTGCTGAGGGAAAACCTGTCATAAAATTAGACTCACTCAAGCATATAAAAAGCAGATCATTGGCAAGGACATGAAGTGATGCTATTTAGGGAGACCACTTTTTGTGGTCTCTTTCCCTCTTATCTTTTCAGGAACTGCAGTGGCGTTAGTGCTAGAGGCTATATACTCTCTTGCCTGTTCCTTTTAGTATCTCTTTATAGATTTCTTATCTGTCTAATCACTTTATGAACCTGCTGACACTGTGCCTGCAAAATATCCTGGGTAAGAAAGTCCAAAAGTTCATTACCTGCCTTATCAAGGATTATTTTATGTTTTTAAAATTATCTTCTACTAGTTTCCTAAAATGTTTCTTAACTTTAGTGTTACTGGCTGTGCTAACAGTTTGTCATTTAGTTTTTACACCACTTTCATATTCCCATATACATCTCAATCATATCCTCCTTCAGCCTTTTTTCTCCCAGTTTCTGCATTTTTAATCTCTCCTTGCAAGACGATTGCTCTCTTGCGTCAATCATTTTAGCTATCATCTTCTGGGCATTTTCCAGCTCCACTATTTTATTCTTCAGGTGCAGAGACTGGAACTGTGCCCAACAATCAAGATGCAGACATATCAGTTTTACACTGGAGCAAAATGTCAGTCTTGTTCACAGTATCATTCCTTCTGATGCCCACAACTTCATTGGCTTTTTATCAGCTTCAGCACATTAAGCCAAGAATTTCAGGGAATCTCTGGTAAATACTTCAAAATTTCTTTCATGAAACCGATAACATACAGTTCAGAGTCCAGCACAGAGTAGCCTGGTTAAGATCAGTTTTTTCTAAATGAATTTCCTCTTATTTACATATAGTGAAGCTTATCCACCAGCTTTTTGCTCCTTTACTTTTATGATGTTTGCTGGATGTCCTTCACCATTGGTGTAGCATTTGATTGACTCAAAATGCTTATCCACAAATTGTAGATTTAACTCTTCACTCCCAGTTCTCTCACTGATAATGTTTCAGAATCAAAATGGGCCCAGTAGTAATCTCAAAAGGATGTTACTGCCAATTTTTTTCCATTGCAAGAAGTGGCCACTAAATGACTCTTAGCTTCCTCACCTTTAATCAGCTTTCAGTTTGAAAATGAACCTTTGCTGTAACCACACAACAATTTTATATCTCTGAAATGTTCTGTCGTGGAACAAGGAATCAAGGGGCTTCTAAAAATCCTGGCATAACATGTTGGCTGGATCCCTTTTATCCACAGACTCATTGACGCTACAGAATGCTATCAGACTCCTCCTCACAGAGGCCACACTGGTACTTTTTCACTGGATCATATTTATCCACATATCCTTATCAATGTGACCACATTTCTTAGGACTGACTCTATTAGCTTGGTGGGGAGTCAAGCATCTATGATCTGAAATTTCTACTGTATCAACAATTTTGCAATGAATTGTGAGTATTCTGCTTTGCAGATAATCTTCAGCAATGTTTCTGCCCAGGGTTGTGTGTGCATGTGTTTGCCCATCATGTGTTTCTGAGCAACTTTGGAAATTACTAAGGAACCAAGTACCAAGTTATAAAGAGAAAATATAAAATTGGTGGGGTTAGTGCCATCCTTCTTGAACTGCTGCATCATTGCAGCTGGCATCACTCTCACAGATACTGAAAGGAACAATCCAGTAAGCCTCTGTGCCAAAACCCAGACAATCATTCTTTGGATAGCTCAGCTTCTACCACAGCTTTCTACCACAGAAAAAGGATTGAAGTGCTGAACTTCACGACCTTTTCTCCATGGGATTTTCATGGCAATAGACTTGCAAGTAGATAGAGGCCTTTAAAATTATTTGACAAGTTATGGGGACACTATCTTCTTATTCTCAAGCAAACTAGCTGGCACTTTTGTTATCTTAATATCCTGTCTCCAAGAAAACATGGTCCTGAAAGTACTGTCCTGATATTGTGTATGAGACCAGCTGAAAAAGTCCTAAAGGAGTTAATAATTTACCAAGATCCTTGACATAAACAAAAGCTCCAATATTATTTCTTTTGAAAATGCCCAAGAAATTCTGATTGAAATCCCATACAGATAACACAATTGATTCCTTGTAAATCCATTTTAAATTTTATCTAGAGAAGGCTGGAGGTGATTTTGCTCTCCTCACAAACAGCTAGTGTAACCGTCTCTGCTCTTTATCAACTATGAAACTTAACAGACTCTTGGATACTGTCACATCTGACCCTAGGATCTCCTTTTAACTCTGGTGATTTTAAGAACTTCACCAAAAGCACACTAATTTGAGCTGTCACTATCATGCTGTGCTGTCTCTAGGCACATGGTCTGGTTGAATGTAAGGTGCAACCAGCCAAAGATTTAATCCTTTCAAGCTGTTATTCAGGGAGACTGGCTGATGAGGCTTGCGGGGTTCCTCATTGTTCTGCATGTCACTCCTCATCTGACTTGCACACAGCCCCTGAAGCTGTCCCATTGGACAAGTTATCAAACCATGCCTCACTCGTCGCAGCCCCAGTCTCTCTGAAGGATTGCAGTGCAAGCAGGAACAGGTTTTGGATTCGTGTCTGACATCATCTACCTGGCATCCCTTTCCAGTGTATATGAGAGTGTATTTGCTCAAAGCTACGGAGCTGTGCCAAAGGCTGTCCCTTCTGTCATCAAGGCCACCGCACTCAATTCATTCAAAGTGCAGATTGCCAAAGGATAAGTTGGAACTGCTGTGTCACCTGGGTGACAAGACACCTGTCTTTCAGTTCTTCATGGGCCTCTCTCTCCCCAGAGCCTGGGACTATTATTGCATTCACAACCCGACAGTCCAAGCTCAACAAAGCTCACAAACTCAGGTGTGTAATACTTCTTTCTTGTGGGGGGTTCATAATGAGTCACAGACTTTACCACTTCTATCAGAAAAGAATGCAAGTAACAAAGGAGGTAAATTTGTTTCCTTTGGATGGATAATTACCACCTAAAACACAGGGCTGCAAGGTTTCAAGCAGTCTGAGACACCTACCAGAAGTTGTTGCGTTATATGTGTGGGACATTGTTCCTTGTTTGTGTGAGCACAACTCCTGCCAAGACCTGTTTCTCTACTTCTCCATTCAAGCAGAACCCAAAAGGATGGGGGCAGGGTGTGGGGGGAGGAAGGGGGAGAGTTGTTTGGGGTGGTATTTTGCTTGGACTGATGAGAAGTTACATTCACACACCCAGGCTGCCCCTAGTCTGTGTGTTCTGCACCACAAGCACAACAGTGTACATGCAGGAATCCACTGGCTCAAACACATGCAGAAAGCTGTTTTAGGGACAGCTTCTCTTTGCTTTACCCATGAATGACTTCTTAGTGGGATTATTCCACATGAATAAGAAAGGGTTATCTGGTCTGTAAGACCTGCTTTCTTTTGAGTTTTGCAAGGGAAACAGTGGAAACTCTATTGTTGAGTCACACAAAACTGGAACAGACAAGTTGCTACGGACAAGGCTGTGTCATTTAGACTCAACCCCTCGGGTGGGTGTCATGTAGAAGGCCTCTTGTAATGTACATTTTTCTTTCCAAGGCTTCACAGTTACTAATTCTGGCAAAAGATTGTCTCTGACTCCCCATGCCACTGGCTGAAATGGGAGAAGACAGCCCGTTAGCATCTTTTCTATATGCACCTCAGAATGCTGAGCTCCCTGTGAGGAGCAGGCAGGGATATTCCCTCCCCTTGTCAAAAGGAACGAGCAGCACTGCAAGGGGAAGAAATTTTTGTTCATCCCTATCCCTTCCAGATAGCCTTCCATGTCTAGGAGAGGGAGATGTGAATCCCAAGAAGAGCATGGAAAAAAGTCCCAGGCTCCTGCAGAAGGAATGGAGGTGAGGTGACATACAGGGCCATTGTTTTCCTAACTGTGATTGAAAGAACATCAGCTTTACTCATCTGTCTAGCTCTCTAACCCTCACAGCTGTAATTTTGCCTCCTTGCCCCCATCACTGGCCTCTGTGGTTGCCAAGAACAGCTTATTGGGCACCATCTATTTATTTCTGGATGGGTCACCATATTCTTCAGCTAAACCACCTCAGTTCCAAGGTCAGTCATACTGTCACCACATGTAAAGCAGACTCTGCATTTTTGATGCCTAATCACAGGCAGCCCAGTCCTGAACATGACACCAGGATCATTTGGAGAATAGGCACACACAGAATTGTGCACTACACTTGTCCATGCACTGTTGCAAACACTTTTCCCTGGGTTTTTGGTAACTTGTACTATGATAGTTTCAATGCCAAAGAACAGGCCAGCTGTCCTTAGTAGCTTGGTTGACCTGATAGCCAATCTGCTGGGAATTTGGAATACTTTAAAGCAGCAGCTACAGCAAGGAGTTAAAAATCATTAAGCTCATTGCAAAAGCCTAGCTGAAGGGCTGGTGCACTGTTTGGGTTTGAATAAGTCACTTGACCTCTGTTTGTTTTATTCATCCCAGCCGGAGAACTGGGCATAAAAACACCCTTACCACAAAATCTATAGCAGAATAAAAGAGGGAAAACAGAGCACACTAAGAGAAAGAACAAAATGCACTTCACAGTATTTTCATCAGTGTAACAGCTATGGGCTTCAGGTAGGGTGTCAAAAATGTCTCTCTGACTTAGGATGCAGTTTTCAAGAAGCAGGGGTTACTGTTGATACCTGACCAGCCTGCACAAAGCTGGTACATGCAGGGGGTACCAAATATTTAACCCTAGACTTGCCTTACACTGCGTTCAAACCTGAATCCCAACCATATTAATGGAGGTCCAGATGCACCATGGTCCAAGAAGTTGGGAAAAAATGTGTGGCTCTGCTGGATACACACACTTTTTATGGATCCTGGAAATCTTGTTGAGGTAGAATTTAAGAACTTTAGATATTGGCTGGGGTTTCTAGATCTACAGCCCCGTAGAGCCAACACACCTCCTCCAGCACCTTTTGGATACATATATTGTCACCACAGAGCCATTGTTGGAGCATACCAGCTCTTTCTAGACCAAAATGTGCAGCTGTGAATAAGCTGGACCCATGTCGTCTTAGTAAATTCAGCTAACTCTATTTTACTGTGTGCACACATCCACATACTTCAGGGTTGATATACATGAGCCAGAGACCCTTCTCTTGGGAGATCTAAAGAGCCAGCATGGGCTGGTACAGTAAAATAGGACCTACAGGGCCAGAATTGGTTGCACTAAATATATGCACTGTCCTTACCTGCCAGCTAGCTCATACCAAGTCATCTGGAGCATCTCTGCACCCAAGAAACATGTACATCCCTATTGACAAAAGGACATTTCCAAAGGTTACTTTAAAATTGTAGAAATTTCTCATCTCTGCCTGCTGACCTTTGGATAACTAAAATTAGATCCCAAATCCTTTCTAGACAGTCAACTTCCTCTGAGGCAAGGTTTTAAGAGATTCATTTTGAATTCTAGAAAGCTTTGAGTTGATGAACATGAACAGCATCCATTGTAAATGATACACAAATGTACTGAAAGACAGCTGGAAGAACTCCATTCAGAAGCAAGAACCAATGATATAATGTAGGATTAATTTGCACAATATAGTTTTTATACACTTTTCACCTCTTTGAGGAGATGAGTTTACCCTTGGCTGTATTGTTCTAGTGCCATCTTCCCATTTGCCAGCACATGCACTCACTTGCCTCTCTGCATATAGCGTTGCTAAAACTCCAGAAGCTTTCTCAAGGTTTGAAGGACATGCACATCCAACAACCTCTTCTGCAGGTTTATTTTTGTTCTAATGGGTGGGAATAATTCAAATAAATAAATAAATAAAATTATTAAGTAAATATTTTATGCAACTGTTATTGGGACATGCCATTACACTTTGTTCTAAATAAACTGTCTGGCCTCAGGATCTCTTTGAAGTCAACAGCACTTGGACACTGCTGACAACTGAACACTTGCCAGTGCTCAAGAAGTAAAATCTATGCTTGTGCAGTGGATGAGTTCATGGACCAAGTAATTCAGGTTCCTGCTGAAGGCTACCCAGAAGGCTGATGTGGAATTCAGCCAAAGTTGATGCCCTTTACCAGGTACAGTGCCATAACCCAGACTACCTGGAACAAAGACACATAAAACCAAACCAGCAGGCAGAGAATGGATTTTTCTTCTTGTTTCTTTTACACCAACATACAATGCTCTAGTCCTGGCAAGCATCACATGGTGGTATTACCAACAACATCAAATCCCTTTGTCTAAGAAAAAGCAGGAATGGAAATCTTACTCACATGCACACAAAAAAATTTTAAAGGATAATAAAATTATAGCAAGTTCTAACTGTTGAAAACCACCTTTTATATTTAATACAAAATAATTTTCTTATTACGTATGATGAAATTCAGGTAACCTGAGAAACCCAAAAAGAGATTCTTGAACTTCTCTCCCTCAGGCTACTCATAAACAAAATGATGTACAACTTTGGAAAGTTTATTTCAAAATCATTATAGACCCTCATTTTTAAGAGCTGTTCAGAAGCAAATTCCAGCTGGAAATTTAGAAACCTTCATTTATGCAAAATTTGTTTCGGGAACTCTTGTCCTTCTAGCACTGTTTTACCCATCCAGTATATTACAATCTCCCAGGTATTGAATTTACCTGGTTTATTCACTCCTTTTGACAATTTAACCTGTGAGAGGATAGAAATAGAGAAAGACTCTTTTGAGCAGTGTGTCTTTCAAGGACTTTACATTTTCTGCAGACAGGTGGTGGTGACCACAAAACAGCACATCAGCACATACAATTTTGGTGACTCTGCATGTAAATACATGCACTCTCTTATTGGATTTACACATTTCCATAGGTTTATCCACTAAGGCCATACCAACGTATTTATCCTCAAAATGGCTAGGGAGGAAAATTAACATCAATACTTTTTTCCAATTTTGCTTTCAAAACTTCATGTTCAGAATAATGGATGATACTAAAAATCCAACATAGAAACAACCTATTCCATGACGCTTAACTGCCCATGACTTCTGTGAAGTTACTATGGTTATCATTAGACAGAGGCTGCTTACTCAGAGCTTTGCCATTGGAGGTTCCATATTCAGCAAAGTCAGACTCCAACATGTACCCAAGTCTAGTCTTGAATCTCGTCTGAGTTAGCCATGAAGGAGCAATAAATGCTTATTGTAAATCAGACTCCAGACCACTGTGGTTGAATTATAACTCAAAACAATAGTTCTTTCTTCTCTTTCCCCCTTCATAGCATACATGTTTCACTGACAAGTTAACCTGGAGTGCTCATCCAGGTTACCCTCAGCTGCTGGTCCCATTCTGTACAGGGCACATGTAGCTCAGGAACCAATTTCCAAAATCCTACAGGGAATCATCACAAGGGAAGAAGTGTGATCTGAACATGGTGGTCACTGAGAATCCTTCATTAGAGCTGTTAATTTGATCAGTTCTTGCACTCATTCAGGAGTAGAACAAGACTGAGAAGGACAGATAGCTAGGATCAGTAGCAACACCTTTTCCATGGTCTGAATTGTCTCCATCAGCCTGTTACTCCCTTGGGATTTATCAGCTATCCATCTTTCTCTCAAACATACATACTTCTACCGTAATCCTATTCTCACATCAGCTGAACTTTGAACAACATTCACTAAGGCCACATAAAAGCAAAACAAAATGTACTTGCAGCTGTGTTGGTGTGAATGGCAAGAATCTCTTCCCCATCTTCCTTCATGGCAGCTTTACCATAGTAAAGTGCATATCATACCATAGCAACTCCTTAAAGCCAAGACACAGGGTCTTAACACATGTATTTCCAAAGCTGTGGCTTTTAAAATGTAATGATTTTCCAAAACTCCAATCAATCACTAAAAATTATAAGCAAATATAAACAAAATATATACGGCCCTGGATTTCCTCCAGAGGCCTGTGGTACACTGCAGGCAGAGGATAATGTAATTAAATATGGGCAGTCTGCCGACTACTCATTGTCGGTTTTGGCCGGATGTGAACTGAACAAGTTTGCCCTATTGCAAACATTTGTTTTACAGTGCTACAACTTAATTGAGCTTGGAAAGCTTCTGCAGGCATTGACAATGGCTTACCTCACTAATGAATAGGGATAATATGACCACTTTGACTCGGTGGGCAAAATCCACCCCATATTCATATTGTACCCTCACAAGTGAAGTAGGCTCTTATGGATAGGTTTGCTTGGGGAAAAAAAGAGAGTAATAAAATAAGCTTGAAATGGTTCTCTGCATTGAAAACATACTGCTGTGAAGATGATCTTGGCTACATGAGAAATGAAATATATGGGCAAAATTTGCCCAAAAATCAGTGGGGTATTTCCTCTACACTGCTGATGCTCACCTCCTTTTTGAAGCTGCTAAGTCACCTGTGTCAGAAGAGATTTAGCCAAGGGAATCATAAAAGGGGTACTGAAATATCCTTTTGCAACAGGCCAGTTTGTACTCAGTGACAAGAACCTGGCTCTCATTTCCTGACGTCTCTTTGGATGCCATATTGACCTAGGCAAACTAAGTACTCTGGCACTAACTTACTCAACCAACTTCCAAAAGCAGAGTAGGAACACTTTCACCAAAGTTTATTGCTGGTGCTGTTTCTTTCCTTGATTGGGTTATGAAGCAGCATTTATTTTGAATGGCAAACCAAATTAGTCCATCCCAAACCCCTCCTCCTCTCTGGGAAGACAGACATTCTACCCATGAGCTTTATCCCACACTAAGTCTGGAAGTCTCTTGAGGAAGCCCCTTGTTAAAAATATTGGCAGTTACCTCAAAAATGGAATTATGGTTCTCTGTCCTCCTGAATTTCATGTTGTACAATCTAGTCTGAAATACGCTGCCTAGAATGGCTGCAAAATATAGGAGAGATATGAGCGATCTGTCTGCTAAGGAAGCCAGATGAGACTGAATAGTTGCTTATCTGCTCCACAAAATGGGATCAAAAGCTCTTCCTTTAGAAGTCCTATGAAAGATGGCAATTCCAGAGAGTGGCTAGAGCTCCCTGAAGTATGACATTTTGCCAGACGGTGGCTGCGTTTTGAAAAAAGACCCCGCATGTTTGTCTTTTCACAATGCTCAGTCTTATACTTGAACACACACAAAGAAGGCAAGCGCAGGAAGGAGACTTGGCTTGAGCTCAGGATTCCCTGGTGGTTGGGACTTCAATGTTATTTTCAATCTGTCTGACTTGTACACTGTAATTGCACTGGGGCTGCAGATGAGAAATTAACTTATATTTTCTTCTATTTACAGGTATTTGTTTGGATTCAGGGTGTGGGTTTTTTTGTTTTGTTTTGTTTTGGGTTTTTTTTTGCACATAGGGATGTGTCAAGCATGTGTGAACTTTGCATTTCATAAGATTAACATTAAGCAATGCACCTGGGAGATGACATAGCCTGCAGCCCATTGTCTGCAAGAAGAGACTTCTAGAAAGCCAGGTCTGTGTTATGTATCGAATATGGCACAAGGTTCACACAAAATGCATCCTTAACGATATTGCCAAGACATATTTGGAATGAACAGGGCAGACAGTTCAAAGCCAACTTGCTCTCCAGCATCACTCAAGGAGAACTTCCTTCTGTTTGTATTTGTGCATAAGAGATACCAAAAACAGATAGTGTCTGCACCTGGCTTGCTTCTGACTTTCCCAAGTGACTTCCCACATGACTCACCTGGGTGGAGGATGGCAGGCAAACCACCAGTGAGATCCCTGTAAGCAGGCGTGAAAACAAACAGCAGCCTTTTTACGATTGGGCATGAAAGGCAACCCACCCACAACTTTTACCTTGAATAACTGAAACAGGAAGACATTTGTCTTTGTTTAGCCTTTCTCAGGCAAAGAAGGCATGCTCCCAGCTCAGGCCAGGCCTGAGGCACTTTTGAGACCTCTTTGAAACAGGAGCATCATGGGTGAGTTAAGTACCAAGTTAAATTTATACACAGAGTCCCAGAGTGAAAACCATACCTGGCAGAGGGCCTTGCAGCAGGCAGCTCCAGATCAGAAGCCAGGCATTATTCCTGTTCTGTATCAAGTTTTAGAAAAGCCCTTAGCAAGTTACCCTGCATGGATCTGCTATTTATGCATGTACATATACACACATGAGAATAGCCATAAACATCTGACTAGTGGCTTGACTTTAACAGTAGCTAACATCATCAGATACTTAAAAAATACTGTAGCTACCCCACATCTGCAGCTGATGCTTTTCTTGAAGATGTAACTAAATTCTGATGTCTAGGAACATCATTAGTTAAACACTGGCTTAAGAATATTATACATTTCATTTGATACATTTCTCAGTCACTCTACTATCCTGGGACATGTGATGCAGAACACCAAAAAGTTGCAGCAGCCAGGAATATAAGAGCACGAGCAAAAGGCATACTTGTGGTTGGTGTAACTGGGCACAAAGTGGCTTCGAGATAAGAAAGGAAAAATATGTGGCACAAAGCTCACTGTTTTCTTTTCCCTTCCAAATATATTGACATCCTACATTAAGAATAACTGACTGAAATGAGCATTAACCTTTATTAAGTATTCCTTTACCTATACTTTGAACAACAATATAATTCAGTAGCTTAGATACTGTTAGTAAAAGAATGTTGCTGAGCTCCTGGAGACCTCTAAGCAAACAAGAATATAGATAGACACAGATATATCTGTAGTATAGATATAGAAAGGCAAAGACCAACTTTTGTTTTCCACATTATCACGAAAACATTCAATTCAAATTTTGACAGAAGCTGAGTTCAGCTTTGCTGCTTGAATATGCTGGTGATAATGGGCACTTCCTGCAAGAGTGGCAACAACACTTCTTGTGAACATATATTTTTCTTTGTATAAGTGAATTTTCCCAAGTCCCACAAAAACAGGAACTGCCCTGCATACTGTCTTAGAAGCTGATGACAGCTTTGTATTATACACTCATGCTTCAGCAGCGTATTCTGACCTCAGCTGGACCCCTTGAGCTTAATACCTTCGAGAAAAAGTGCAAATGTTAATTCCTCTCTGCCAGAAACATCCTGCTCCTGAGTTAAGGAAAGAGCACAAGATATCATGGAATCTCCTGCTTCTCACAAGTTGTATGTGCAGTTCCCACAGGTAAGTTGCAGTAACCCACCCTTACAGGTAGGAGAGCACAGTGTGGGACATGTGAACAAGAACTACTCCTACAGTTTGTCCCTCCTGCTCCCTTTCACAAAAGCCCTAGTGCATTCCTGTGGCTGAGTGAATTTTCATGGTCCATTCATAGGTTTGTTCAGCCTGGAAAACAGGTTTAGAGGTGACCTCATTACAGCCTTCCCAAAGGAAGCCAGCAAGAAAGATGAAGAGGAACTTTCTGCAGTGACATGTAGTGTCAGGGCAAGGGGGAATGACTTCAAACTGAAAGAGGGTGGGTTTAGATCACATATTAGGTAAAATTTCTTCACTCTGAAGGATATGAGACACTGGAACCGGTTTTCCAGAGAAGTTGTGGATGCTCCATCCCTGAGAATGTTCAAGGCCAGGTTGAATGGAGCTTTGAATGACCTGGTCTAGTGAAAGACCCATGGCAGGAGAGTTGGAACTAAATGATCCTTGAGTTTCTCTTGTCTAATATTTTATTATTTGCTCATATCAGGGCTACTCACATGGCTTTCCAGGTTAGAATAGGAAGAAAAAAACATCTTCCCACATAATATTATTGTTGTTGTTGATGAATGAAGAAAGAGAAAAAAAAACCCAAGCCCAAAGTTATGAGTCACCTGAACACACTTAAGCCAGATGTAGAATTAAGGAGCAGGCACTGACATGCAGTCACAAGAAAATAAAAAGTTGCTTTAGCCTCCCTCAAAATGAATGCTGCAGGGCAGTAGGACTAAGGGGAGTTTAAAAAATAAAAAAGAGAATGGGGGAGGGGGGGAGGCTTCTTAACATATAAATCACAGTGTCAAAATCCTTTTATCTTTTGGCGCCCAAATCTCTCATCTGCCTCAGAAAATGCTAAACAAGTCACTAGCAATTCTTTGTGAATTTTTAATTGGTGTTTTCACAACCTTATTCTTGATATTTCTAAGAGAAATTAGCAGATGTTCATGAGAGGGGTTTTAGAAAGAGAAATCTCTCAGATAGGGTAGGGCTGAGCCTGAGAAAGAGCTAGATGTCGTCTACCTTACCACTGGCTCCAATAAAACATCCTACTTTTTCTCAGCTTCTGAATATACTCTCCAAGAGTGTAAAAAGGTGGGCTGAAGTTGCCTACAATTTGTGAGAGAGTTAGGTTTTATATTCAGAATCAGTTGCATCTGGTCTACAGTTTGTACACAGCAAGGTCACAGCAAGACAGAAGTTTGATCCTTCTCCCTGGTGCCAACACAAAACTATTTTATATTGTTAGAGGACAAAGAAAGAAGTGAGAACTTCAGGATGTATAGTAAATAGCCTGAAACACATTTCCAAAAACTTCATTTTCTGATCTCATCTACTGACCTGACAGAAGAGGGGAATATTAGGTCTGGTCTTGGAAATTGTTTATTAGATGTCTTATGAATAGACAGACAACAAACACATCTCCTGGTAAGTTCTTAAAAAATTAGGATTTGTTCAAGAGCCAGAGAACAAAACCTGACAAGTGTCACACTTCAATTTCAAAGATGCTGAAAATGTGGGTTTTTTTCAAAATTTTTACAACAGATTTTTCAACTGACATTGCGCAATGCCATTTTCATTTAAAAGTTGCCCCATGTAAGAGTAGAAAAGAAAGCTAAATAGTCAAAAACTGAAATAAATCTTTTTGTTTGAAGATTAATGAAATCATGAATATTGACTCTAACATGAATTTTCTCATATTGCTGTTACACCAATAGAAAGAAAAAATCATTTTGTTTTGCCCTACTCAACTTTAAGTCAGTCACTGTAACAAAATATCCATTATTGACCCAACTTGGCTAAATGACTAAGATCTCCTGTTACTGGAACATGTTGGGGGCGGTAAAGAGAAAGTTTTAAAGAAATGGGAGGGTGTGCATTTTTGAGGTTGAGGTTTTGAGTACATTTTTTGAGGTTCTAAATACTGTGTGGCTGAGCAGAAGTGTGAAAGGAGCCATTAAGCTGTTCACCATGCTGGAGCCAGGGCTGGATTACAGCAGCCAGAAACTCAGTCATTATCTTACTGTTTCTTCTTCCCTGTTTCCCACTTCTGCATCACAGACTCAAGCAGCAAGTTCCTCAGGATAGCAGGCAACGCTTTATTTTGTGTCTGGGCAGTATCTGTCTGGTCCGTTGCAAAGGCTCTTCAGCACAAAACTATACTGCCACAGGAAGAACGATTTTTCTCAAATGCAGTATTTGCTTTCTTTTTCTCCTAAAATAAATATGACAAGTTGGTTGAAGCAAATTTTTTTTTTATGGCTTTAAACAAAAGTCCTCATTTTCTACAAGCTACATACCTGGTTCTTTAAAATGGACAGAGAAGCCCAGGCCTGCACTACTGAATTAAGACACAATTGACCTGAGTCTGGGCTTTTGTTGCACACATCTACTAACTCTTCATGGTTTTAGGAGAGGCGGAACTGTAGGTTCTCAGAAAAATAAGCTGTGGGTTGTACAGGTATAGATCCATACATAATTGGATCTAGCTCATTTGGATGTCTTAGTTCTAACTGGAATCTCTGAAACCATGGATATTTGCAGAGTTTTGGACACAGTTGAAAAAATCTAACCAAATATTGTGATTTTCAACAGGTACCTATGAGAGCTGCACCATTAAACCTAACTGAGAACGGGGCAGTTCGTGTTCCCTAAGTCCATCAGCTTTCCCTCACCTCACCCCTTATTCTTATCCAAGCTGTACCTTAAACAGCTCAAGAAAACATAAATATCAATGTGTTTGTAAAGTTCTTTTTCTTCCCCACCAGACTGAGAGAAGGGAAAAAAAGCATCCTGAGATATGAAAGAGCCTTTCTGTTCCTCACACATCTGTAGCTTATTAAGGAGACTGTCAAAACTGAAGACACTCTGACCAAGCAACTCCAGGTTTCCTTTGGTGGGGCATGACCAGACTGAAGTGTCAGAGGCTGACAGTATGCCAGGAATCACCAGCAAACTTGCAGCAGGGGTAGTAGCCAGTATGGTGTGAAGGCTGCTCTTTGGTGCAAACAGTCCTGGAGGACTTAGAAACTGCCTAAGAATCTAAGTCATTTTAAGGGATTGTGGCATGTTAGAACCCACAGAAAACTGTTTCTTCAATGCATTATTTATTGCTTTTCTCTATTTATATAATATCAAGCTTCCTGAGAGTAATTTGTTTTGGATTGTGTAACACTGGGCAGAACATCAAACATATGTTAATCAGTGGTAATAAAACACTGAGTTTTATGGTCACTGAGGTATTAAATATTACTAATAAATTATAGGGCTAGCATTTTAAATGAGCTATAGTTTGGGGAAGAGCAGTAACACCACGTCTGAGAGCATTAATTGCCACTGCCCGACTTCCTAATTACCAAGAGTTTCAAATACGTTTTTAAACCTATATATCACTCTCTGTTATACTTGCAGAGAAATACAGCTGAAATTTGAAAAACTACAATAGTGCTAAGTATTTTACCCCTTCAAAGTACACTAGGGACATGAAAGCACAGTACTTTTGTGAAAGAGTTAATTATTACTCTCCCCATTTTATACATAGGGGAAGCAGAAGTGCAGAGAGGTTAAAAGTCTCCACTGAGACCACCCAGCTTGCCAGGGTTTGCAAGTCTTAGAGCACAAGGAACAGGCAGTGCTCCCTTTCCCCAGATGCAGCCTGACTGTGCAGCAGCAGCAATCCCCTCATAGCAGTGGCATCCCGTCCCCATACTGTGTTTCTTCTTGTGTAAGGACTGGAACACTGGCAAGGGACTGGAAGGAGCAAGAGGCACTTATCTCCTGGAATAGCTCACACAGAGGGACACCATGCTGCATATGACAGGCTCTCCTGCTTTCTATACATTATATCTAAAAAGCATCAATTTTGGTGAACTACTATCCTAGCCTTTTGTCTCAGGATTGCATTGTCCCACCAGTTGTGCCCATGAGTGGTGTAGCACAAAATGCACAGGGTGCATATGAGCACCACAGCACTGGGAAAAACATGAAATCCAGAAGGATCTCACAAGTGTTCTGCTGTTGGCTTTTCTTAATGCAGCAGTGAGCACATTCCATGGGCTGTGCGGGCAGGTGTGCGGCTAGCAAAGAAATTCCAGATGCTCCAGAATAGGACTTCCACCAGGTATTACTCTTGCACCAGGTAACAGCCTCCCTAGTGGAATGGTCCTTACTAAGAACTACACAAGGGTCAGGTTTCAAAGCAAGAGCCTTTAGGAAGGCAAGAGCTGGAGAAGCCTGCTAGATCTTTTCAGAGAGCAGGGCTTGTGCTCATCTGAAGCAGACTGGCCAAAAGAACTACAGAAAGGCCACACACAGCAGGTTTGAGAAGCCTGGCAGCATTAGAGGATGAATACTGTTTGGCCTCTGCCTTCCATTCACCTTGTTTTTAGCCCGGTTCCCATTCTGTTTGAAAAACAGGAACCATCTACTTTCTGTCACTGTCCATTGAATTGTCTCCAAGAATAGTCCCAATAAAATAGCCTTGTGCTGACATGCCCTCATCTGCACCCCTGCCTCAAACCTGCAGGGCACATTCACAGAATCACTTAGGTTGGAAAATACTTCCAAAATCATTGAGTCCAACATTTGCTTAATTACTATCATGTCAACTAGACCTGATCACTACATGCCACATCCAGTTGATTCTTTGAACATGTCCAAGGATGGACATGTTCACATCTCTGAACGATACATTCCAATGTTTAACAACCCTTTCCATGAAGAAATTCTTCCTGCTATCAAGTGTGAGCCTCCTCTGGTGCAGCTTGATTCCATTTTCTCTCATTCTATCACTGGATGCCTGAGAGAAGAGACCAGCACCCACCCGGCCACAACATCCTCTCAGGGAGCTGTAGAGAGCAATGAGGTCTCCCCTGAGCCTCCTTTTCTCCTGGCTGAACCACTACAACTCCCTCAGCTGCTCTTCATGTAAATTATTCTGAAGACCCTTCACAGCTCCTTCTCTGGACACACTCCAGCACCTCAATGTTCTCCTTGTGAGGGACCCAGAACTGGATACAGCATTTGAGGTGTGGCCTCAGCAGTGTCAAGTACAGGGGGACAATCTCTGCCCTAGTCCTGCTGGCCACAATATTGCTGACACAAACCAGGATGCCACTGGCCCTTTTGGCCATCTGGGCACAGGCTGGCTCACGTTCAGCTGCTGTTGATCAGCACTCTCAGGTCCTTTTACACCAGGCTGCTTTCCAGCCACTCTTCCCCTGCCTGTAGCACTGCTTGGGGTTGTTGTGAATGAAGAGCAGGACCCAGCAGTTTCCTGTGTTGAATCTCATACCTTGGCCTTGGTCCATCAATCCAACCCGTCCAGATCCCTCTGCAGAGCCTTGCTACCCTCCAGCAGATACACACAACTTGGTGTCATTGAGATTTCAGACAACTCCAGGAACTTTGCTGCTCACCAGACCTTGTGTTTTGGGGCAAGAGAAAACAAGAACAGCTAGCCCTGACTCACTCCTAAGTCACAGAGGCTACAAGTAATCACGTAACATGACAGCAAGTCTGCAGCTAGAGAGTGATTCATAGAGCCCAGGAGGGGCTGTGGCTCGCCCAGCATGGCCACATCTGGGTGAGGGTGGGGAGACAGCTCATGCATGGTGATGTGGCACCACAGGAGCCACAGGACATGTCTGCTCTGCTGGCCTGCCTGCTGCCCACTTTCTGGCTGCTCCTGCAGCTCTCTGCCCACCCTCAATACAGGGAGGGTCACAGAGCCTGCCTGTACATCCAGGTACCTCCCTGCCCACCACAGAGCTCTCACCTCACCCAGGGCTGGGCTCTGGGTCCTGGTGTGCTGTAGGGGCCACCAGCCCTGGCAGCAAACCTCCTGCTGATGTGGCAGGGCAAGGAGGAGGCTAAATAATGAACCCTTGCTGCAGGGTGTCTGATGAGGCATGCAGAGCATAAGGACACGATGTTTGGCAACAGGAGCCTGCCTTTCTGCTTTGTGGGCTCTTTGCTGGCTGCCTTGTGCCTCCTGACGTAGGCACTCTGCGTGTGGCGTAGCCCAGGCTGCCTCGGGGGCTCCAAGGGGGCCAGCTGGCCCTGGCATCCCGTCCCTGGCACTGCCATGAGTAACAGCACTCCCACTGCTCCCAAGAGGGCTCTGGTGCCAGCACAGGGTGACCTGTCAGAGAGTCTGGCCTGGCGCTTGCAGCAAGAGGACACAGCTGGAAAAAAAAAAAAACCCATCTTTGTCCAACAAGGCAGGCACTTTGCTGCCAAAAAAAGAAAATTATTTAATTTCTCAGGACAAAAGGGAGCTGAAAATTGGGATGAGAAGAAAGACAGAAAAGAAATAATGCAAATCAAAGCACATTCAGACATTTCACAATTGTATAGTGAGAAACCATAAAGAGCCTTCACAAACAAGCAGTCACAGACATGTTGCAGCTCTAAAATCAAGGATGACACAAAAATTGCATTTAAGGAAGAAACATTTATCAAATGTGTAGCTAAATTCTGTGAGGAAGGCTCCCTAAGCTTCCCTCAAAAAATATATGTAAACTCCTAAGATGTTTCCAATATTTTTTATTAACCCTCTTATCTCCCATTTCTTGCACAGACTTATTAAAGAAAACACAACCTAGTAAATTGGTTTGTAATACTCCAAGCATTCCTGACACTCATGATCAATGGTGTTATGTGTTGAAAAACTATATTTTTTGCCTATAAAACACATTTAAAGTTATGAATAACTTGCAGTCCATCCTGCCCCTTATCTCCCTGATCTTTTAATTGCTGACAACCACTGTATACTCTGGCAACCACTTGGAAAAGCCATGCAGGTGTTTCTTGCACAGCCCTGCTTGAATTCTCTGTGCAGTGAACATGATATGGCCTCGGGTCAGAGTAATTGGGCTTGGATTTATAATAACAATGAATTTGAGTGCCTTCCCAGAAAGCTGCAGCCTCAGTTGCACTATGCAGTACTAGAAGCACATCTGGTCACAAACAACTTCAAATTGCACATGAGCAATGCTTTGCTATTCATATATCCTGTCAGTGTGGGCAAACCCTAAAACCTTTGGGTAGCTGCTTCTGCCTGGTGGTCTGATGCTTGCTCACTTGTGGCTGCTGGATCTGCTGCCACTGCACTCAAAGAGACTTCAGAGGAATAGGATCACAGTGTGGTAGGGGAAAAAGATAAAGCCCTTGAAAACTCTGCCTGAATTTCTGTCTCCTGCTGAGTTAACAGTGAGCCCAGTCACAGGAGCAGAAACTGCCCTAGATGACCAAGTGCATGTGAGTGGCCCTCACAGACATGACTCTCCTTGAATATTAAAATCCTGAGGATAATTTTCTCCACAGGCCACCCTAAAACATATATTTATTAAAGCTGCTTTCGGAAACTATAAAACACAAGTCCCACTACAGACCAGGATTACTTCCACATCAAAGCAACCTGATTCTTCCACCAGATTTGTAAAGTCTCGATTCTTAACCCTCCTGAAAACCAAAGTGCCACAAATATTTACTTTTCTGTCCAACATACACCTTGGTTCCTCCTTGAGTGTTACAGGCAACACCACTTCAGTCATGCAGCAGACAGACAAGACTTCCTTTTTGCTCCCTCCCTCATGCTCTTCCTTTGGTTCCTCTGGCTCCAGAGTCATTGCACTTGCTGAAAACAGGCTGCACATAAAACTTCTCTCTTGTTCAGTCCAACCTGTTTCTCCTGAATGGAACAGGAAGAGCCAAGAGATCTGGACTTGAGCAGCACTACTGTGAGTCACCACTGACCACCTTGCTTCTGATGTTAACTGTCTTGAACAGAAGATGCGTAAGTAGTAAAAGCATTTTGGTTTGCTGCTATGGAAGTCTCCTACCAAAAATTGATAGTGCTGTTTATGCTAATTGTCATTATCCTACATCCCTCCTCAGGACCTGGGGAACTGATACTTGGATCAAAATTTGAATTGTCCTATAATTCAAAGTGTGCTTCAAAGTGTTCAAGCTCAGCTTCCTACTCTTCTGCTATCAAAAGAAGGGGAGATGGACTTGGGCTTCTCTTCTAATAACCCTTTCTCTTGGTTTTGCATGGATTCTTTTATTTCTCGAATATTAATCTGGGACCATTCTGGACATACTTAAGGGAGATTTCCTCTCCATCAATTTTTGGCTTCCTCACTTGAAAACTGAGTATCATCTGATGGTTCAAATTCTCCCAAGGGATCATGCATGGTGCTGCTTCAATTCACTGTATAATCCAAGGAGACATAATACACCTGTATATTCCTGTATTCCTTGCAGCCTAAGGTAAGGCTTGCCAACAGCAAGGCTTTAACCAAAAATGCTTAAAAGTGCATACTTTCAAATGGTGGCTATTAGAGATTTAATTTGGGATGGGTAATCCCACTTCTCGATTATTCATCACTCAATGATCTTTATGGGCCCGTTCCAACTTGAGATACTCTATGAAGTAATAAGAAAAAAAGACTGTCAAATGCAAGAAGAGAAAGTTCTGGGAATTCTCCAGTTATTTTTGTTGCCAAAAACCCTTTTTGGTATCCACATGCTCAGATTTTCTGTCCCATCTTATCCACAATTCTCAGACAACATTTCTTCATGCTGTGCCCTAAAGGAGAGAAGTGCCAAACCCCAGCAATGTAAAGCATGTAAATGCCTGAATAAAAATACTACAAGGATGAGAGAACTATATTGGATTAATTTTAGTCTAATTTGCCACACAGAGAGGTGCAAGGAGGAAAGAGACACTGCTTTATCTGAAGTACTTATATGATCCCAATTGCCGGAGCATCTTAATTCTTTACAATCTCTAATGTATTTATGTTAAAAGCACACTTGTGGGGGAGGGAAATATTGTCTTCTGCATTTTACAGATGAGGAACAGGAATTCAGACACTTAAGCAGTATTTATGAGTAAAACTCTGATTTCAGCTGAAGCTGGGTCCCTAAGTTTCCCTGAGAAATCAGCCCAAAGTAGGTACAAGGTGCACAAGTAACCATGGGGTTAGGGACCTGATACTTTCTGAGCTCAGGTGCTCAGAAACCACACAAACCATAGAGTACAGGACCCTCAGTCCACTGCTACCTACCCACCTCTGCTCTCCCTGTTCCAGCAGCTGTAGCTCCTGATGCTGAGTCTGTCTTCTTCCTTGCCCCTGCTGAAAAACTTCCTGCTTCCTCCAGACCATGCTGTCAATTCATCAAGATCATTTAGACTCCAAAGCTTGTCTCTGAAGTGCTCACTCTTCCCTTCTGGGCTGCTGTCACTGCAGTAAGGGCTCTCTGTACTCCATTGTGGAACTGCCTACCATTAGCAATGAAAGCCATCAAGCAGGACAAGACTCATCTCAAATCTCAGCGGTGCTTTACATATTCCTCCACCTGACTGGGAGCTGGTCATCATTCTCTGAGCACAGTTCTGCCCCCATTTGCTCATAACACCATCTTAAGGCAATGACATTTATTCCCTTGAGAATGTCAAACACCTTAGCAAAGGCAAAGAAAGGTTAAAGGGTTGTTCCTCTTATGAGGTGTATTTTCTGTACCTAAGAGAAATCAGATCAATTTGGCATGACATTGAGAGAGAACTTGAGTAAACCTATGCCTTACTCAGTGAGCAAACCTATCCACTTATAGACCAGAAATTTGGAAGTCGACAGTAGTAAGAATGTGAGTCAATGCCTGCTGAGCCTAGATGGTTTCCATCCCCTCCTAGAAATATTTTTAAATAGTTTCTGAAGAACATTCATGTTGCTGCTTTCTACCTCAATTTGTTGAGAAATGGTCAAGTATACATGATTTCTCATGTAATTCAGTCACAGACAAATTATTTATTTTCTCCAACCCAACTAATACCTTTCAGAGCTCCTAAGTAAGGTGCTGCTATTCTCCATTCACTGTTTACAACAACTTTTTAAAAGAGGTCCTGGGAAACTACTTTAACTTTAATAGTTGTTATCAAATTAAATTGTTATTTGGGAGCAAAGTCACTCAAGTATAGGTGTACCAACATCACTAAAATTACTCTTCAGAGAAATTGGTAATCTGCCAATTAGTTACTCTGTCTTCCTTCAGTATATGCCATTGTGTTCAGTCTTCGGCATGCTCAATTCACATCGTACAGATGTGCTTGTGGAAATGAAATCTTTCCGTTTCCAGTTCATTAGATTAAGGCAAAGTCTTTTCCGCTTTGGTCTTAGGCTTTTGCTTCCCTCCACTGTTTCTGATGGCTCTCACACAGACTGCAGTGACAAAATTGTCAGCAGTTCACAAGGAGGCCAAATCCTTTCAGATGTTGTGTACAAGTTTCAGGGCTGTTTTCAGATTTACTTCCTTTCTTGTTTCCTTGCAGATATCCCTTTGATCCACAGAGTAGATTTGAACATCAGATATACAGTCAGCATGTGGGACAATTTTCCTACAAACTGGCCATATTCACAGTCATGACTAGTCTGTTGGATCTCCAGAGATCAAAATGAAACTTATCCAAAGTCTGTATTGTTTTTCTACGCCCTAGACTGTAACAGCAAAGTTGTCCTGGAGCCAAACTTCCTTAAAATTGACAGGACACCAGACTTGAGTCATCTGGGCACCAGACTGGATCCAACTCCAGTAGCTGGAGATGAAGACAAATCATTTTAATTTATCATAGGAGAGATTAAAAGGTGCTGATCAAAGTCTAAGCACTACTGTCTTTGTCTGGACTACTATGATTATTTCAGTTAAGCTGCCACTCACTGGCACCTCAATATGACTTCTTTTTTTGATTCTTTCCAAATATGAAACACAAATAAGCAGAACTTGTACTAGGCTACAGGGTTGCTTTTTTTTTTTCTTATATTGTGTTTAAATTTCTTTTTTTAAAGAATAATAATCAAGAAATTGGAGTGTTACAGTCTGTGTTTCTTACAGTCAATACATGGGGACTTCCTTTTTTGCTCCGGTGCACTTTCTTTGTCCATGCCCTTGCTGGCTGGAGTGGCAGGGGTAAGGTCTATAGGGTGGAAAGGGAGTGGAAACCCTATAACCATCCAAGCAAGCAGCAGCAAGGGCTACAGGAATGGCATATCACACCTTTGCTGACTATACCTATTACTCATTAGTGATTTGAACGTATGGATGACAAACACCATGAAGCATAGAGCACAGGCCAGAACAGCAAAATGCTGTTTGAGGTACACATTACTGTAGGAGACAGGAGGCTCAAGACCGCAGTCCCTGTTAGGAGTCCCACAGGACCACTAAGCCAGGCCAAAGGAAAGACAGGCTGTTCAAGATTTCTTTATACCAGGCATAAAATGGAGAAGCAGTTGTAGCAGAGATTTGGGGATGAAATGAGCTTCCCACAATCTTCTTTACTCTGATAGTTATTTCCAGTGCCCCAAATTATCAAAAGGAAAAGCAAGTGCAACAGTTGAACAGCCAGGGCCACAACTACATTGAAGCCCCAAAGAGGGAAGAGCTGGACCAGCATCTTCATGGAAAAATTTAATCCTCCTCGTTTTTAAACTAGTTTCTCTTAGTTTTTTTAACCATTTTACTAGCTTGAGAGACTTCTTCAATTCCTGGGTTAAGAAGTTAGCAAGATTTGCTCCAGCCTTTTTTTTTTTTTAATAATACAGAAGTGTGACATGAGAAACTGAGGACAAATCTTCTATAATTAACACAGGGAATCTCCTGAAACTAGTCAGGTTTCTAAAGCAAATATACATTTAAGCACAATCACAGTATTTCAGGAAAATGTTAAAAGCTTTAATCATGAGGAAAAGGTAAAGGCACTTTTATTTCAGTCATAGTTCAAGCATCATCCATCTTCCTTCCCTTCCATAAAGACAAACATTCTCAAGTTACAACTTTTGAAAGATTTTTCCAAGTCTCCATTTTACTTGGAGCTTAATGCTGTCTTTAATCAAGGCTTCCTTGTGGAGCTGTACAGCTTATTCTACAGTCCTTGTAATCAGCATTATTTCTAGCTATTCACTTTTCCAGCTTCAGTAGCAGAAAGTAAGAATAATTTTCAAATTTATGTTTGCTTCAAAAATATAATTTAATTTTAAAATATTTATTTTTTGTGCTAACTCAGCTAAATTTTCCTAGCAACTACTGTAACCGAAGTTCAGCTACTAAGACTCTTTCTAGGAGGAATGCTCTTCCTTTGCTGCAGAAATTTGTGGATAGGTTTTTTTGTTTGTGGGGTTTTTTTTAGAAATAAAAAAATAATTAGCTCCTGAACAAGTTCCAGGTTTAAACTTAAAGGCAGCTCTCTGGAAAATAGCAGTCAAAAAACTCAGGGCTCTGAATAAATCTAACAACACATGAAAATCCTACACGTATTTCTTTAAGGATGCATAAAATGTAGCTGATATAAACCCCAGAAAAAAAGGAGAAAGAAATACTTTCAGTGCCTGGCAGAAGTATTTGAGATATATGAAACTCATCCTAAGTTAATAAATAAGAAAGTTTCTACAGTAGAGTCAGAGATTGTATCTCTGTTGTGTCATGACAAACACAGTAGAATAAAAATAAACTACAAGCAGTGCTGAATACAAAGAATTAATGACAAAGTGTTTAGAGAAAGCTACAGTGATGATGAGAGGTGGGTCCCACACTGCAGCCCTGTGTCTGCCCTGGGCATGTTGTCCTGAAGCAGGGTTACATCTCAGAGGAACTGGAGTGAAACACCCTCCTGACTCTGTCTGTTGTCCCATCCTGCCTGGGCTGCAGCAGCAACTCTCAGAGGTAGACATTAACCCTTTTCAGGGTGCTGTTGGGCTTCTGAACAAACATATTACAAGCAGAGAGAATTGTATTTGTTTCCTGGACCCACTGCTAAGCACTGTTAGAAAATTTGGTAACATTTCAAAGATATTAAAACAATAACCAACTGGGGACATGATAGACAGTGCTTCCCTACTGTGCCTCCCTTCTTCAGGAATCAGCTGCTGGCAGTATTGATTCACTTGCTAATGCGGAAAAGACAATGCAGAGCCTTTTAAACATATTTTTGAACAAAACAGCGCAAAGCACATATTGTGGTTTAACCCCAGCCAGCAGCCAAGCCCCACGCAGCCACTTGCTCACTCCTCCACCAGCAGGATGGGGAAGAGAATCAAAAAGGTAAAAGGTCAAAAACTCGTGGGCTGAGATAAAGGCATTTTAATAGTGAAAGCAAAAGCAGTGCACACAGGCAAGGCAAAACAAAGAATTAATTCAATGCTTCCCATGGGCTGGCAGGTGTTCAGCCATCCTCAGGAGAGCAGGGCCCCACCACAGTGACTTGTGTAGACAAGCACAGTCACTGCAAGTGTTGCCCCTTCTTCCTTCTTCCCACCACTTTGTATTCTAAGCATGATGTCATATGGTCTGGAATATCCCTTTGGTCACCTGGGGTCATCTGTCCAGTCTGTGTCTCCTCCCAGCCTCCAATGCACCCCAAACTTCCTTGCAAACACGGAAATATGAAAACATCTTGGGTCTGTGTAAGCCCTGCTCAGTAACAACTAAAACATCTCTCTGTTATCAACCCTGTATTCAGCACAAGCCCACTGTGAAGAAAGTTAACTCTAGTCCAGCCAAAACCAGCATAGTACAGAAGGTATTTACAGAAATTACAATCTGGGATAAATTTAGAGGGAAAATAGTGTTCAATTCCCACTAATAGCAGCTGTATTTGGATTAGATAAATTAGCAAACCTGTTCCCTAGAAAGAGTGAAGTATAGCATCTTCCTCCTGTTCAGACAGCAAGAAAAGAGTTCAGCTCTCTTGTCCAGATGTATCCATGCACTCTTACCTTTTTGTGTTTTTAGCAAGAATATACTGCTCAAGTATGAAGGAACATATCAAAATAGTTGACAGATAAAGGGCATGGAAGAACAAAATATGTGAAGATGTTTAGAAGAACGATGTATGCTTGCTATTCCAAATGTTTCTTGTATCAAAACATAAGGAGATTTCAGAAAACCTCTGAAATCTGAAGGAGAGGTAGGTGGCAGGACAGTTTAGGGAAAGTGTTTTCTGAGTTTAAGTGATGGCCAGGAACATAGATGGAAGAAGTAAAACAAATAAGGAAGATGACAAGCACAATGTGGTGATAGCTGTTGTCATGAAGCTGGGCTGAGTGGATTCATGGGGCAGATTTTCAGAAGAAAGAAGCTGAAGAAAGAGCTGAGGATCAAGGAAAGTCTGAAGTGGAGAGAAGCAATAGCTGAGGTCACTTAAGAGAACAGACAGCAGGGAGAAGATGCCAAGAGTGACAAAAAAGTGATAGGCATTAATGGATTGGAGGTCTCAAGGGGGCAGGGTGAGGCAAGGGGCAGAGGGTAAACATGCTTTGTTGAAAGAAGTGGAGAGGCGAGAGAGAAAGCAGTACTCAAACTGATCAGAGGAGGACCAGTGTTTTGAGAAAACAGAAGCAAGGCTCTTTCGGTGCGTGGGAGTGTTGCTCTGGGCTTCTAAGTCAAGGGGGGGGTGAGGGAAAGAAGACAAGGGACTAGGAGGTCGGGCAGGATGTCAGCCAAGCAGGCAAAGGCAGTTTTAGATGGGATTATGAAGGAAAGCAGGAATCATAACAATTAGAGGTGGGGTGGGACAGTAGTCATGATTCAGAGAAGATGCCTGCTCACTAGTACCTGCCTGCTGTGGGAGAGGCTGGCCAGGGTTCTTAAACTCACACTGCAGGAATAGCGCAGGGCCTTTACAAAATCTGGCAGTCTTTTAGATCCCAGTCTCTTCCCACCCACACCCCACCAAAATGAATAGCTCCATTCATTTGGGCCAGAGTATTGATTTCAGAGTCTTCTCTAACATGGAAATTCATTGAGGCCTCTTTGCCTTTGCTAAACCATTTCCTGAGTGTTTCTCCAAGATCAGAGCGTGCCTCCTCCTGACCCCAGGAAGAGGGAGAGCCCAGCCTAGAGTGCTGGCAAGGCTGGTAAAAGAGTCAGAAATGAGCACATCAGCCCCTGACCACAAAGGCCTCAGTCCTCCCTCCTTTTTCTTGCGAGCGGCGTGAACAAGCCAATATCGCTCCCTCTGTTCCAACGAGTCTGCCTCTGGTTTAGAGAGACCAAGGATCTTCAGGCATTGTTAGGGTACAACCATCCACATTTAAGACTCCTGGAGAGAGCTGCAGTGCTCTGACACCAGTTTTTGTTCAAACACAGCAGGTCTCTGAGGCAGGAGCCGATACAACTGCTCTGAGATCATTATCAGGGCAGCGTGCACAGAGTGGTAGCGGTTTGGCAGCTACCACACCAAGGTCTCTGACTGTCACTTCCACTGCCTGCTTGCTCTCACAAATCTTTCTTTTCTCAGACTACAGCTTTTTGCTCTGTACTTACAGGTGCTTTTTTAACACTTTCAGACTATGCTTTTGCTCTGTTTTGGGGCACATCTAGTACGATACTGTCCGGCAGGGAGGATGTACAATAACACAACATAATTGGCAGCCATTCTACTGAGATGCTAAGTGCTCCTTATAGCCTGCATGCAAAAGAAATCATGTAGAATGTGCAATGTTTTTAATTTAAGACACCACAGAATTAAAATCACTAAAATGTCACTTCATACTATAAACAGCTGTAGCCAGCCATGTCCTTTGAAAATAATCTCTAAAAAAATTGGCCTCATGAAAATAAAACAGTCTTATTAGTATCATCCCAGACAGCATATAAAAAAGTATTTTTCAATCTGTTACCTTTTTACCTGCTCTTATTCGCTAGAGTAATCACATACAGTTTCCAGAGGTACTATAATTTCCATGAATCTTACACAATGCATATCATCCTCCAACAGGTCGTCCACTGGATATAACTTCCATGGGGTGCTTTGAGTCTGACTGTTTGGCAGCTCAATTCAATAACAACATCAGCTCTAGAACAGAAAGCAAAGGGTCAGTTGATCCTGGGTAAAGCAATCACCTCAATGAATTAATGTTTGTACTAAGGTTTTGAAGAGACAATGTGTTTCTGAAGCACCAACAATACTAGATGTAGATGTTCTTTCTCATAGGCCTTTTATTTGTATGGAAACACAGATGATGCATGACTCATTTTGAACTTTTGCATGAAATAGCTGTGACTTCTTTTTTGAAGGAACAGGTAGCAGCTTTACCCTTCAAAACCCAACAAAGTTGACACACTAAACAGCATTCCTTGTACGGAATGTCTCTCTGTTATCCATACACTTATTTTCACAGTACATAAAATTACATTTCATCAATTTTAGGCAAAGAAAAATGCCAAATGACAGACAGCTCAGGTGCCTAAGCATGAATGCAGAAAGATTTAATAAATATTCCTGCTGGTATTTTCAGGGGGGAGTGTTCATCAGACTTTCAACTAATCTCAAAGAAGTTTTAAGTCTTGTCTTAATGAGGCTCACAAGAGCTCTCTTGGTAGTTTTCACTGTATGCGTTACCAGCCTCACTGAATTACAAGCCACTAAAAAACATGAAAAAGGGGCTGCAGGAAGGTAGATAGTAAGAGCTCAAGGATCTTCCATTCAAGCAGTCAGTATGAAAGTTCTTGTAGACAGAGGTCATATTTGTGCTACATGCTAATCCCATCCAGGTTTTAATGTGTCCAAAGAGACTGACAACTAGGAGAATTAGACTTCAACCCAACTTAAAAGTGAGCTACAGGGAGAACACAAACACATGAATCACAGCATCTCAGGGGGATTGCACGGAGCTGACCTGATTAGTGCTGCAGATGAAAGAGCAACCCACAGCAACTCGCTCCACGCTGCAGATGCTGCAGAAAAGAACCTTCAGAGCACACTGGCATTCTCTTGCCATAGCTGGCATGTTCCCTCCTTTAAAAAACTAACTTGCTGAGGTATCAGACATACTGAATGAGGGCTACCTCACTGGGCTATAGCCAAGACCTTATCACTCAACCTTGCTACTTTCCATTACTCATTATCCAGCTCAAGAGTGAGGTATAAATGGCTTTGCAAGGGCTTCATGCCCTTCTCTTCATATCATGGAGATAAGACTTGCAACCTGCTCTGCTCATGTCCTGTTCAGAACAGCAGTGAGTACATTCACACTCTATGGGAATAACTCTGGAATCTCTCATCTCTGACATCCAGCAAAAGGTGTGCTTCCGACATTTCTAGCTAGCTCAGTTTTCTGATACTGGTTGCCTGGTAGAAATGTATTTTACAATTTAAGGCAGGATTAACTTTTACAGGTATTGGAACACAGAATTTAATGAAATATTATATTCCCTATTTAATTCCACAAATATGGAGTTATATTTAAAGACTTCACTTCATAGGAGTCCTTTCCCAACAGCAGAGGACCTTTGGGTAACTCTTTACAGGAATAACAATAGGATTGGACAACAGGATCCCTAGAAGTTACTGATCCAGACTGGTACTCTATCACAGACCAAATGTTTAGACCACCTGACCAGGCAGATCATTAGTTCAAACCTTTCACAGTCTTTATTTCCAACTATGTTATGGAAATAAAATTACCGAAGCACATAGAAAGGAGATGAGAGAAGATGTGAGCAAGGCCAAACACAAATTAAAGTGTGAAATAAACATTATTTTTAGAAACTTTCACATGAATGATAGAGGAACAGGATTTCCTATCCTCCAACTGTATCCTCTAAGAGACCAAGAGCTAAACACCATTTTCAGAAGAGACCAGAGAGCTTTGTGGCTGACAAGAATCACAACAGCAGGAGTTAAAAATGAAATATTATTATTGCAATAAACAGACCAGATTGGAGGGAGTACAAATCTGCCAACTTTAAGGGCATAAGCCAATTTCTAAATTGTAAGGGTAGGAAAAAAAGAAAAGTCTCTGCTGTCTATTTATCCTACAAATGTCTCTGTAAAGGTGTTTGCCAAAGCTTTCTGGAGGCAGTTCAGTACAGCTGAGTAGAATTGGCTGCTAAAATCACACCCAAGGTAGTTGTTAAAACCCCTATTAGATGGAGGAGCACCCCTCTACTTGTGCCTATTCTCCTCCTCTTTTCCTCTTTTTCCCATTTTTCAGGCTCAGACCCAGAAGACTGTGGCTCTGCCTTCACCCCACACTTCTCATCACAATTCTGCCACTAGCTGATGATGAGGCAGAAACACCCTCAGAACTCGGAACACCTTTTGAATTTTATATCCCAAGAGGATACAGGACAGGGGGTGGCTGAGTATCACAGCTTTTGTGTTCCAGGGTGACTGCAGTGGAAAAACTACCAGAGTGGGGCAAACCAAAGCCCCTGTACACCCTCCAATCCAAAGTGTCACTTCAGCTAAGAGCACAGCCTAAATAGTTAAAAAACAAACAAACAAAACAAAACTAACCCCCAAACCAAAACCAAATCCAAACAATCCAGCAATGAAAAACCCATAAATCTCTTTACCACATAAAAGCTGGGAATGGAGAGAAAGTTAGGCAGGATGCCAACTTTCTGCCACTTTGCAGACAAAGCATGTCACACCTTTAGTTTGGACATTCATAAATAGATTCAAACTGTTGATACTTCTGAGGCCAGTGAGTAGAAACAAGGAAATTTCTTTTTAAACTCTAATTACTGTATTCAACTGCAAGACTGCCATGTGGGCAGCAGATGAATAGTAGGCTTTAGGAGTCCGCTTCTGGCCTCTCACCCAACACTTATGTCTGCTGTAAGCAGCAGCATATACTTAGTCATCTCCTTATATCTGCATGGACACTGAGGCAAGCCATGAGTGTAATAACTTAGTAAATGAGCTAACAAACTATTTAACCCTTTCTTTTAAAATTGTCATGAAAATGCAGTCTAGCATAAAAGCCATTGGCATCCAAGTGTGGTGATACTGAGTGCTAATGGAAAATTTTTAACAGAGTCTTTTTTGTCTTGAACTAAAACAAGCACAGCCTTTACTGAGAATGGAAAATTAGGAAAACATACTTATAAAAAGATACTTCCCAGCACTTACTGCCTTCATTCTCATGTTTCTCCTTCAGTTTGTGTTCTGTGTGACCAAGGATAGTCAGAGATGTGAAGAAAAGTGAACAGAGACATTTCTCAATTGATCCCCGAAAAATGTTTAGTATGAGGTGGTTTCATTAAACCATCATCTCGGTTCCTGACTAGTCCAAATATTCCTCCTGCCGGCCACCTCCAGCTCTGGGAAGCATGTCCTTGTGCACAGACACATCCAGCTGGCTTGGCACACAAGTGGTTTGCATCACCATGCATTGGCAGCCTGGCCTTACACAGCCCAAGCTCTGCATAAGCCAGAACAGCTGCTGCCCAAAGGAGACAGCAGGGTCTTGTGCATCAGACACAGGTTCAATTCCCTCTCCCTAACAAGTTACTTCATTATTGCATCCTGCCATTCTCCATCTGAGGAATAATCCTCTTCCTCTGCACAAAGTGTTGTAAGGATAAAGAGAGACTGGTAGGAACTCTGATGTTGGAAGAGGAGAAATGTCTATCTCTCAGATGCATTTGCAGGAGCAGAGAAAAATCTGTACCAGCTCTGAGAACTGCACTTGGGTCCCACAGCTTGGGCTTAACTGCAGCAATCGCCATTTGTGAATCTTTCAGAACAAGGTTTTCTGTATTCAGTTAAGACTTCAGGGAAGAATTTGGGTTTAATTCAAAGAACATGCCTGCTTAAACCTTGCTTCTGGGTGGAGTAATCAGAGGTGGGTTCAGTTATTTTATTTCTCCCATAAATTACGCGAGTCTAATGTGTCAGTCTTAGAAGTTCTTCCATCTGGAGACGGGACTTGTGCCAATTGTGTCATAATTTTTCTTGCCTCAAGTGCCTCATTTATTGTATAGGAATCAAAATCCTAAGCAGTTCAGGTGGTGAGTATATTTCCTTGTGACAATGAAGCATATTTTATTTTAGAATTTCAGGCCAGCTTCCTGCCACTACATAACAAAAATATGATTGATCATACGTAAAATCCGCATGATGGAATAGAAATAGAAAAAATGTTACAATGGCCCTATTTATCTGGGGAAATTTTATTCTATCATTGCTTGACAACATAATTTTATAGAATAAAACACTTTGTACTGAGGGAATTTCACTTCTGTATTAAAATATATTCTTACTGCAAAAGAGTGTAGGAAAGGCTTGAATTTTAGAAATGATTAATAGGCTAGATAAGCTTGTTCCAAAAGGATATGCCAAGACACTTCTTATAGATGGAATTGTAGCAGACATCATCTTATTTGAAATGAAAAATAAATAAATGGATTCATAGAGTTTATGCAGGGCTAGGTTGGTTTGGGTATGGGTTTCTCTGTGAATAGAAAAATACAGAGTTTTATAAATTACAGTGAAATCTCAGAAATCTACAGTGAAGGAAATCAGTAAAACATTGTACCATCTAAATACATGTGGCACGTAACTGAAAATATTTAAGACAAGGTAGAGATTTTTACCCAGACACCTCAGAGCTTTCTGAAGATGGGAAACATCCTTTTACAAGGGAGGAAGGCAGACTGAGACCAGGGAAGAGCCATTTCAAGTGATCTACATAGTCAAAAATATAGGATAGAAAAGAGTTGTCCTCACAGTCTGGTCTCACACATAGTGACTCTTATCCTAGTTTCCAACAGATACTGCCTTTTCTGGGATTTGAAGCTGCTTCACTTTGCTGGAGGAAGATTTCTTATTCACAGGGAAAAAATATCTTCATGTCAATTGACCAACTAAATCAATTACTTGATTTTTACACCTAATTTTGAAACTGATTTTAAACATACGCTTTTCTTGGCACTGACTATTAAGTAGGTCATCCTTGTCCAAAGATAATTTTTAGGTTCCCTCCTGAAATAAGACAAAGTTTTTCAGTACAGCAGAGATACAAAAGTAAAGCTGGAAGTACCACTGGAATGTTCAGGAAAGTAACTTGACTATTGCATTTAAACCTTGGGTATACTATACATTTAGTTGCCAACATTACAAAGCATTTCTACCTATATGTGCACTAGAAGAATGCAACTCTATAAAGAACATAGCAAACAAAAAATCCTTTGCTTATTCACATTGAGAATGTCCTTAAATCTTTCATTCGGTAGAAAATTTAGCAGAATGTTATTACAGGCCCCTACAGTCCTTGACTCTGCTCATACTCTCCTGTACAGGGTCCTGGCAACCCTGCAACACTTCCACAGCCAGAAGTGAACATCTAAACTTTATTCCTGCCTTTTAATTCTCATATAATATTCTAGTAAAACAATTACATATAGGCAATGCAAGTTGATCCCTTATGAAGACAAGAATAAGCCTTGTGATGAATGGTCTGGAGGAAATATCAGGAGTGAAACAGCCTCAGGTGTCTTCAAACACTTCAGTGTCAGCATTTACCAAAGGTACTACTGATACTATTTACTATCCAAATTCAGCCTTCTGGTAGAAACCAGGATGAAATTCTGTTGCTTAAGTTATGTTTTAATCAGTTTTGGGTGAATTTGGAAATGCTCTGTAGACTGAAACCAAGCTGAAAACTGCAACGCTTTTCTGCCAAGACAGGCTTCTCACATGGCCCCAAATGCTCTGGTATCACAAGTGTAAATCACAGTTTAATTGGAAATGAGACAAAACCAAACTGTAATGGGACAGTCTTTTTGAATGAGAGCACATGCCTGATAGAGTTGTAAAATTGAAAGGCAGAATATGAAGACTTTGATTTAAATAGATGCCACTAGTTTTCACTGTCTTCAGCTGGTCAGCCAGGTTGTGGAGTAGAATATAAGTCTGTTGAGCTCCTGGCCCCTGGCATGTCTGGGCTGCCAAATAAAACCAAGGAAAAGCAGTTGGAAGCGAGTTACTCAGTAACATTTCTACAGGGATTTCCATTTGGCAGTGGAACAGGTGAACTTGAGCTTAAATGAAGGGTTTAAGTTCAGAAATAGCTTCAAAACCACAAAGTGATTATTTACTTTGTTTGACTGGGGGGGAAAAAAAAAAAGCCAGATAAAATCTAATGGCTTAGAAAATTCGTTTCCAGGTACCAAAACAGTTATATGAGCAGTTGGTGTTGGACTTGCACCCTTCACATTAGCAGACCCTCTTCTGTCATCTTCTGACTGTATTGAAGACCTGGCTCTAGCCTATGGGCGTAAGAACAATTATTTTGCTTGCATTGTACCTAAAATCAATATCTGATCATTGTAATTATCACCTGTCATGTACTATATGACTCTTCCTTTCTTCTGAGTAGAGGAGGAAGACAAGAAGTCAGGAGGAGGCTTGTTTGAAAATAACAGGAAAAAGCAATTTATTATAGCCTAAGATGTATATGAAACCCAGTAACTTTAATGTCTTATACTCCTTATATGCCAGGTTTAATAACCAAATGAGAAGGCGAATTGGATTTTTGTGTTTATCTGTTTCCTTTTACGTTTGGATTGTGAGATAAAGCTCTATGTCAGGGCAAAGCTATTGGACCCATCACAACATGTCAGCAACTGTGACTCAGAACACATTACACTCAGGAGGAAAAAGATGCAAAGATAAGATATTAAGGACTGAAATCAATACAGGATTCTCTTTTACATATCCCAACAGTCTCATTAACTTCAAAGTAGCTGATATGAATGTAATTAAAGAGCAGAACAAACAGCAAAAGGGGAAAAGAAACCACAGGGCCCTGTTTCAAGATCCTCACTAAAATGGCATAGCACAAGGCTGCAGCATAAATCACAGGATACACTCTGTCAAGCCTAACAGAAATTTTTTTCAACAAATAATAGTGACATTTTAAACAATGCAAATTGTATAAATGCGGGCATCGGCAGTTTAAACACAAATAAGCATTGCCACCAGGGAATTACTTTATACAGCAACAAACAAGTTCTTGGTGCTCTTAATGTGCTAAACCCAAATCACAGCTGGCTGCTAGAATTAAACATATATGCTACCCACGCAAGATAATCCTATAAAAAAGGAGAACTAGGTGCACCATGACAGAGCTGGATACTGGACACTTTCCAAGCCAACTTTGCATGGTCACAACCAGAAAGCACCACCGTGCGGCACTGTTAATAATTAAGACCATTAACCTGTTGGGCTGCTGTCAGGTTCACAGGCTAATGTGCAAAATTAAATGAGAATGCTTTTGTGTGCCGTGGGTCATCCATGTCATGCTCAGAGAAAGCAGATGTTCATGGGACAGAATTCTAACCTCAAGGGCATTAAATGGAAGCAATTGTGATGAGGCTGGGTGGGTTGTGGGTGCTTTCCACTTTCAGAGGGCAATGGGCTTGGCTGGGCAGCATGAGAGAGCCTGTGCTGTCGCACCCCCAATATCCCAGCCTCTACAGAAACAGGCCAGCTGAGTCCCCAGGCATCAGGAAGGTGGCAGTGACACATTTTTAGCAGGCAAAGTGCAGCTACAGGGAAAAGGTGCAGAAGACTTCAGGGGAAAAATTTCTTATAGCATTTTTCATGAGTTCTAAATTCCTAAATCCTCCCCCTCCTGTTCACCCCACAAATGTGAACCAAGGGATCAACAGATCAATGGGATAATTGCATGGAATGTCTTTAATGGAGCATCAGCCCCTGTTTCTTACATACATTACTGAATGCTCCTACGAAGTGCTAAATTAAAATTTACGGTAGTGCTAATTGAAGTCACATTTGTGTGTGTGCTGCGTGCTGTTAGGCAGGAGGAGTTTTCTTTTGCTGGAGATTAAAACTTCAGTAAATGTCTTTCTGTGTTTATATCAGTTTAGTGCAAAAGCAAAACAATTATAGGAGGCTGTTAATGGATTAGATGGCCAGTGTTGCTGTCTAGCTGTGTTCCAGTTTTTCCTCTGTTGGCTCTGTGCTGTTTGTTGTCATCTCCTAATTATCTGTTCCTTTTTCAGCTGGCAGCTTTAATATGTTGGTGGTATTATTCAAACCCAAATTAATTTGTGTTTTTCAGGAATTGCTTAAAAAGTAGGAGTTTTATTTGGAGCTTGATATGGCAATAAAATTTTTATCAGATGCAAAAGAGAAATGGGTTTTTTTTTGCTGACTTGCACTGCCATGAAGCTATTCACATTGATTAGCAAGAGCAGAGAAAACTCTGGTGTTTCAAAATAAAATAAGAACTTCTGAAGTGCTTGGCAGATGATTTATTTCCTCATGGCCTATCATCATCAGCTCCCAGCTTATGGCAATTTCTGAGGGCAGAAAGCAATGGCACTTGCAAAAAACTTGGAGTGTGTAAGGCCTAAGTGTCTGCTCAGGTCTTAACTGACATTTGAACTATAGCTGATAGCAAATAAGTCCAAGGATATAAGGAAAGAAATCTAGCCTTTAAATCCCAGTATTTTCATTCATGCAGCCAATGAATTATTTAAGTAAGAACACATTTTTAAAGTGCTAAATATATTTTATATGTTTCAAATCCTTCTAGGTGCTGCACACTCACAAGTCTTTAGAGCATGCAGCACTGAATGCCTTGCAGCCATTCCTCCTAATTTGTACACTGTTTTGCCACCACCCACAAAAATATAGAACAAAAAATAATTACTTATATAATTTTAAGGAGAAAATAAGTAATTAATTTATTTCCTAATAGATACTGAGAAAACATAGGGTTTGCCAGAATCCAAGGTTCCACATGCACTACTTTCCAGTAGGCTCTGTGTTTACAAGAAGCAGGCTGCCCTGAAGAGTTTATTCCAACAGTCCAGTGCCACCTTTTAAACATGAAAACTGCCCAGTATTCTCTCTTGAAAACAATCTCTTGGGAAAAAGAAGTAAAGAGAGGGAAATGAAGACAAAATAAACATAAAAGAGTTGTTCTGAAACTAATCAAACCCCATTTTCTGCCCCTGCACCAGAAATATTTTTTTTATTTCAGCACTGAATTCATTTTCAAAGACATGCCGACGCTTTTGAGGGGAATTCCACATCTTACAGCTGTGCAATCTGCCCTGCAGTGAACGCCTTGCTCGCCCACCTGCTCACTGAAAAACACCCTGAACTTCCCAGAGCTGAGGCTGAGCCAGAAGAGTTGTGCTATAGACATGTCACTGACCTCCAACAGAGACTATGCTTAACCCGTTATATTTGAGAGCAAAACTGGTAAAATTCAGAACTGCATAAGGCTAGCAGAACTCTTGTTACCTTGCAGTGTTATGTTGTATTATGTATGGTCATCTGTTAATAATGCATGTTTTTATACAGCAGTTAAAAAGCAAATTCATTAAACAGTTTCATTTTAAGAATAATTTGTTAAGAATGCAGCTTCTGAAAAAAGGCAAAATTCTTGTTCCACATTCAAAATCTAACCCACATTCTGAGAATAAAGGAGCAGTCATAATTTAAACACATATGACAATTCATGCTTTGAAACATCATGTAAGTCTAGGCTTAACTACCTCCCATTTGATATTTTATTTTTACCTGTTTTTTTATTCTACTTTATTCATATTGATTCAAAGGCATTTACTAAAATTTTAATTTTATCTCTTGCTGTGCATTTTTGTGCCAACAATGAGTTGAACTTTACCTGTTTAAAAGCTCATTTACTGGGGAAAAAATGATGTCACTTTCTTCTCATAAGGGCTAACCAATTTTTCTTATCAGAGAAGATTACAAGACATGACCTTTGGCATTGAAAAATACTGTGGCAACTCCTACATCTTCTAACTTGAATATTTTGAAGTACGCTGGCTTTGTAGCAGGCAGAGCACTAAAACATGCACTATACCTGGCAGAGATATTTATTTTCAGCTTTCATCTCACGCATGCATTAACCACTGAATTGACTGTATTGTTGGTAGAACAATGGGTCAAGCCCAGACCTGGTGGGAGCTATCTGATGGGCAGGTGTATCAATGGGAAAGCACGCATTCATTTTAACAAAAACACAGGGCTGAAGTCAGAGGCATGCCATCCTCTCTGCCTTGGTAGTGGAATTAAGCCATTCCCTCTGTGACAAACACTAGTGCATAACCAGCTCCAGGAGCACAGGCATTGTCACACATTGTTTTCCTAAACATGCTCAGCAGCCAGCCAAAAAGAGGGGAGCAAGACTGCTGGTGTCCAGTGCAATCACCCACATGTGGAGACAAAAAAACATGGCAACTGGAAATAAATACAAGATCTGCCTCAGCCTGAAAAAGGCTGGGCTGAATTGCCTTTTTCTTTCTTTCCTTTTTTTTTTTTTTTTCACTTTTATTCCCCTTTTTAACAGAAATCACAGGCATTCCCAAATTCAGCCAATCTCTGCAGTGAGGGCACGCAGCCTGGTCACCCTGCATAATTTTCTTGTGAATGTGGTGATATTTGATGTCTTCTTTCCACTCCTCCTTAGAGCCCCTTACTTATGAGACATGCTCTTCTTCACTCGAGAACTACAAGCTTTCTAACACTTGTGGCCACAAAAGTGACCTCAAAACAGCTCCTGGGGTGACAGGAGTCACCTGAGAGCAGTGAGGTTTCCACTGTGGATGCTCACAGCACAGCCCCCCAGAGCAGAGAGTCTCCCACTGAACATCCTGTTAAAATTCTGGGGAACAATGCAGTCTGATAAAATGCAAGATGAAAGCAGACTGTCAATAGAACAGTTCACCAGGCAATACATACTGATAAATGCCAGCTGCACAGCAGGCCATG
This sequence comes from Petroica traversi, assembly GCA_025920805.1. Classification (NCBI taxonomy): domain Eukaryota; kingdom Metazoa; phylum Chordata; class Aves; order Passeriformes; family Petroicidae; genus Petroica; species Petroica traversi. Next base: position 10,880,265 of record JAHLSL010000020.1, read on the forward strand.
CCCACATCTCATATCAGCCCCTATTACCATGGAGTTTTGAGTAATCCACTCCAGGGATCACAGAAGTTAAAGTAAGCCCAACTTTTCTTCTGCAAATGTATGGAGAAGTACAGCTGATTTTTCTGCAGGACAGTTGGTTTACTTGAAAGAATCTTTAATTACTTTATGAATACTTTCAATTTTTCTTAAATCAACCTTTTCATCTCTTCCTCCCCCATTTGGACAAAAGAGGAACAAGATAATAACACCGGCTAAAAGAGAAAAGATTCTTTAAATTTCTCATCCAGACTGCATTTTCAAGGCCAGTGCACCAGCAAAAGCATTTGTTTGCTACCAGTTCTGAAGGTGCAATAGATTGGAGCACAGAAAACTTGGTTCAACCTTATGTTCACAACCCCTTTTTTTACAGTTTCTTAAAAGACATTTACCATTCTATATGCAGACTGCTGAAGAAGTCAGCATGACTGAGCATTAGAAAATGCAGTTTAAAACACATATTTCAATTCATATTAGAAGTGATTACCTTAAAAGAGAGAGACTATGAAAAGTTTCTTCATAAAATTAGATTTTAATTTTCTCTCAGATTATTAGAAATTCTTTAGTTTTGCATCTCTATCAAGTACATCATGTTAACTGCACTCAAACCTCCCACACACACACACATTTCTTTGAAATTCTGGTTCCCACAATATATATTAATATTTCTTGACCTCTCAAAAAAAATTTTTTAATACACACATGCTAAATATCTCCCTTAAATACAGTTACTTTGGAATACAACATCCTTCCAGAATAATGTAGGGTAGAATTTTTCAGGTCACTATTTTTCCTCTTTTCAAAATGTCAGGATCTCACAATGATTATTTCTCACCAGAACTAATCTTTCCTTGTGGCTGAAGATCCAGTCAGAAACGCTGGCCACAAAGACACACAGGACACACCTGGACAAAATTTCACGGCTCATTAAAACCCTATCATACTTTGTGGTGGTAAGGCATAAAATACTCACAAATACCAAACTACATTAATTCATTAAATATTTATGGTAATTTTTAAGACTGTAGAAAATTTAGAAGAAGTCCTCCTATTTTATATACTTTTGGTCAAGATAAATTGGCTCAGCTGAATATGCATTCTTGAAAAATTGGAATGAGTCCCTTTTCACAGGGAACAATACTCCCCTCAGTTTTGCTTCCAAACCAGTGGTGCAAATTTATTATTTTTTAAAAAGGAATTGCATAGTCTGTAGCTATTTCTCAATTAAGAATACATGTTCCCATGTTACCCTCTTGGTTAGAAATGCACACATTTTCATTAGTTAAAATGTGATTTGCTTCAATTTACCAAAAGAAGAGTATATTTCCAAACTTTGTACTTCATTAGGTCTTGGCAGACTCTGACCAAGATAATCCACATTATTTGCCTTTTGGTAAAATATGAAGTGAGTTTCAGAGCTCCTACACATCCTCCAGGAGTTTTTCTCCTTGAGCAATCTTGTCTTTTCCCTGAATTGTCTCCAATTTATCATCAGTTTCTTTGAATTGTTGATGGCAGTATGTGACACTGCAGAGAATTCCCAATTAGATTTGCTGTGACATTCTCTGTTTATATTTTACCTCTCCTTGCTCACATCTCCAACTATGGTTAACATGTTAAAGAATGTCATGAAGTCAGTGTTACACTCTCTCTGACTAGAAAATTTCCACCATGCTCTAAGCTCATCACTCCTCAGGCAATCTCTCATTCTGCTATCAGAGCTTTAATATTTGTACCTTCATGTTCCATCCTATCCTGATTGTATAAATATTCAAATAATTACTTTTCCTTTACCTTATGAATTAATGCAGAAAGATCTATGTCACTTATGTCACTGGCCTCTTCATAATTCTTTTTTTTTTTCCCTCAATCCTGTGTCACTTGCAATGGTAGTCAGTGTGGATCTGCTGTGCTTCTTTTGGTCATCACTAAATATCTAATCTTGTGTGGGGCAGAAAGGAAACAAAGTCAGCAACTGAATTTTAAAACGCACATACACAAAATTTTAAATGTCACAGAAGACGTCATGTAAATACAAGTACACTTGCTGAATATTCATTATTGCACATTGGTAGAATAGTAGCAGTGAGATAGAAATGTGAAAATGTATGTCTGGAGTTCTAATTTATAGCCTTTTTATTAATAACTCACACTTTTTTTCCTGGTCTTCTTTGCATGGGAAGATATTTAACATGCACAGTAAATTAATTAGACATGTAATAGGCGTTTCACGCCGGCCAACTCAACTGCTTTGGGCAGTATTCCACCAGATTTCCAGACAATTAACAGTTGTAACATCTGGAAATCTCAGACAAACGGCCACCAACCATGCAAAAACCGACTCCCTATCACAGAAGCCTCTGCTGCATCCCAGGAGTTCACAGGCACAGACATCACAGGAGGCAGGCATGCACAGAATGCACAGAAGGAGCTGCACGAGCATGGATCATCTACATGTGCACATCCACATGCTCACACAGAGATATCAGATTTGCTGTTCTGAGGAGGACAGAGAAATTATGATATTGTGACCATTTCATTGCTGAGCTTTTCAACATCACTCAGCTCTGAATCTTCATATCCTATAGGATAGGAAGCAACACACTCACCACAGGAGCAGAAGAACTGATCCTTTGGTTTTGGTGTCAAAGATCAAGTCTAAGGGACTCAAAATCAAAACTGGAATTTGTTCTGTCCAGTCTTCCATTGGCCTAGAGGCCTTGTATCCTCTAGGACATCCAGAACCAAGTAAGTAAATAGAGTTTGTATCCAGCTGCCTTAACCATTGAAAGGGTAAGCCTGAGTGATGACACAAAAATCCCAGCATTTTCTCAGGTATTTTCAGAATCCTGGCTGAAGTTTTTGAAACTTGATGGCCCAGACCTGGGACCCTAAAATTCCTGTGCACACCACCTCATCTAAATGCTGAACACCCAAAATGTTGTTGCATGATGGTGCCTTTCTCAGTCAATAATAAGTGAATAATAAGAGCCTCCACAGTGTAGAGCTGGTTACTGACTTTCATGCTATAGCATTTCCTGACCCCTGTGCCTTTGTCTCCAGATTATTCCTGATATTGTATCATGGGACAAGAACAATGTCCAAGTCCTCAGCAACTTTCTGTCTCAGAAGGAACAGCATTCCAACAACCAACCAATCTGCCAAAAAAAAACCAAAACCAAAACCAAAAGTCACATCTCTGACCAAAACGGCTTTCCACTTCAAGGCTTATTCCACAATTCAGTTCAGCTGACAAATGTGGAGATGAGAATTTCTCAACTGTGCAGTTTCCAGCAAGGGATGACCCACCCATATTGGTAGGAGAACGGGGAAAAGAGAGGCAACCCCCTGAAAAGGATATAACTTAGAGGGTACCATCAGGACATAGCTCTGAAAAAAAGTTACCACTTGCCTACAAGAAGAGAGTCAGCATCACACAGGATCAGTTCCCAACATTACCAGAGTCAGTGTGCAGGGGCTGAGCATGACTAGTGACACAGAGGAAAGGTACAGCTCCTTTGTCCTTACAGCACCATGAAAAAAAAAAAAAAAGTATTCTTGAAATGACACATAATTAAATGGGGAGAAAGGAGGGTCTTTGATGCCAAAGTTGTGGTGCATTTACACCACAGAATGTCAGGCAGTTTAATAGTGTCAAAGGCACAAAGGCTGCATGAGATGCTGTAAATGTAGAAAGCAAACCTTACAGGCATGTGCAGAGTTCTGTCCATATCCAGACCCAAACATCCACCTCTCTGTTTATCCAATTACCATTTCATTTAGCTGAGCAGTGCTTAACTGAAATTCTTCAAGGTTAGGGCCCCAGGAAGAGTTGCTTTTTTCTGTCAATTCTTTGATTGACTTTACCTCCATCTCTCCAAATACCCTGGATGCCCCCAAACCATTTGGGATAAGCAAACTTGTGCTGAATTTTCTGTCTGTCTCATTCATTCACTACTTAAGCAGGAAAAAAAAACCCCAACCTTTGCTTGTTCAGCTAGTTTAATATTGAGGGTAGGCAGTGATGTCCTTCTTCCATGAATATGCTAAAATTAATCCAATTTGCATGGGAACGTATAAGCAGCAAATATTTATTCATGATTGGGAGGGAGCTGATCCAAGTATGTATACTAAAGGTATAGTGGGGAAAAAAAGCATAAACATTGATCACCATAGCTTTCCTACAATTAGCTACCAGGTATAATTAATTTGTGCTTGCAGTCATATTAAATCACTAACAAGCATAACATGTTTGAAATAAAGAAATAATTCGAATAAAATGCAATTAGGGAGATCCAGTTATTTCAGTCTGGGCAAAGTGACCCTCACTCTATAGCCTGATAGTTAATGAAGCTGACTTTAAAAGAATTCCTTTTTCTCCCCATGAACATTATCTTTGTCTTTTCCTAAACTTCATACCAAAGCTGCAAAATTTAATTAAATATGTTGCACAGTCTGGAGGAGTAAAAAGTAAGAGATATGTCAAGAACACAAGTGGCAGCCTTCTTGTAAGCCATTTGCCAACGAAGGGAGTCATATTCAGGGTTATTGTTAAACTGAAGCAGAAGGAGATAAAAACCACACAGGCTTGTATTTTTACATAATTTATTTGAGTATTGTGAAAGGTTGTGTTCCTTAGCTGAAACCATTCCATATCAGGGGAAGGTAAAATTGACATACTGTATTTTTTTACTAGAAGACAGATGGATCTTTACTTCTAGAAGAGATCTCTGGTTTGTTATTTTGGGTTTTTTTTTTTCAAAAAGACTCCTGGCCATGGGTTTAAGACCCTATTTGATCAAAAACAGCTCAGAAGGATCAAAGTCAGCATCTCACTGTCTTGATGCTTTTCTGCTCAAGGCTTCTATAAAGAGGATTGCCATGAATAGGGGAACAGAAGCATTGCTGTGAGAGGCTGTGCCACTTCCACAGCAACTCTGAGCACTTGTGCACTGACCATTCAAAACCATTTTAGCAGTGACTGAGGACCTGGACAACCCCATGCATCATTAAGTGGCCCTTCTTTAGTTTGTTGGGGATTCTCTGCTGGAGTTTTAGAGCCTTTCCACCAAAGCCATGAGAGGGGACTCTGTGATTGCTCCTCAACTGCAGCTCAAGAAAAGTTGTTTGATGGTCAGGAAAGTTGGTCTGAGCTAAGCTCAGAAATGTGTCATCAAAGTAAAGGGAGAAGCATTTATCTGATCTGATGAGATGTCTGAAATGATATCTCATTTCCACTGTCCACCACATTGGATTTGGGCAGCCTAGAAGCATGCAAAACATGGTGCATGAGTAGGAACAAAGATAAAAAATGAGAGCATAAAAAAATTAATAATAATCTCACTAGCTTCTGTGCTTGTCTGGTACCCAGTTACCAAAATATTTAAGTACCTAATTAGTTTCTGCATCTATCACCTTGTGGACAAAAGACACAGCATTGTTCATTCAGTCTGTGCAAAGGTAGAAGGAGGAGAGGAGGAGAGGATTTCAGCACGGCTGCACTCCTGAATCAGCAAATTACTAAGATGCTTGTAATTTGGTTCTGAGAAAGAAGAAACTTTTTTTCTAAAAAAGAGAACTCCTGGAACAGGTGGTGTTAAAAACCACAAGTTTCTTGATATTTCTGCCCTTTTTTAGCAGAGCAGAACCTTATGCATAGTTTGTAAATAAGTGAGACTCATGTAATGGAGAGGGGATTCCTTTTGCAACCTCAGAAAGAAAAGCTTCAGAGCCAAGCAAGGCTGCATAAATACAGGCAGGCAGGCAAAACTAGACTCTGCTCAAGCACCTCTGCTCCCTGCTACACCCTACTCCTGAAATGAGCAGTTGAGTTCTATTTTTGAAACCCATTCAAGTGATTCTGAACAGAGACTGGGGAAACAAGCACAAAAAAAAAAAAAAAAATAGACTCCTTCAGCCTATAGAAGCAATAGCATAAGGAGCCAAAGTAGAAGATTTTTTCAGGCTGTGCCAGGACTTTCTCTCTAGCTGCCAGCCAGGGAATTACCCGAGTCCTTTCCCAAGCTTCACTCTTTCCATTAGTCTGTATCAGCCCCTTTGCTTCACCAGTAAGCTTTTGCTCCTCCTTTTAGGGTTCCTTTCATGCATACAACTTCTTCCTGTCCAAATCCACCAACAAAAATACCTTTATTAGATTACATTAATTCAATAGGGATCTGAGCAAAGTTATCTGTCAAAACCCAATTTATTTGTTAAAGAGCAAGCATTCACTTTCTCCATTAGGTTGCAATGGGCAGTGCTCTATCCTAATGCCCACACTGGGTCCAGCTTTTTTTCACTTGGTTTGCAAATTCTGTGAACTGATTTTCCTAAATATCAGTTCAGCAGTCAGGAATGGCAAAAAAATCAAACAAACCTAAAACCCCACAAAACCCAACCAAACAAACAGAATATTGGGATTTGCTGTAGTTCCTAGAAAAGACCACCATTATGTCAATATGTATGTCATGCATAAATTGAAGGTTTTCTCACACTTTACCTGCCCTGCATTTTGCTACCCCCTCAGTGCAAACACAATAGAATTCACAACTCACGCAAAGGTAACAATGAGAAGACCAAGTCAGGAATCAGGGGGATGTTTACTTTGGGGTCAGTTGGGAGAACACTGCATCTCCAGAGCCACTGTAACATTTTTCTGAATTTGCTTGACTTTGACACAGAGCCAAGAGGTGAGAAGTCATTGTGCAACAGTGAGATTCAGCCTTCATTTTCTTTAATAAAATTGAACAAAATAGACTGTGTGGAGAGAAAAATTCAATAAATACATTACAGAGGTTTTGGGCATTTGCTTGGTTACACAGTTGCCCTCAGTGGGCATTTTGCCAGAGCTCCAGCTGTTACATAAATGGGCATTTGAGTCCTTCAGGTAAGAAAGGGTGTCTGCAGGAAAAAGCTACAATGTCATTTTCAAGGAAATGGTCACTTCTTTTCCTGTTTTCAAAAGAATATAATTATATAGTTTTATCTTGTTAATATTAGTTTTGGAATAAATATCTAATATTGGTCTTGTGCTGCATAGTATCATTCTCTTCATTGTGTTATATATATACATACATATATATATATATATGTATGTATGCACACAGAGACATGATTTTGATGCCAAATCCTCTCCAGGATCCCCACTAGAGGAAATGTATTACAGCCACCACTGTATGCAATTGAAAGGACAGCTGAGCAGGCTGCGACTTGTCAGCCAAGAGAAGATACAGCCTGGACAGGTAATTTGGTGACAGAGGTCAACAAATTAGAGAGTCTTTGAAGAAATGGATAAAAATTGACTGTGTGATGTGTCTTCCAGCTCAAAACCTAAGGGCACAACATGAAATGTGCAAGAACAAGGCTCAGGAAAAATAAAAGACAGTAGTTCTATTTGTTTCAGGACTCCTTGCAAAAGGATATTGTGGATGGAAAGAGTTTGCACAGGATGGCAGGGAATCGATACCAGAAACTTGAAGAAACTGGTATTTTATGGAGTAAAAAACATCAGGTTTATGAAATGCTGGGAATTGGGAGTACACTTGGAGGAAGTATAATTCTCTCCTTACTTTTATTCTTCCCAGTGCACCTTCTTGTAACCACCTGGACAGAGGACCCAATGAACCCTTAGAGACAGAAGAGATGTTCTTAAACTCTCAAATTTTCTGTCTTTCACAGATAATCTATACTGGGTTCCTGTTCTTGTGGTGTCCTAGCAGCTAACAAGGCAATCAGTAGATGATCAGAAATTCTAGAGCCTAGAACTAATATTTTAACCCCACCAGACCTATCTATCATCTGTGATAGAGAGCACACTGCTGTTCCAAGTTCTCTTCTGGAGGAAAAAGTATCCTGAGATGTGGCTCACAGATCCAGCAGTTCACAGATTTACAGTACATTAACTATGGTCATGGGAAAATGTTGGTTTTTTCTTCTATAAAGAGGGTCTTGTGTAATATGTAAATGCCACAAGGGATTAGCACAAGAAATGATTTTTGCAGCGTGTGAAAGTGTGTTGTGCCAATTCTCAGAAGGTCCAGCTCCAGCCAAGCCTCATGACAGACCCAGAGGCAAGTGCACAGCCCTCAATACCACTGCCCATTAGAGATGGGCAGAACCAGCTGAGAAGTCAGAAACTCATGCAAAAATAGTAGTTTACAATAATTTCATTGCCCAACCTATCTGAACTAGCCCTGACAGAAAACAGTTCAAGCAGAAAATCCCCTTTCTTTTTTTTTTTTTTGTAACATAATATTTTACAGATATTCCATCCTTGTAGGAAAGTCCTACAACACTAAAATGAGAAGAAAGCTCATGAACTTCAAAAAAACTGGACTCAATATTTTCCTGATCATGTTACATAAGCTTCTATATGAAGACAGCCTATGTGAAATTGTGGAGGCTGAGACTGAGTGTAATGAGATAATTTTACCATGTTTGTCAAAATAAAAACCAATACTTTTTTTAGAGTGTAGGTTTACATGAGGCACCCATTGTGGAAAAAATTCTCTTAATATCTTTTGACAAGCTAGCTCTGCTTGTTGTGGGAAGAACCATCTAAAACATGGTCACATAAAGACCAGGAGGTCTTTGCAAACACTTTTGAGCTCGATATGTACTTTATGTAAGAAAGTAATATAAAGGGACTAGAGGATGCCTACAGGTTGGGAATGAGATTATTATTATTATTATCTATGTACAAATATTCCAGGTTAAATTATTTATATTTGAAAGGTTTGGATCCTTTATTGTCAAAATAAGGAAAGTGCTGGCTTAGAATAGACTGAGAAATTACCAGTATCACCCTTTTTTATTTGCTAGAACAAAGCATTTTAAAGACTGGCTTATTGGAGTCCCAGGCTACCTATTAATTCTCAAAAAAAACCCAAAAAACTGATGCAGCAGTTCTTCAAATTTAATCACCTGATATCTCTTCATATTTATAAACAGGGTATTTGGGCTATAAAATGGTGTCCTACAGATCAGATATATACAAAACGACAAAAGTCCTAACCAGAACAGTGAGCTCTTTTGCACATCTGAGGTTACCAATTCATGCTTAAGGCTCCAAATAATTATGAAAGAGACTGGAAAGTCCAGCAGACCACAAATGGCATGAAACAAGCTTGCAGGATTAGACACGGTTTAAGTAATATTGTTGAAAATGTACAGTAGAGTTTAAATAAAAAGCAAACGCTAATGTGCTTAAAAACTTTAACAGGAAGCAGGCTGAAAAACAACTACAAGCGAGGAGGGAAATGAACAAGTCTATTTGATCTTTCCAGCTGACTTAAATATGAGCACTAAAAAAATATATAAAATCATGACAACTAATTTGTGATGTAAAATTATTCCTGGTTTAATTAAATTAAAATAAATGAATGTAATTAATTATCTAGGTTGGGAGATGTGTCTACCCAGACAGAATTCCTCTGTCAGATCCATTGAGGGGAAGCAGGTGGATCAGAATGACCTAAATTTCATTCAGTGTTGGAAACTAAGGGTTAGATTTTCAAAGCTTTCCAAGAGTTTTCAGCTACATACTGTATTCCTGGCTTCTTACTGCACTCTCCGGAGCATTGCAGTGACTTTTCTTCTGTCCTCACTATTTTTTTTCTGCTGCAATATAGCAGGCAAAGTCCATACAATGTAATTTTATTTGGATTGTCTCCTTTTCTCATAAACATAAAATACTTTTTTCAGGATAAGGAATTACAGAAATTATTCTTATGTTACTGCCCACCATACCATTCTGATTCTAAACTCAGCATCCTTCTGAAAGTTCATTCAATAGGAGCAGGACAGCTTTCATTCCTCCTGCGCATATTCCCTACCCGGTATTGAAAATTCTGATACCAAGCTGCTGCCCTGGTTATGGAAGAATAGCATTTCTGATATATTAAACAAAGACAGTAGACTTTCCAAGATTTTTTTTTTTACATAATCTCCTGGCCTGCCAAGTGGCCCAGCACATGGTGTATACAGATGCACTAGAAGACAGACAACTTTCATACCATAAATTCCTTTGCTACTCTTCTGCTGCGAATGACAACAAAAATTTCTGCTCATTTCAGTGGCAATGATTCCAGCCATATCAAAGATTGCCAGTCTAGTTATTCACGCATAACAGTAGTTTGTATTTTAGAATAAATTTTTCTGACCCTTTTTCATTTTACTTCTTCACTCCCCCCACTGCCTTTTTCTTTTTAAGAAGCAATTTGCTTTCTACCATTTGCTTTCTCAGCAGGGCTGTTATCAGCACTAGTCACTAACAGAGGACAGCTGCTAAGGGAGAGGAAAAAGTCAGATCCTTAAGAACATAACCATGGATTTAAACATACAAGCCTGCACTGTAAATTGTTTTGTTATGCAATTTGTATCAAACTCACTCCATAAGTCAGGAGCATACCCTGCAGCATGTAAAGTTCATGGAAACAGTGAAGTTAGACCAAAAAGCACACGTTTGAACAGATAAAGCAAACTAGGAGACCATTTGTTGCAGAGCAGCCTTTGTAATTCTGAGAACTGGTCCCACATTCTGAAGCAGATAAAGTTGTTTGTAGAAAAAAAAAGATGAGACTCACAGCTGGAGGAAACACAGGTGTCAAAGTCTGTTGTTACTGCTTTTGTTGTGGCTCCAAACAGGCAGCCATACTTGATATGCAAGAAAGACAAAAAGAAGAGATAACTGAGCAAGTTCAGCCCAGGACTAAATGGGTGCAGCAGCCAGCTGGGTCATATTTTCCTCTAGTTTATCTTTTCCATAATGAAGTCTCTCCTGTTGAAGACAACCAGATTGCTCAATTCAAGATGAAGACATGGACTGCTGATTTCAACTCATCTTCAGCAGCAGCTTCAGAACTGACTTCAGAAGGAACGGCACTTACACCAGAGCTGAATTTGGCTTCCAGTGGCAAGGAAACATTTTTAAACCCTTCTGCTGGTTAAGCTTCCTGGACATTTCCCTGTTGGTTTCCTCTACCATATTCAGCAGCAAAGTTTCAAACTCAAGACAGTAGTCTAAAGGGGAGCTGGAGCTTGCTGAAATCACTGCCCAAAACTCAGCTTGTACCCTTTACAAATCATTTGATACCATTACTGATTGTTCCCTTTGGTTCAAACCTGAACTGACTAGCAGCCCTTGACAGCTGCCTCTGCTCTTCCCTGTTAAAAAGCTCAGACATGACATTGGTTTCAGAGGAGAAAGTGGCAGGGAATCAGACGCTGCTCTGGTATTCCGACAGTTTAATTGAAGATGAACATTTTGTTCAACTCTTGCCCCTTTCCCTGGGGTGGCCAGCATTGCTTCAAATGCCTGCTGACTTAAACGGAGACAGCTGCAGGACACAGACTCATGCATCGCAAGCTGCGTGCAACAGGAGATAGCTGAAGGGCAGAACTTCAAAGCTGTTTGCTGCAACCACCCGGGCTGCACGGGGCTGCTGCCACTGCCAGCTGGTAGCTCCGAGCTCAAATGTGGGGACGTGGCCTCTTGCAAGCAACTTGACATTTGCGATGTCTTGGAGGTGCTGTATATTCATCCCAGAGAGGCCGGAAGGCAGCAGCCAGGAGAGCGCTGATTGCATCAGCATGTTTTTCAGGCCAGCCAGGCTTCTCCAAGAAGTGATAGCAGTACATCAATGTGTGGGGCTTCCTCCCCTTCCAAGGAAAGGGCTGCATTTAAAGTGAGGAAGAATTGAGATGGTTTTAGCTTCCTTCCTCCAGCACACCAGCTCCAGACATTGTTTTAAAGCAGGTATGGAATAAAAAAAAAAAAAAAATTATTTCTTGGTACTTGAAGAACACCTCACAATTTCTTCTACAAGAGATTATCCACACCCTGATCAGCATCAAAAAACTGATGCAGTATTAGCTGGGGAAGACACTGGCCCCTAACACTAATTTGAAGTCATGATTTTATTATTTTTTTTCCCTCATGCAGGTGAATCTACTATAGAAGACAATTCAGTTGATTTAGCTGAGATGGTCTTTCAGTACAGGGATGCATGAGCATAACTTATCGTTTATTTCTGCTGCCAATATCTGACACAGCATTGGCTCATCCACTCAGTGTGGCTACATTTTGGGCTTAATGGATCAATTTTAGACATGCCAAAACTTGGACCTGTGTGCTGATAACTTCAGAAAGCAATAGAGCCAGTGACATTAATCCACCATTTCAACCAAGCTCTACCAAATGCATAAATGAAGAAAAAGAGGAAAACACTAAGCAAACTTAGGACCTTTTTCTCACGCCTTTCACATTAGAAGAGATTCACCAATATAACTAGATTTAAGAGAGTCTCCAGCAATGAGGAAAAGTGCATGGCACTGTAGATGACTGGTTGTGGGGTGGCAATGCTGGAATAGAACAGTTGACTGGCAGACCATGTTCAAAAGATGCCTTCATGGGGCTTGCCCAGATCACTTTACACGTTTCAGTTGTGTACAAGATTGAGAAGCTGACTCCATGCCTCTCTCTTGTTCCATGACCTCTTGTGCTAGTTTCACCTAAAAGGGCCTTGAGAAAGGAGGCAATTGTGCTCTGTGAGTAGAAATAATTGGATGCTACCTCAAAGGAGATGGGTTGGAAGAGGCACAATTCCCGACTCCTGTTCAAATCATCACACCCCAAAATCAAGCCCAGAGAGAATAATGCTAAGCAGCCTTCATCCTCACTGCTTCACCATCACAAAAGGACTGCAGTGGGATGGAGAACTGCCAACACAAACGCATTTTAACTGGAGAGCCACAATCTTACGTTCTTATTTCTTTCCCAACTTCTGCTTCTGGGCTCACACCATTAACAATCACCCCTTGTTCCACAATAAGAGCAAATGAAAGGTAGAACTGATGGCTTAATGTTGTTGGATGTTCTGCTTAATTTATTAACCCTCTTTCACTTCCCCTGCTGAAAGGAAAAGGCAGATTCCCTCAAACACATTGGGCCTGTAGTGTTAAGGTTCAGATGAAAGAAGTTCTCAGAACTCTTCCACAGACCCTTCACCTTGCAAACTATTTAGGCACAATTTCTCCAGAAAATCTTCATGTATTTATGTCAGAGGTACTACATAACAATGGACATGCACCAATGCATATTTTTTGTGATACAAACAGGATATGCACCCATGTGTTGTAATTTCTGTCACATCACACTTCAACCATTTTTTTATCCAATGCAACACATAGAGCAACTTTCTTTACTTTTGATATTTAGACTCAGTGAAGTACTTCTTAGCAAGCATAGCAGCTATAACTTACTAATGGATGGTTTACGACAGATTTGTTGATAGAAAACAAAATCCTTCCACTACTTCTGTTTGGTTAGGAAAGCTTCTTTATTCAGATAGGAAAGGACTATGGTTGAACCACAGACATGAGGAGTTTCCATTAAAAAAACAGCATAAGTGATTTTGTTGACTGACACATTACTAGTGGAGCCTGAAGAACATGGATCTGCTGCTCAGTACAAGGCACACTGTACTAAATTTATCTGTTGCAGGGTGAAATTTTGCCTCCAATTACATCCAAAAAAATGCTGTTGATTTAGACAGCAGCTGTCCCACTAGCCTTGTGTTAACTGTTCAGGCACTGTAGTGTGAAAAATCTCTCAAAGTGTTGAAAGAACCACGCACCTCAAGCCACCAAAGGGCAGTACTCAACAGTAAGAGAAAGCCATGCAAAGATTTCCCAGGACAAGGCAAGTTATTGGGGAACAAGCATCCCTGTGCCACTTCTTTTGCCTTTTCTAAGAAGTTTCCTACCACCAGATGTCTGTCAAATCCCACAAGGCTGGAAACAAGCTAATGACTGGCACCTCTACCACAACACTTGAGGGAAGACCTTACTCAAAACCTTACTATAATGAAGGAAATCCATCTACCATTATTGATAACCAGTACACCAACAGGTTCTGATTCTCAGTGTGAGCAGCATAAATTTGAAAGCACACCAGACATTCTAATAAGTGCTTATTTACTTCCAGTTCACTAAAGATTCAATAGAGAATAGTAAAAGAATGACTTCTCTAACTGCAAATATTTCTCTGTCTCTTAAATTTCACTTTCATTCAACTGATGAGGTGGGAGAAGAATCCTCTTGGCTCCAGAAATTACTATAGCATGGAAACTTTTTTCTTTTTTCCTTTTTTTTTTTTTAAGTGAGGATTGGAGACCCAAATTTCAGAGAGGAAACTAAAAAAAAAAAAAAAAAGAGAAAAAAAAAGAAAAAAAAAGAAAAGAAAACCTACCTCTAACTTTCAATCATGATTCTAAGGCAACTTATAATTTGAAACAATTGGAAACAATTGGAGTTGGTCATACCTGCTGTAAGTATGAGCCATTCCATGTTCAGTCCTCAGGCAGCGGTATCATTAGGGAGACACGGTACAGCTTTTATTTTTTCTAATATGCTCTGTTGTTCTCTGTAGCACAGAGATCATTAAGAAGTTTTTCAGATCCAGAAAAACATAACCCAAATTTTTAATGACCTCTATCTCCGTTCCTCCCTGCACATGCAGCTAATTATTTTTCAGTTGCACATTTGCTGGGCCTTCCATTATTCTGGTCAGTCAAGAACACCTAAGATCTACTAATAAAAGGTGACCACTTCTTTAAATATTCTGGCACCTGGGGAGAATATTTACTATGCATCCAACCTTCTTCTGCCTATAACCTTTGGAATTTTTGAGGACAATGGAATGGAGGTGGCATGTCCTCTAACATCAGATTTTCCTGTTTGAATTTGGATTCCAAATCAAGGCAGGAGGACCAGAAGCAACTGCTCCTGGGATTTCCAGGCTGCACCTGGCTATATATCTCCTTGGGCATTCATTCCATGCACATAAATGAAGAGCACAGAACCTGAGACAGAGCAGGCCCTTTCAGAGCAGAGGGGAATTTTTCAAGAGTTTGGGGGAATAAAAGTCACAAGCATTATAACTCTGTCAATAATGCATTACACTTGAAAGGGTCTGGGTATATCTATCACTTAGCAAGTTAGTGTCTCCCTTCTAGGGGAGTTTCTGAATATAAAACTTTTACCTGATTTGATGGACCAGAGCTTTCAAGCCAGTCAGCACCTGCTCTCCAACTTGATATACTCTCAAACTGTTTTAAGTGAAGCCAAAGGATCAAAACTTAATTAGCAGTAAAATGCTTCTTACGCTGATCGGTTTGCACCAGATCTCCTGAGGGACATAGATTTGTCTCTCTCTGGAGCCCCCACCCCACCCTCAGCTGCTCCTTAGGAGGTTTGTGTGTTGTCATTAGGCAGATGCTCACCTGCCGAGCTGCAATGACGGAAGAGCACTTTTGGCAGCGGAGGCTGCGTGGCTCTGGGAGCAGGGGAGGCAAGTCCTAGCAGCTTCACCTCTTATGAGCTCTCTGGCTCTGCCAAGCCAAACAAGACAAGGTGACATGCTTTTCTTGCTGCTCCTTCTGTAGAAAGACTCATGAGTTATTTGCTGGTCCCATGAGAGGGGTTTTATTTCTTTTTCCTGCAGGGATAACAGCCATTCAGGTGTAACACTTCGATTAAAAGGCTTTCCTTCTCTGAGACAATCACACCTCTCCTTAGGAAAAGGGCTTTGCTTCCAGCAGAAGTGCAGAGGTGAAGCCATTACAAGCGGGATTTTCACAGGTGGTGCCAGATGCCCTGCTCTCTCTCATGAGGCCTAAGCAAATGCTTTAGCAACCTAGGCAATACAAAGGTGGGAGTTGTTGTAAAGGAATGGCAGCGGCAAGAATTCAGGCCATAAGGATCTTAACACCTCTGTTGGACAGAGCCTGTTACTACCAGAAAGAAGAAAAACTCTATCACAGCCTAGAACAGCTGGGCCCTGACGGCTTCCTCACTTGCTGCAGTTTTTTTTTTGGTCACTTATACAACACAAAGCTAACCTTGTCATTCCCTTAATTTTTGCACATCTCTGAACACATCTGTCTAAATATCCATGACCTAGAGGGGAAAAATAATATATTAAAAATACTAAATCAGTGCCAAATCTAACTCATCAGTCTCTGCTAGGATTCCTGAAAGTCTTGGGAGGTGGGACCTCAAGCAGTTTATTTTGGCATCCTTCTTAGCTAGGGAATCTTTTGATAGCAGTCACTCTGGAAAGGACCTGTGCTTTGGAACAAAACTGGTAAGCACTAACATGAGAGCAGAAGAAAGTCTTACAGTGCAAAAACAGGGAAAAATGATAAAATTGATCTGATGCAGTGTTTTCTATTCAGGGAAAATAAGAAGGCAAGAAAAGGATAAAACAGTCTAAAGTTCTGAGAAAGTTCTTTTCATCTAGATAATCCCTTTGACCACACAGGATTGCTCCTCTCACAATTCAGGTGTTTTCTCCCTCCTTCCCTTCAGATTTCAAGGGAAAGGAAATTGTAACAATCTCTTGGTACTATCTCTGAGAGTATCTCTGATATTCTCAATGCTTCCATTGCTAATATCATGCTACTTGCACTCATCCTTCTAACTGTGCCCCAAGATTCAGCCCCAAATAAAAGAAAGAAGGAAAATAAGTACAAATGTCCTCCTGTAAGTGGAAAGCCCATTTACCTTTTGTCTTCTACATTCATTTTATAGTCTCAATGTTTTCTCATACACTGTCTGATCTGACAGGAAGGCTAGGGTCTTACTGAAGTTAACTTTTCCTTTCTTAAGCACACAACCAAGCAATCAAGGTAACAATTAGTTTTATTTTTCAAGTTACAGTTGTGACTAGGATGTCAAAAGAGCCAGGCAAAGAGGTTTTTTCAGCTAACTGTGGTTTCTTGTCTTCCCACAGCTATTTTTAACATCAGGCTGATATTTTTAGCTCTGTCTAGTGAAAAGGAGGAAGAGAAAGAAAAGGTTGGTGCTACATTTGTAAGTCTTTCAGGGTAGCTGCAGAGCTGTCATTTAGGCACCAGGCTGACCTGGGTACCATCTCTGCTTTGCCTGGCCAGGGTTTGAGGA
Organism: Petroica traversi; assembly: GCA_025920805.1. Taxonomy (NCBI): domain Eukaryota; kingdom Metazoa; phylum Chordata; class Aves; order Passeriformes; family Petroicidae; genus Petroica; species Petroica traversi. The sequence continues at coordinate 10,897,263 of JAHLSL010000020.1, forward strand.
AGAGCCTGCAGGTTTTAATCCATCTGCCAGGCTGCCTGTCTGGGCTCACAGTCACTGGGTTCCTGCTCAGTCTGTGTATTTTACATAGAATAAAACCCTCTCCAGGGCTTAGTGAGAAAACAACTTCATCACTAGAAAGTTAGGTGAGTCATGGTGAAAAAACAGAAAAGGATTGCAGTCCCTGCTCCAGGAGACATTTGCACTCTTAAATTAAGTAGTTGATGTAAGGCAGCCAGGAGCACAGATCTTATTCCTCCCAGGTGAGTGCACTAAGCCCCAAAATTATTCTCTTCCTGGCCTCCAAAATATTTCAAGTATTTTCCCAATAAAATACAGCAATAAGAGGAGCTAAGAAACTCTCTCTTCTCCACCTGAATAATGCTCTTATATCTGAGTGATATCAATTCAAATGTCCTCAAGGTAAGGAAAAAATGTAATCCTGACCTCCCACACACATATTAAGGCCCCTAATCACCAAGTTCTTGGATGAAAAGGATTGCATTTACTTTGTCATTTCCACTCCTTAAAAAGGCCATTAAACAAAATGTTACATTTGACACTACTTTGTCCTGAATAAGAAAAATCCATTTACATCCTAGTTGAAAAAAAAATATTCTGCAGAAGTAAAACTCATTAAAATTTTCAGTTAACATGGGCTGAATTTCTCTATTTTTCCCCATTTATTTGCCAACCCAATTGGAAATAGCAGTCATTCACACAGACAGAGACCAAATTTTTGTAAATCAATGAGATGATTTAACTAAAACCTTCTGTAAACAACCTGTTTGAAAAGCTAACACTTTTCTGTGTGGAATATCCAGTCCTCCTTTCTTAGGGACTTCTGTTTGAACATGGGAATTGAAAAAAAAAAAAAAAAGGCAGTTCTTGAGTAAATCTCATCTTGTGCAGTCTCAGTTTGTAAGGAATTTTGTTTAATTAATTGACTATAAATATATATAAATACATATCTACATGTTGCTTTAAAAGAGAGAGATCAGCTAAGAGCCCACTACTTTCCCTGCTTCCCACTGCTGGAATCAGACTCTCATTGTCATCCAGTCTTTGTATGGACTCCTTACTCTTGGTTCACCAGGGATGTGAGTTAAGAACCTCTCCCACCAGCCAGCTGGACTTGCACCATTCACTATACCACGTGCAGCAGGAACGTTTCTTTTTTCAAGAAGTGCAGGTCACACCCTTCATGTTTTTTCTGTCATTGTTAACACTTTCATCATGGCCTCTCATCTCTTCAGAGACCCTACCCACTCTCTGCTACTGACCCATCCAGCAAGACATGGAAATCATAAAATCTTCTAGGCTGGGAAAGGCCTTTAAGATTGAGTGCCTCAGCTCCCACTTCTAGAATTACCCACTGGAACAGCGTCTTCAAAAAGACCATTACTAATTCACAATGAGGCCACAGGCTCTTACTGTAGATATTGACATTGTCCATCTCATTGGAAATTTTGTGCTTGAATAATGGAAGTTGCTAAAAACACTCACAGTTATTAAACCAGGAAGGACTAAGAGCTGGGACAATCAGTACCAGTAGAAACATCTGGGGAAATTTGCCTTTTTATGCCTTCTTTTATATTCACTCTCCTCTACTAGGGATAAAGAGAATCTGGAAAGTCTTGAAAAATTTGTGCTCTTTCCCAAAAACAAAGGAGGGTTTCGGAAAGAAGACTGGTATTTTTCTCGCTGTCCTTGGGTAGCCAAAACTAAACTGAATTATTCAGCACTTAAACAAAACAATTGGCATAGTTCACAACCACTAAAAAGAAAGAACTCAAGCCTGCTGAAAATGGAACTTCCATTCAAACACTCTTTTGTATTTTAAATGATGAAAAGAGAAAGAAGAAATGAAAAAGTTTCCTATTCTTTCAGGTTGGTCGGACCTCCAGGCAGGGACCTGACACCTCCAGGCTCAAACTGTTGGGAATCTGGAATGTCAGACTGGCAGGAGCTAGCCTTACTTCCCATCTATCAATGAACAAAATGGGCTCTTGAAAATCCCAGCCAGCCTGTCCTCACAGCAAAATGTTAAGTTTGAACATTTGGGCTGAATTGTTGAACCATCCAAGGATGGCCTCACAGATGCTCAGTTTCACGTTCCTTCTCTACCTGGCTTCCCATGGCCAAACAAGGCATCACATGGGATGGTAGATGCAATTCTGCATGCTACCTGTACCTTGCAATACCAGAGAACAGTACAAATGGGGCTCAAGAGGATGCAAGGCAGTTCATTCAGAGCATTTTAGTGGCAGAAAAAGAATTAGAAATGTTATTGCATACCTAGTCAATTAATTATATCTTTCCTGGAAGGAATTTTCTTGTATTCATCTGGAGACCTCAGTCAATATCTGATTCAGGCTGTGCTTAACACAGCAAGTACCTGTGAGTGTGCAAGCAGACACAGACTTGTTTGTGTGTAAACAGAGCTGCAGCCTCTGCCCTGAAAAGCCTACATTTTTTTGGTGCTTTTAACATCCTTCATCACACCTATCACATAACTCTCCCTCTCAGCATCCTTCTGACCTCTGCAAACTCACAAGAACTGGCCTGTTTCTTCAAACCTGTTTGTTGTGGCAGTTTGTCCCTCTAGGTCTGTGGTACGAGGCACAGATGAGGATGGCATGCCAGGGACCTCAGAAGTGCAAAGCCACTAGTGAGCCTGTGGGTTTATCAGAGAGACCTTTGAAACCCAAAGACAAATCTGCCAAGCTGTTTTTTTCCAACCATATCTTCCTGTGGCCTATGGTTATTCACCATTCAGGCCCATTCAGCAGCAGAACTAAAATACAGACACAGTAAATCCCACTGCCATCATCTCCATATACAACACACTTTATTATAACAGAATAAGGGGTTCTGCTCTGCTGGACCAAATCAAGTTGGTCAGTGTTAAGTATCACATTTTAGATTCAAATCCCTGCTAAACCCTCTGCTTATGCTGGTGGTTAACATTATTTTTATATCTGTCTTCAGAAATGAAAGACAGCAGCAGCTCACACATAGCAGCAACAGCATCAGCAGCTTTTAAAGGCCAACTCCATAGATTAAAGGGTGATACACTGAGCACCAAAATCCCACCACCCCAGTGTCTACTGATTAGGTTGGGAGAAAAGCTGAGTGACAAACATGTTTCCAATCTGCCTAGCCCATGCAGCGAAATGGAGCAATCTGGCCTGAAAAGGGATTTAGACTTTTGTTGTGCACAAGGGGAGAAAAAGCTGATTTAAATCCATCAACAATGCCCTCCCTCTTGGTGATCTCAGAGATAAGGAACAGAGTCTGGACACAGTTCATATCCTACCTCTCACCAGGCCCCACACTTCCACTCAAAGACAAAAGCTGGCAGATGAGGGCAAACGATGCTGCCTTGCTATTGAGCTGCCTGCTCACATAAAAACATGTTGTACAATGCATGGAGCCTGCCCAGAGCATTTGAGCTAGCGAATTTTAAAGGGAGAGTGAATCCCCAAGCATGTAGGAAGAGAAATATATGGCCTTTTAGTTTGTCAAGACCGTTCCTATTAATATGTGTTTAGCACTGATGTTAAAAAGGATATTTACAGACACAAAGGTCTTGCTCTAACCTGTTTACAGCCTAAGCCAAGCAGGCATTTACATCAGAGAATAACAACATCCTATAGCTGATACAAGTAGGCAAAGAAGAGACAAGGCAAAAAAAAAAAAAACAAGGAAAAGGAAATAAGGTTTCTAAAAGAGAGCTATTAGATCCCCTTACAAGGAGAGCAGATCACGTGGTTTCCTTTATCATGGTTATTTAATATATGCCATCCCTGTGCATTTCACTGTGACTGCCATAAGGAGTGAGCCATTACACTCTCTCTTTATCCCTTGTCGTAAGGGCTGAGAATGAGGTGATAACCCATTTTTCTGAAACCTTTCCAGACCCTTGGAAAAAAAAAAATTGCCTTGTTTTATCTGAAAGAGATGTAAATATAAGAAACCCCAACAATTCTGGTTGCTTATAAGTAACTCTGGTGTTTGTACATTTGTAATTATACTAATTTTTTAAAATAAAAGTGAAACAAAACAGCCATGCAGGGATGCAGGTGGGGAAAGTCAATCTGTGCAAAAAGCAGAGTCTTATTTTCATGTGACAAAAACGTGCCTGACAACAGTTGCGAAGAACACCAGTAAAATGGTTGCTGGAAAGCAGCAGCAGCAGCAACAGCAGCAGCCATCACCTCCATCACTCCACGGATGCCCCTTGTGATAGGCATTAGTGCAGAGCTTCCTCCTTTACAATGATTAAAACAGACTTCAGCAAGCCCTTATTGCCACCATCTTTGGAAAGCAGTATTCAGATGCAGATTGCCTTAAATCCCATCAACCCATTCAGGCGTTCGTATGCGAGTGTGTCTGCCCCTGAGTGTGTGTGTGTGTGCGCGGGTGTTTAGATGCATTTATACACACACACAGCTCTCCATCTGCACACACCTTTTCTCCACCCTCTCGTTCAGAGGGAAAGAGCTAAAATTGCCAAAGACGAGAACGTGCATTTTCCAGGCTACTTTGTCAGATGTTCATGTGTGCATCTTATAAATATTTCATACCAAATATTTAACATTATTCCTTCCCCAATCGGATCAGCTTTGAAATGCTCCTCAAAGTGAATTCTCCCCTAACAATGGCTTGACGCAAAAGCCTTTTTTCTCTCTTAAGAAGAGAAGGCTGCACATGGTCTGCTACCATAGCAGCATGAATAGTTCTTATTTAATGGAAAATAAAAGATACTTTACATTAATTCAGTGGGGGATGGAAAGCTGGGCACATGCGTACCTTGCGCTTCAAACATGGAGGAACATCATACCTTGACCTCCCCTCTCCTGGTCCCATGATTATTACCCAGCTTGCATTAGAACCGTAATGGGAAGTGACAAGTTTATGTAAATGATCCACACAAGGATTTTGCTCTTGTAAAACAGAGCAGTTACTCTGGGCTTTCTAATTATTTCATGCCTTGTGGTTCTGTGATGGGGCAGAGATGACTATTACTTGAAAAGTATATTGTGATTGACAAGCCACTGTCCCCCTGGAACTCATTAGGGCCTGTGCTTTGCAAGAGCGGGTGAAAAAACCCTACCAGGCACACCACACACACACACATCCTCACCCTGGCGCCGGCTGCTCCTTCTGATCATTTGTTGGGATTTTTGCACTGATGGAGAAAAGCACAATCTGCATGTATCTCAAACAAGTACCACCTCCTGGCTACAAATTGACCAATTATCCTCTGCTTTCACATTTTCACTTTTAAATCTGTAAGATTAGCAGCAACATACCTGTCTAAAGTGCAGTGGTGTTTGGATTTCAACACACTGGATGGAAAATTCAGTTGTTTCCCAAGGCATTATTCAACAGAACAGGGAGAGAGGGGCTGGGACAGGGGATGAGGGCTACCCTAAAAGCTGCCACCAGCTCTGCTGCTCTGATTTGTGCCAGGTGCTTTCCAGTATGTATGAAAGGCCATTCTGCTGCCACTGCATGACCTGTTTGCTTTTCTTTCCTAATTGATTTCTCTGGCCTTCAAACTTGCAAAGAAAAATGACGATTTCTTTGGCAAAATTGGAGCCGCCCGTCTTTCAAAACATGCACTGTGCTGCAGCCATGGAGGGAGGAAGAATCCTATTCAGGCAGCTGCATTGTTTCCCAGTTTAGCAGTGGGTTTGAATTCTGCTGCTGGTTTGGGACGTAACACAGTTTGGCATAAAATCAATGCATTGTTAACTCCACTGTGGTTGGATCTTATGTGCATGCAGCATTTCTTTCTTTTAGTTATGTTTGATTTGTGACTGAAATAAATCCTCTGGAGGTAATTACAAAATACACTTGGCCCACTTCAATTCTTCCATTAGAAAACCCTGGCACTTTGGTTACTTCAATAAACCCCAATCTTTGCAAACAATTAACAAAACTAAAAGACCAATCAGTTTTGAGGGTTTCAGTTTCAATTTGACAACTTTGGTACTTAACTCACAGTCTTTCCAGAAACCCATCTGACTATATCTGTAAGTATTCAACGGGAAAATTATGCTTTTAGTATTATGTTCCATTATAGCGTTGTTCTGAAATAAGAGTACCCATAATCTGTAATACTTTGTCGTGCCTAATTTATGAGTAGATTTCCCATTAAAAAAATCAGAGTAACAGATACTCAATAAACAAGACAAATCCTCAGAATTCAACTTATCAAGCTTAGAACAAAAATGATAGAAACACATAGAGAAGAATAATAAAAACAGGGGAAAAAAGCCAGGGGAGAAGATACAGAAGTGTTTCTGTGTTGGCTGCATTTTGGAGCACTGGAAAGTGAATACACTGGGGACTAAGGAGGATGTTCAAACATACTCAGCATTGACTTGATTTGGCTTGTTGAGGGGGGCTCTTGTTATGAGTTTCATAAGCACAGACCTAGGTTTCTGTAAGGATTGTTGGGCTCTGCCTTTTGAGAACCTACATTTTGTAGGCAGATCTCTCAGGCTGAGGGTGCACCCGATGTCCAGGGACAAAGCTCAACAATCATAATTCTTGTGCCAGTCCAAAATGGCATTTGCAGTGGGACATGGGTCAGCAGGGAGGGCACAGGCCAGCAGTGCCAAGTTTCTCTGACATGCAGCTTTATGCCCTCCATTCCCGTTTTTGCAGTGAGAGGTCACAATCATGTTCATCTAGTGAACTGCATCCACTGCTTCCCCTTCCTTGGGTCTCCAAGACACTGGCTGGATGGCTCTCAGCCACTTGAGAAATTTCATATGCTGTTCATCAGTTTTTTTCAGTGCACTCACCTGGTGCATATCTCCATTCAGTCAGACTTCTTGGGACTGACAGCAGGAGTGTCATTTGACAGCAGGAAAATACAGTTTTATATGTAAACAGAGCAAGTAAAAACTGTGAGACTCATTTTTTGTAAATCAAAACTGTCCATTAATCACTTAGCATCAGCATAGTACTTTTCCTACCTAGTAAATATTATCTTATCTTTGCTCAACCCATACAGGCTAACTCCCCAGCAGTATCTCAGCTCTCTCCTTGAGTGTCCTTCAGCACTGGAGAATTACTGTTTTGTTTTTTTTAATTGAAACACTTGCATAACAGCTGAGAATCTATTGCTTATGGACCTTCAATAGCAGAAAATATGTAGGATGCAGATACACTGCATGATTGTATGATTCCCATCCCCAACTGGATTACAGGGCAATTTTGTAAATATCTATTCTGAGACCAAAACTCCTTGAAGGAAGAGTCCTTGAAACTGAATCTTTGTTTCAGGAGCTTGGACCTTCCACCTCTGGGGCATGAGCAAACACTTTTTCAGTTTTATTGAAATCGTTTGTCAATTCTGTGACCATATGGCCTCTGACCATAGAGATGTAGAAAGAGTACCTTCAACAGAAGATATTTCTGTAATACAAGTGTGCTGTGGTCACTTCTAGACACCACCAGAAATTTAACAGGTAGAAAAAGAGCTGAACAACCTTACAAAGAATCACAGAACCAACTGTGCATGCCAAGTTAGAAGGGATGCACAAGGATCATTGATTCCAACTCCTGCAACTGCACAGGATCATCCCCAAGAACCACACCATGTACCTGAGAGCATTGTACAAATTCATCTTGCTCTTCAGGCTTGGTGCTGTGACCATTTCCCTGAGCAGCCAACCACCTTCTGGATGCAGAACCTTTTTCTAGTATCCAACCTAAACCTCCCCTGCCATAACTTCAGGCCATTCCCTCAGAAGAAAAGAAAAACCAAACTTAACTAAATTCACCAAATTACTTTGAAGAATAGGTAATTTAGACTAAAAGGTAAAAATCTATCAATTATGTTCATTTTCCTCCAGCCTTTCACCCTATTGCCCAATAAGGTTTTATTATAATTTGAAAAAATGTTGTGATCATGAAGTCTGAGCTCTGGGAGCTCTTAATCATGGAATGGGGCATCAGCCACAGCCACTAAGTGTGTGGAAAAGGGAACAAAGGAGCGAGCAGTTTACTCAGAAACTATCCTGGAGAGTTTGGTTGCAAAGAGACTCAAAGAAGCTGAAGCATTTGCTTCAGCACTGGTGGTAATCAGGCCTATTATGCTACACAGAAGCACTGTTGTCAGTGAAAGGCATGGCATAAATGCCTACAGCCTAGAGTTTACTGAGTTTATATGATTATCTGTGGAAGAAGTTAAGATAGCTCAGTTCATAAAAGTACACTAGTACAAATATTTATGTAAACTGTGCTTGTAATATCTCACTTCAAATGCAAGCAATTATACTTCTGGCATGTTTATCTAGTCTCGGTGGAAGTGCCTGACCTTTACATCACTTAATGTGGATAATGCAAGCTGCTGTTAATGGCATATTTTAAGTTAAATTCAGCCTACTATGGAATGGAGCAAATCATATGATGAAACCTATATATCTTTTCACACTGGTCAAGCCCAAGCCCTGCTTTTACTAGAGAACAGCATACTTCTTATTAAGTGCATCTTCATATGCATATGTTTTTATACTGTATAATTATTTTTTACTTATTAAAATTTGTATGCATAGCTATATATTATAGAGACGTTGCTACTTCAAGTTATGCAACTTGGATGATCTTCCACAGATTGTGGAGCTTGGGGGCCTGGCTTCTGTTTTTCAGTATTTAAGCAAACCCAAGGACTCATTACACAGAGAAAACCTCATTCTCTCAATTCCATAAAACTGGGTTGAAAACTTCCCCATGCCATTTCTACTTGCATTTTCCTCATGCGTTTTTTTTCTGGTTTCTGAATTCCAAAAGGAAGAATCAGAGTGTATGCACAGAAAAGCCAAAGGGAGCAGAGCAAATTTTGGTTTCAGCATGGAAGGACTGCCCCCTCCAAACACTGCAGAGAATGTGACAGAGCTGTGAAGCTCATGTGGTCAAAGCCTATGCTTCTTATGGGCAAAGCTAAAGTAAGTCAGAGAGCTAAAACTATGCACACAGCACCAGGGGACACGGCCAGAGGAACAGTTTTAAGCTTGAACTCTCCAATAAGTTTAAATACATTATTAACAGCAGAGGCCACAGCTAAATAAATCAATAACCTGAATCTTACCTAGATATAACAATAAAAATGTTGTCAGCTTCAACTGCTGAAGATTAGATTAATTCAGTGTGAGTTACAACTGCATCCTGAAGGTCTCAATAAGGAACATTCACAAAATACCAGTCTCAAGCACTTGGAAACACAACAGAGACTGTCCTGTTACACCACAGAACAGAAATCATTCAAAGTTTTAAACCTAGCTGCAACTAAATAATTCAGATTTAAAATCCATGACTGGCCTTCCTTGTACATCTCTGTTCTTTACCTTGCCCCCATCCTGCTGTGAAATGTGCGATAATTGCACAGCAGATGACTTTTGTTTTCTAAGAACATGACATGGCCATTATTAATGTGGCCTGGTATTAGTCTGTTTTTCTTTTCATCTTTATCAGACATCTATATCTCTCTGAGAGGTCTTGTTTACATAAAACAGTGCACTTGGATGCATGGTGCTTAATGAGTTTCTGTATAACCAGAACAGAGTGAGTAAAGTACACTACTCTTTCTAATTATGAATCATTTGACTGTGTTAAGAGAAAGAATACTTCAGCAAATTGTGCCAGAAAGCTTCTTTCCCATTTCTTTTTTGTTGCTATAAAGAACAGCCATAAATTTTAAGTTAGGACAATGCTGCTTTGGCTCCAAGCAGAAGCAGTAGGAAGAGAAAAACCCCTGGCTGTGCTCATATTTCATGCTCCCTAATCAGTGAGTGGTTCCTTCCTACATTTACAAGTCTCTGTTGAGGATGGTATAATGAAGTCGACCAAACACTGGTCTCAGTGGGTCTGGCTACTCTCAGGGAATCCTAAGAGCACTTCCCACTTCAGATTCACATTTTCTCTTGGATGCTGATGAGCCTCAAGTGCCTCCTGCTTTCTATCAAAAGAAAACCCAGGTGGAGGGCAGCGTTGGAGTTGTGGTGGGCCAGTGCTCTGACCTGCAGCCCACCACAGAGCCTGCTGGCCTCACAGATAGAGGCACACAGGCAATCCATGACATTTGAATGGCCCTTGGCAATGTACTGAACATTCTAAAAGCTGAGGGCTTGGTGTGAGAGCAAGACATGCTCACTCTCATCCACACACCTACAGAGATGCAGCAAAGCTGGCTGGCTCTGTGCCCTTCAAAAAAGCACAGTTTCTACAAAAACATACATCAGTGAATGTGATTTCTAGTCACTTTTTTTACCAATCTAGTAGTAAATGACTGAGTTCTCCCCACAAGTGAGGCAAGCAGTGCAACGTTTGATAGTGCTGATTCTGCCAAATAAACCCTCCACATCACAACCACAATTGTCACATGCAAGCTCCTGTGAAGCCCCAGCACAAATACATACCACAGGCTGGAGGGGCAGAAACAAGCTCCACAGTACATGCTCTTAAAGACTACTCTGGGCCACAAAACATCGTGAGATGCCACAGACGTAGCAGAAAAACAGAAGGCTAGAAGTTGCTTCAAGGCTGCTTTCATCTCCCTCTACCCTCCTTTCCCTTCCACTACCCTGGGCTGCATCCCACAGGAGAGCCAGCCTGGTTCTACAGGATCTCTGATGGAGTCCAGCACTACTAGGGTGGCCAGGGGCATACTTTTTTCAGTATATTTTGCAATACAGTAAAATGAATGTGTCAGATTAGTTAAAATTGGCACCCTCAGCCCAGAAGCCCAAATTGGATTTAACAGTGAATAAGAATAGTGATATCATCCAGTAAATAATGGAAAGCCAACTTGCCTGAACCAGAAATTTATTTCAGAGTATTATGCTGATACTTACTTTGGGGTAACAGAAAGCTGCCATTGCAAATCGGCAATAAACTTTGCTTTTGTCATCAAAATAAAGTGGGAAGTTTCTCACATTTTGAATTCTTACATGTCTGGTAGGTAAGACATTTCTTCTTCCAGCAGAATTTCCTGTTAAAAATCAAAGCCTTGGCTAGATGTGAGAAAAAGGTGGATAAACTATCCTGAATTCCTACTTAACTTGCAGAACATTATGCCCTTGTTAGGAGGTCAGACTGTTGGGAATATCATAGGTCATGCTACATCTAAGCACTCTGGAGTAAGAGACATATTAAAGGATGTCAGAACAAATAAGGGTCAGTAGCAGAGAAGGAGCTAACTCAGTCATCTGTGAGAGAATTTAAATGTTCAGCGCTTTAGGAAATCTCTTTGGATCTGCTTATAAATGTAATGTGGCCGGGCCATTGTCGATCCCAGATTAGAGCAATATTTTAATTCTATTTTGATTATTTCTATGTGTACCATAGTTTTCAGATTCAAAAGGTAATTTTTAACAATACTCAAGGTTTTTTCCCTTATCTGAAGACCGATGCTTTGTAAACATTCAGGATTACAAAGCATGATGCATTCTTGATAAAATAAGAACATGTATGCTTTTTATATATGTTTTTACATTATCAAGATATTTTACCAGTTCCAGATAGTCACAAAACATTAAAATTGAATACTGTGAATGCATTTAAAAGACTCACCTTGCTTTGCAAGTAGGAGTGTCAGCATAGTGCAGATAATCCTTTATATTCTAACTGAGCAAGGAACATAAAACTGGCCATTTTCTCTAGAAAAATATTTAGAGGGGTTGGAGCTCTCAAGGATGTTAGTTCAAAATCAAGGGAGAACAAATGCCTGTAATTGTTACCAAAAGTTAGAGCTGATGTAGGGGGAAAAAGCTGATGTATGGAAAAAAGAATAAAAGTAGCAAAGGATTAAAAGGAAAAAAAATATTTCAAAAATCAGATGATGCCTCAGAAACCCAAACTAGTAAAGGAAACATAATAAATAATAAAAATAAACAATAAAATGGTCAATATTTTAACTTACAGAAATACTTATTTTGAGTATAAGCTGATGCTGTGGAACGGTAGAAAGCAGGTTTTTATTTAGATAATGGTTAAATCAAAAACAACTAGGCTAGAAAATCCAAAAGTAACTAGGAAAATCCAAGTGTATTAGGTGCTTTACATGTTCATTTTAGATTCAAATACTCCTGGGCAGTGCACTGCCTATTTCTGTACAGAAAAAAAAACCTTAGGTTTTCTAGTCAAATAGGATATTTATTTCTGCAGCACACAGTCTGATTATTATGGATCTGCTTCCACAGACTTCATGCAACCCCTTCCTTAAGACTATTTCCTGTAGCTCCATAATCCACAACGCTGTTCCACATAATAGCAGGCTAATCACTGCCCTACTTTTAAAAATGCAAAGTTTTTGACATGCTGTGTAATGGTGTATCCCAAACAGTCCATAAACCTGTCCAGTAGATTCTTTCTCCATTTCCTTGCTTGCTGTTATCTCTCTAAGCACCTTGCACTGAAGAGTTTCATTTAGATTGCAATGTCTTTGGGCCAGAGGCCATGCAAATCACCTATGGCTCCACACAAATATTAAGTAACAGTGAAATCTGACTTTGGAGCCATACAACGCTTTGCAAATTTTAAATCTAAGAAGAAGGCTCAAACTTCTAGGCATTCCTAGATGGACAACTGAGAGACAGTATTCCACAGGCTATCAAATAAATGAGAATAAAAGGTGAGGGAAAAGGAAAGTTTTTCACAGCTTTCCTGACCATTTTTTCCACATTGCACAATTAAGTCTTTGAGCTATAGATGTAAGTTCTGATCATATGGATATATATCAGTAACTCAGTTATCAACCCCCTTTATAAAACTAAAACTTTAAATCCTGGTTCAGTTGAAATCTAAGTTAATTTTGTACTGTCAGAATGAGGAGGTTTTGTGTCTAAGTGACATAGGACTCTCACAAAGGGCTGCCAACATGAACTCTGTCATTAAAGCTACTAATATTCTCACACTGGTCTTGACACCTCTTTCACAGTTGCCTTCCTTTACATCTTTAGGCTCTATAAGATATCCACATTTATCTGGTAAAATTATATACTACATTCCAGAGACTGCTAAAAGTCCACATTTTGCCAGGGTCTTCAAAGAGTTGTGGCAGGGAAAAATAAACTGAAGCGAGGAATTGAATCCAATCACACAATAAAAGAGTTGAGATCCTAAGGAGGAGGAAGTTACACTCCTACATCACCAGGTGGTACCACATGAAATAACATTCAGGTGAACAGGAAGAGCAAAATGAGGTCATTCCATCTTGAACAAAGTATTTGATTGGGGAAAAAAAATTCATTCTGCAGTGTTCAGATACCTACTTTACCCATAATGCAATAAAAACTTACCCTAGTTGCTCAAGAGGGCATAAGAACAATAAAAAAATTACAGAAGTAAGTTTTGTGAGATGTGTGGATTGTACAAATTAATTTTCCCTTTGATCAGCTTTATCCAAAATTTTTCCCTGGCATTAAACACAGGTGACATTCAGGGATGAGCCTCACTGGTCCAGGGCAAGACATAGTGGGGTCTGCAACTGTGGCAGGAGCTGAAGCCCACTGGTCCCTTTGTATCAGCTTAGCTGAGCTTCTAAACAGGATTTTGCTTTCTGGGAATGAAATGCAAGGATGAGGTTGGGAGTCCTGCCCCTGGGTTTGCTTTGCTCTTCAGTCACAGTTAGGGAGTCACCCACCCACACCCCAAGCATGAGTCACAGTGCAAACACAACCATTGTTTTAAGCTGTCCTGAGGTCTTGGATTGCAAAGTCCAGATTTGGCTCTGATTTTTTTCCCAAAAGATCAGAGCTGTTCAGACATGGAGTTCAATTTTGTTTGAAGTCTGTGTAGGAGAGGTCACTCCTGGTACACCACAAAGGTCTCGTGTCTCCCTAGGGAGAATCCCACCCTTCAGACTGTAATACCCAGGAAATCAGGAGAACTGAGACAAGCAATGTCTCATGAGGTCGGCCACATTCAAACTGCTCTGTCCTTGCTGTGTGTGGCACTGTGTCAAGATGGAAACCTGTTACCCCAAATTTTTACTGTCATGCCAAAAACAAGGAATGGAGACTGATATAATGAAATGACAACATGGATTGAGTAATTTACATCCTTCTGCTAGAGCACAAGTGATTTTATAAATAATGTATCTTCTAGTCTCAGCCCTTTGTCTTGGGCAGTTCTACTTTACACAGTCTAACCCCACATAAGCCATTTTTCCTCAAAATGCAGCTATGCTTCTCAGCACATGCTGGGTAGTTGCAAACCTTGTATAACAGGATGACCAGCTCCTAAATTCCTTGCTATGAGATGGAAGTTACCTATTCACCCCTAACACATTCAAGTATTCCAGTACAAAGCGTTCTCTTACTACTTTGTACTAGCACTCTGGTAACGTGCCGTGAGCTTGGGGTCTCCAGTTTGAGATAAGTGACAAACACAGATGCACATGCTATTTTTCTTCTTAGCATTCTGAAATTGTCATGGATATTTGGTTCATTTACCGATGCTCCTTAAAGACAAACAGTGGCCACAGAATTAATTTTGGATAGCAGACCCCTAGGAAGGGGTGCATGTAAATGGTGCTCAAAGAGGCGAGTTCTGACATTCAGCTCCATAACTCTGCAAGTAACTGCAATTCTGATCTGCTCTGAAGAGCCGATACGGTGCCTGGCTGTCTCTTTGTTGTAAGAGGCTGGGAATTTCCTGCAAAGCATGTAATATGCTTGAGGCATCAAGTTTTTTACATTTATTTGCCAAAAAAAAGAGTGTATTATTTGGCATTTTTCCATGGTGACTTAATTCAAGGGCTATGAACAAAATGGAAATGCAAATGGAAAACACCTTTCAGTTACAAAATGCCACTTGCACGCACTCTGAATCTTGATAGTGTAAACCACAATAAGCACCACAAGAACCAAGATAAAACCCCAAAGAGATTCATAGCAGTTAGATATAAACATCATTTAGCTAAGCACAGCAGATCCTTTAGTTCAGTAGGCATTGCAACAGGGCCAGAGGGAGGAATATTGGGGTTTGTCCCCATACTGTGATCCTGAGAAGAACAGCATGACTGTGCCTTGTCAGCTTCTCTGTCACAGGCAGATGAAATACACTTCCCTCATTCTGACCACAGGGCAGAATAAAATACAATAGTAGCGCAAAATTATTTTATCTCAAGCCCTGCACCTAAAGTTTCTTATGGCCTTTTCTGAAGTTATAAGATTCTGTAAAAGACCTCCCAATTAAGAAAGGTCTCAGTCTTCCTTTGTTATAAAGCGTGATGCCAAGAGCCCTGAATTTTCACGTCAACAGGAGAGGTGGCCACATTCTCTATAAACTAATCTGATTTTAGAGCCTTCCCTGCTTTGAACACAGAGACTGTAATACAACATACAGGAGAAGTAGTTTTGAGATCCCTAAATAAAGCACTCTAGGACCAGGTTCTTCAGCTATTTTTTATTTTACCTGTGGTTTGTTTGGGTTTTCTTGTGGAAAAACTTGAGACACATGCAAGTATTAAGAAGGGCAGCATCTGAGTGTTTAGCTGTTTTTTCCCCTTTCATCATCCTCCTTTAAACAGACCCTATAAAAGGAGAGGTATAGTTGTTGCTAGCAATTTCAAGAAAAGTCTTGGTCACAAACTCGATTCATGTTTTAACAGACCTAAACATTGCAAATCCAAATCTTATCTACTAGGATAACATGAAGAATGCCTCCAGTTTATCAGAGAGTCACCTGTCCACAGTCAGGCCAAATACAAAAGACCCTGTTCTTGAAGCCCTTCAAAGCCCCATTTCCTGTACCTTTTTAATTTTATAAGCAGGGGAAGTTCATTTTTCTCCTTAGAAGGGCTAATTTTCCTAGATCACCCAAAAAAATTGCTTTTGATTTTTGTAGCATCCTTGAGGCTGAGCTTGAGATATTTCACAGAAGAGTCTATGAAAACAAACAAGGTAAAGATGAATTTATAGTGTCCACCTGCAGCAATAAGACTGCCTCACTATTGGTGAAGTACATCCAAAAAGATATGGAATGAAAACACGATGCATCTTCATCTCCTGAGACCTGCCTGATTGATCTTTAAACTTCAGCCATGTTCCTATGCTGATGATCACTTCATGGTCAGAGCCACTTACTGGATTTACATGAAATAACATTAATGTAACTAGTTGCTTCTATCCAGAAAAAGTTTCAGCTTAGATTTTTTTATTAAATCTTGTGCAGTGTAAGGAATAGAGTGGTCTCACAATACTCTTTCCCCCTGGAGAACTTGAACTTTCTTGTCTCTTTCAATCTTTTTTCTCAGATTGGGATTTCCAGTCTGGGATGGTGAAACCTGTTTAAGTCAGCCGCATGGTCTGTGAAATTTCTGCAGTCAAATTTTTGTTTCTGAAACCTCAAGCTGCACTCAACAACTTTGAGTGTCCTAAGAGAGATTCAATGTCAGTGGGCCAGTCAGGAGAAAATAGCAATCAAACTTCCGGAAAACCAAGATTATCACATGGTTAATGCCAGAATTTGTTTAGAAGTGAACATTTAATGCAAATGTTGAATGCAGATTTCCTTGAGGTGATGTAATATTAGGAGTTCACATGTGTAAATAGCTACACTGATAATTAGACAGCAAAGGATGGAAGAGCATCCTCAGACTTCGTACAAACCAATGCTCTTCCAGTTGTTATTTCTGTTATATTATTTTCATACAGGACATGCCATAGTACTTCATCATACACACAGGTGTTTGAAAACTGTGATCAATATGCAGTTTTGTAGCAAAATGCAACAGGTTTTTAAGTAAACTATGAAACTGCTGTTGTCATTGTCTTGACTTTTGTTGTCTTGTATTTCATACAGCCAGCTGATGTTCAAATGTGTTTTGTGATTTTAATCCTCTCCCTTAGGCTTACCCACAAAACTCTACCACATACTTATTCAGCAAATTAACTAAATTATTTCCTTCCCAAAGAAAAGCTTAGATCTGCATGGGGAATGCTGATGGGTTTTGGCAGAAAAGTCTGGAATTATGGAGTCACTGGCTAACTGCAAATCAGCTACAACTATGGATCAAGGAAGTGTGGATTCAAAGAAGGCCCTAGTGAGATGAATTCTGATTTTGTTTGTAATTCATAGCTTCACTGACTTTAGCTGAACTACCATCAGATTCCTCCAGTTGCTCACATCCACAGTACACTTACACGTGGAACACTGATCATTTTCACCACAACCAACCCATTAAGTCAACTTCTTCCTTTTTTATCTATTAAAGATAAAGATTATAAGCAATATGTATTTATATATTTTAAAGCAAATACATAACTTACTATGCTTCTTTAGAATAAATGAATGGTCATTACAACAAAACACAAAGAAAATTCTCACTCAGCACATCAGGATTTGAGGTGCTGTGGTTAAGTTATAAGTAACCCTTCCTAGATCTGTGAGGCGCAGCATGTGAGGCTCAGCCTTGGAGGCTCATGGTGGTCACACATGGCCATGCCAGCTGGCTGCCTGCCTTCCTGACAGGAATGCTGCATGGCCCTTACTTCCTAGGCACAGCCTCACTGACAGTGCCACTTAGAAACTTAGAAAACCTCAGCAAAAGCACCCATTCCGTCCTCTGGAAATAACACTGACCCACACTGCCCTCAGGCCAAAGGTGCAGAACCTCTCAAGCTAAGACAACCCTTTCCCTGAGATCTCACTTCTCCTTTTCCTCAGGGAGCCAACAGCCCCGGGCAGACCTTATGGGACTTGAAGGGGCCCAGTTGACTGAATGGGGATCACCCTTCTTTTAGCAGTGGCAGGAGAGCTTCTTCACTGCACCTCACCCA
Organism: Petroica traversi; assembly: GCA_025920805.1. Classification (NCBI taxonomy): domain Eukaryota; kingdom Metazoa; phylum Chordata; class Aves; order Passeriformes; family Petroicidae; genus Petroica; species Petroica traversi. The sequence goes on from JAHLSL010000020.1 coordinate 10,915,064, forward strand.
CCACACACAGGGAAGGGAAGAAGAGAAGCAGCAGTGCTGGGTGTCACAGAGCTCACATGATCCTACACAGTGCTCATCCCAGTGCTGTTCCAGGGCTCTTGGATGCAGGCTTGTGCCTTAACCAAAACTTTCAGTGCCTGTTGCTCTTCAAACCTACTCAGTTACTGGGTGGCCTTTTAGGCAGATGCTGGAGAACATCCCCCACCACTTATCCCAGTAGGGAGATTGCCTTCCAGGGCAGGCTGTCTGCACCAGTGCTGGGGATGATGATGGAAAGGGTCTCTGTTTCCTTAATTTTTAATGTAGGGATTTGAGTGGGAGCTGAATCCTGTCAAGTGTTTCCTGTCCTGCACACACCCTTGTCAAAGAGCTCTTTGGAGAATACAGAAAGAGGATTAATGCTAATAGCTATCTGCCTGTCATTTGAAAATCTCAAGCAGCACTTGCTGGATTTTCCTCATGAATCTCTAACACACAATGCTGCAAGGACACCTGGAAGAAACTTTGCAGGGAGTACTCCCACCCCAAGCAACAAGGTGGACGAATGACCCTGCAGGGTATGGGTGTGGATTGCAGCCTACACACCAGATGAGTTTTGGAGCAGGAAGGCATGCATTTGAAGTCATTTTGCCATCAGAGTAGGTTTACCCAATTCATTCCATTCAGTCCTGTGCTATAATTCATTTCACTATGTGTTTTAGACATAATTCCCCAGGGACTGCATTCATGTAGTGCTGTCAGCAACATTGCTATCCATACCAGCTCTTCTCCAGCACCAGCACTTAGACTTGCAACTGTGTACCAGATTTACATTTTTTGTTTCAGGCTAACAGCCTCATTGGTCAGATCCTAACGAAAGATTTAATCTTAATCCCATAGGAACCCTCAATAGGAGTGATTTTTGTGTTTTACTTAAATGAATAAAGAAATAAATAACCAGATCATAGCCTTTGAGATGTTGCATGTAATTCTTGTAACAAGGAAGCAGAAGAAAACACAAGGCAGAAAGAATTGATATGACGACCAAGAGCACACAGATTGAAAATATAGTCCCATACAAGCTTCTACAAAGCAAGCTAGCTCCAGACCAGCTAGGCACAGTAAACATCCTTTTTAACCACAGAAGTAACATTTGTATCATGCTAACAGCAAAGAGTTTCTCTTTGTTTCATTTGGGATTTATTTAGGGCTTTTGAGAAGGGTTTTTATAAAGAAGTTTGAAGATTTTTGCTGTTTGTGGCTTGGATTTTTTCAACTTGAAAAACATCTGACCTTCTTTTTCTTTTCCCTTTTTCATGCTCTTTAAAATCAAAATCAAAAGGCATGCAAGATATTCTGTTTAACATTCTTCAGGATGTATGTTTTAAAATAGAGAAGTCACCAGACACTGAGCTTCAGTGCTGTTCCTACACAATTAAAAATTTCCATGGCTTTTGCAGGCCATGCTTTATTTACCTGCATGAATATTACCAAAGAAATGAAAAAGTTTTATGAAGTTTGCATCTCCACAAATCTCAGTGCCAGCCAGACTAGGTGCCAGAAAGAAGCACATGAATATATTTTTAGGACACTGTTGAAAGCAAAAGTTGCATAAAGTAATCATTTGGGTATGAAGTGAAAAAAAGAGTCTGAATCTTAACTGTGAGAAAAAAAAAGAATATTCCAGCTGTGTCTCTGTAAAAACAAATAAAATGGCAGAGAGCAGAGAAACTGGCTGGGCTTATAGCTGTGAAGGCCAGCGTTCCCTGCCAGCCCCAGGCCAGCCAGTTTTTACACTTTAATGGCTTCATGCCCTCTAATTAAGGTCTCCAAATACAATCCCTTTGAACAAATGTTTACATTTGTCTTGCTAATTCCCATTACTTAATAATCAGAGGCCCCTGCGGTTACCTCAACATGGGGAAAATGAACCAAAGACATCATTGAATTGGGGGTTTTGACACTTAAATGCCTGATTTACACAAATGCGAACACTTGTAGGTGTAAGAAATGAGTGAGCAAAACTGACACGGCACTTTTAAACTGCACGTAAAAATCTGAAAACACAGCTGGTAGGATTATAAACTCAGGTATGGCATGGTATTCTCAAACTATTGAGTGCTTTTTAAAGATATCTTGCTCAAATTTTTCTTTAAAAACAATGAGTAACCCAGAAGAGAAGGAAGGTTGCCTTTTCTTTATGATAGTTATTTGCTGTCTGTGCTGCTCTGCTTTGAGCAAGTAATTACACCACATTTGGACTCTCTTTAGTCAAATAAATGGGTCCATATCACTAGTGCTGTAAACAAGCAGGCCCTTCAACAGCTGTGAGCTAGTCAAAGCTGGGTTTAGGCAACTACAGAAGCACCTGGACAGCTGAGATAGAGGCAAGAAAGTCAAGCAGATAACAACCAGGGAAATATCTTCTTACTCTGAATTACTTCTTTCTCTTGAAACAGCACATAAAGCAGTGCCTCTAAGAAAGTGAGCAGAGAACTATAGAGAAACGCAGAGGTGTGTGGGAATTGGTAATTCTGGTTTGTCGAATATTTCGTTTGTGAGTTCTTGTGATGTCGAGAAACATCATAAAACAATTCTTGTTTTGCCTGCTTTGGGAAAAGGAAACCAAAGTCAAAAACAAAAGATAAAAGCAGAGGAAAAAGACAAAAGAAGCTAAAGGGGATGGAAAATGTGTCATTTCATCCCAGGCAAGAGTTGAGGGTATGGCAGTGCAGTGGAGACATGAAAAGGCTTGGTCAGAGGGCTGTATCACAGCAGATGTGGCAAGCACAGTTCAGCTTGAGGGCTGACACACCAAAGCATGCAGAGTACTACTGCCAGCTGCCCTTCTGTCCAGGACAGACAATGTGAGCATCATACCACCCCACCACCCAGCCATCAGCAAGGTGAAAGACCCTCATCTTCCCACTCAGCCAGGAGAACAAAGCTCTTTCCAACAGCAGGCATACCTTTATTTCCAGTCCGCTCAGTAGGGCCCACTTATCTTCAAAATCCTGATGCCCACTTAAAACTTGTAATGTGTATTTGCATTTTTCCTTCCTCCTATCTTATGTATCACACACCTGCCTAGAGCAAGGTTTTATAGACAAATATAAAATTCAGATAATGAAGGTTTATTGTAAAAATGCTGGCACGCTGTTATGAACACGGGACAAGCTGGCGCCACCATAATTGAGCAGACATTTAAATGGGCTTGCTCAGTAGGATGGCCATTTTGGTGCCCTACACCTGAGCGATTTCTCCACACCTCCTTATCCAGCCACTTTCACAAATTAAGTGCAAGAACTGCTTTATGTAGTAGCAAAAATGAAGTACTACAATTCTCACCCGCCTCATCTGTCAGGAGCCACATGCTCACCTCTACTAGAAACAGCCCAACAAAATGGCTATGGGTCCTTGAATCACCAAATTTAAGGAGTCCTTCCTCTAACTGAAACTTGTATTATAACTCTTCTCTGCTCTTTCCCCAAAGGGCTTGCTTATATCTGCTCAGGGCTTTATTTCTCAATTCTGCTGCTCTCTGCAGTGCCTACAGCAGCAGAGCAGTGCCAGCTCTGGCACACAGGCAGTAATACCAACCTACTCCAGATCCAAACTAATGGAGATCAAGGTGGGCTACAGCAGGTCTGCTAAGAAATCCAACTTTTATGTGCACAGCAGGGGCCACATTTCCTGGGATATCAGGCAGCCAAGCAGCTTGCTGCCCAGTGCTGGCAGCATGGGAAACATGCAATATTCTGATGCACTTGCTGGACTGGGTGAAAGCACTCATTAAAGCCTCTGCTCTTGTTTACCAGGTCCAGTTCCCAGCTCTTCCATCAAAGTCAGACCACACCTAGCTAGTGATCAATCTGTGGGAGCTTTAAAATTTGTGGTAGCTTTTTGAGAAGGCAGCTTCTAAAGTACTAAACCAACTATTAACAGCTGTATGGACTGATTGTTTGCTGGGAGATCCAAGAGACTTTGTTCTGCATAAATCACCTTATTTTTATTACTGAAGTGAAAAACAAAGGCAAGGAAAAATAAATTTACTTGCCTGAAACAATGTCTTGCTTGACTAACATTTTCTTAAGCCTTTTGATACAAAATGGCAATGTTTTTAAGTAGTCTTAGAATAAGACATTCTTTTACAAATACTTTTTTAAACAGCCAAACAAGACAAAAATGAACTCTTATAATACTATTTGGCATCACTAAATACCCATTCTAATGCACATTGTGAAGTACACCTAGCTCTGCAGAGCTGATTTGTTCACTATCTGCCTACATGCTTGTTTCCTCCAGACACTAACATAGGTAAGCTCAGTTTTCTCAGACACTGACATTCAGTCTATTTCCAGATAGGTGCTCCAGTGTTTCAAAGAGCCAGTCTTCCCTCTGTCTTGAGATGATGGGCTTTCTTCTCAAATGCCAATTCTGCATTTGCTTGCTTTTTATTGAGGAGCTGTACCTCTTATTTGGCATTGCCTCTTATTGCATCTTTTTCTATCACCTATTTTTCTCCATCCCTCCATACTGAATTAAACAATATCATTATGCAGTAAACAGCCCAATAACCCAAGTCAGCATATGGCATTCATAAGCTTTTATTGTGCAGCTCTAAGTCTGCGACTGCTGTTGTTGAAATGTCCTGGATTTTGCAAAGGTCTGACCCATGTGGCAAAGACAGGACCACAACAGCAGTAGAAAAGCCATCCCGTTGGAGCTGAATAGTCAGCCAACAGTCAAACTGTGAAGGGCAGGCAGGAAAGAGGATGTCCAGCTTTACTGGGTCTACTGCAAGTCTGTAAATCAAGTCATATTCAGCACATGCTGCAAGTCTGTTCACACCACACAGAAAGCAGCCATAAAGCACAGCCAGGACAACAAGCTGGCAGGTCCAAACTCATCAGTCCCCCTGGCCAGAACATCTGGGCACAGCTGCTGCAGAGTGCTGGTCAAGTAGGACAGCAACATAACACAGCCTGCTCACCAGGATCACTGGGATCATGGGAGAAATCCTTACTTTTCTCTCTTCACTCAGCAGTAATGAAGGAGGAATATTCTCACCTCCCCCCCCTCCAGAATTATGCAAAACATTTTGTTATTGATCATTAGATGAAAAAAATCCTCTTTAATGTGGCCATTGAGTCTGACAGCTAATTTACTTGTAAACATGCAGAAAGTGGCAAAAAGAACAAGCAAGAGAAACAAGGCACAATCAGTTCCTGTGTTATGCTTGGTGGTGCTACACAGGTTACACTGGGAGCCGTATTAGCATATGACCTACATTTTAAAATTAATTTTGTTCTCAAGTTAGGTGTTCAGGGTTTTTTTACTCCTGCAGGCAATTGGTGTTATTGTATGTATTAATATATCAGCTCCACCATGTGTTTCCCCTCCCCTCCAGTGTTTGCAAGGGAGGTTTTAAGTAGCAGGGGGAGGGTCTTCTCATAATCAAGGTCCAAGCATTGCTGACTCTCCTGTTTTGCACACTGCAACACTCATGTCAGCAAAGCAGCAGTAACATCGGAAGAGTGTTCACATGGGACCACTCAAAGCTCCAAGGACAAAGAATAATCTGTATTGGAAATAGAGGAGGAGGAAGAAACTAAATGAGAAGGCAGAACCAGTTAAGGTTTGCTAGGTAAAAAAAAAAAATACATTAAAAAATCAAACGGAGTAAAGATGAGAGTTGGAGGAGGGTTAGAAGAAAGGTTTCGGCAAGGCTTTGAAAGAGGTGAAGCACAAATTTTGAGAGAAGGTTGATATGAATAGCTAAAATTGTTACCATAATAGATGTCTTTTTTAAATGCTCTAATGAGAAAAAAACTTTGCATAATTGGGAAGTAGTATTTGATTTCTCTTCAGTTATTTTACAGGCAAGGCTACATACGGAAGTGCTAAAAGCTAGGATGACTTTTATTTTCATAAATAAATGGTTTGGGGGATTATGACACAAAGACCATTAGGCAATCTTTGAGAAGCACTCTAGAAGACACCTTGGAAGTATGAAAATATCAAGAGGAAAACACAGATTCATTACTTTTGAAACTCAGAAGAACAAATGATTACAGCAATAGACACCCAGCAAAACACTTAAAAACTACTTTAATTTCAGACACCGAAGAAAAAAAATACAGGAATTAATACTGGTGACCAATCCTCAGAGACAGCACCATACTCACTAAATCAGTACTTCACAGGACGTTAGAGGAGATAACACAAACTGAAAAAGGACCCCTTCACGACAAGTCAGTCTTTTCTCTGAAGAAGAAACCCCTTCATTCTCTGTCTTGGAAACTTTCCTCCATCTATGGTGTTTCATGGCACCTCGTGGCATTTGCATTACCTGTAAACAGCTCTGGAAAGTTCTAGTTCTTCATGTTAGGGAATTAACACCTCAGGTGTCAAATAGATGTTAAAATCTTGTCCTTGGCCCACATAATATCCTTATCACTCAACTGGAGAGACATGGATTTGGCAGATGGACTACACAATGTATAAGAAATTGGCCATATGGTTGTTGTGATCAATGGCTCAAGGACCGAGTGGAGAGCAGCAATGTGTGGCATTCTTGCAATGCATTTCTTGCAATGATTTTCACTTTGCATTTTTAAATTCACACTACAAATTTTCTCTCTGTGGAGGAAATAGGCAATATTATGAATGCAGCATTTGCATAAATACTGAATTTAGTGTCTAGACCCTATTGAAAGTGGATAATTTGTTGATACATACTGGCCATCATGTTTGGGGGATTTACAGCTGGATATATCCCTTATGATGTGACCAGAGGTGTACTGCCCAATTAGAGACATTCCCTGGGCAGAGACAGCAAGGACTGTCAAGCAACTCAGGTCAGGCAAGCTAACACAGAAGAACATGTTCCATTATAGGGCACCACACATGCTCCTCATTTGAGCATTGCTGTCATCTTGTTCTAAGAGCAGGAGCATATCCCCTTGCTCACATGATGGGAAGGGATTTTCACAGTTCAAAAGTTGGAGCAACGGAGGATAGATAAGCAAGGCCAGGGGACTGCTCAATAGGAAGCTCCAGCAAGTCCCACCCAGCAGCCCACAGGCAGCGGGATGATTTTTCCACTCTACACAATATTCTCTGATGGGATGCCCCCTTCATCTACATGGTAGAAATATTTATCTGCTTCATTCTTCTCTTGCCTTTTTTTTCACCTCCTAATAAAGCTTGAATAATCTCTATACCTTTCCTGGCAACTATGGGTATTCTTTAATTTTCTTTTCTCAGTTTGCATAACTCCAAGATAAATTTAGCAAGAAACTCCTTCTGTAATGCCCTCAGGATAAAAAGAAGAAAAGTGAGATTTAAAAGTAAATGAAAGATGACAGCTAAATCTTTAAAATCATAGAAACACTAATCCCTGTTAACTACAGCATCTCCAAATCACATGAGTTCACTGATCAGAGAATATTATTTGTCCTTCTAGGTAAAAATAGGTATTTTGAAAGTCTCCAGTGTGAGCCAGTCATATTGTACTTAAAAGAAATAATTAAAATAACTGTAATCACTACCCAGAAACACAATTTAATTAAAGGCAAGGATTCCTTGTCAGTGTCTTACTACAGCTCTCTATGGATGTGATTTTCAGAAAAACAGAAATTTCAGAGGGAATAAAGTAATTTTGGTCATCTTCTTTGCGAAGCTTCCAAATGATGAGAAACACTGACTATATACAAGCATATCTTGCTCTCGGATGGCTTTTTAGGTCAATAAATCCAGTCCCTTGTTCCAGAAGTCAAACACATAGTTCAACATTTTTTACAGATATGCACTGAAACCAGTGCCAACTACAGCGGTGTCCTTCAGCAGCCACAGAGAAGGTGTCTGCAGCCAGGTGGTGATGCTGGATCACACTTGGTCACATCTGTAAGCACCTAGAGCCACAAGAGTGAGAAGGTGAAGTTGGACTCTGAAAATGCTCCTTGAAAGGTTTGAAAGAAATGCCTTTCCCTGCTTTTAAATGCCATCCTCAGCAATGCAAACCAAAGCAAGCAACACTCCTGCTCTCACCCATTATCACAGCTGTTCTTGTCAAAAGATGATCATTATCATTGTGTATGGGAAGCCAAATGAGCATTAAAGAAATTCAGGCTCAGGGCTCTCTTTTTTTTTGCAAGATAACATCAGATACTAGCCACCATTTCTTGCCTCATCACATGCTGATCTACTCGGTAATCAGGATTTTAATTACAGAAATCTGTCACTGGGTATTTTCTTGCATAACTACTGAAATGCATGAGCACACATGAACCTTGGAGAGTTTGAAAACCTTATACTGATTTGGGTTTTGTCTATAACACATCTCTAGTCAAGTTCAGTGTGCTCAGATCCATGGGCCTATACCAAGGTGTTGAAAAATTTGGTTTGTGGCTTTTTTCTCTGACCCTGGAAGGATTTTTGTTAATCGGAGACATATGCATATATCTGCATACACAGACACTTGCCAGCATTACATGAAAGGAGATGTTTGTGTTGGCAGTTTACAAAGTGCCAGCTTTCACCTTTGAAAACTTGTTGCAGGGAAAGCTGAAGGATCTGACCTGTGACCTTCAACTCCTCACAGAACAACTTCAAGCAATTCAGAAGTCTACTTACTTCTGGTAAACACTCTCCAGTTTGATGGCTTAATAACCTCTGTCTGCTGAGCCTTCAGCCTGAACCAGGCACCCCCTTGGGTTAAGGCTTGCCCATAGGTTTCAATATTTCCCCGTTCACACTTCCAGTCCCAAACAGAATCAAAAAGAGACTGACACTACAAAGATTAAAAACACAGATAAATTCAGTTTTGTTGCAGCAGGGAGCAGAGGCTGTGGTTTAACCTTTGTTTAAGCACAAGGATCTTGCAAATCCCTCTACAATGTCCAAGTTCCTATTTCTCCAAGGTGCTGGTTTTTACAATGATACATGAGCAGCGATTATTTCATTTTCAGCAGGGTACCAAATATCAGAACTTGCCTTTGGCTTTTGAGAAATGAAATTCTTCACCTGATATTTTGACATCCTGTGTGAGGATGGCTGCCTATGTGAAAACACTACTGTTTCCATGCTTCAGCATGCTTCATGCCAAAATGCTTACTTCTTTTATTTCTATTCCATAAAGAGATGCCATATTAAGTACTTCCCTTTCACATTAAGTACACTGTTAATTTACATTAATTTTTGCACAGGTTTAAGTTTAGATGGAAAAAAATTTAAATAATATTTACTAAGGCTGGAGCCAAAACAATTCCAGAGCTTGAGATGCATGAGGCTCACCAGCATAGCATATGAGCAGCTGACAGCACCCTTATCTAGCTTGGGACAGAGCTAGACTCTGAATGACCCTGTCCAAGAAAACATGATGGGACACAAGCACCAAGCCCGTCCCACTGCAGAAATATTAACTCAGTTTAACTTCTTCATTAGCCAGCTTTTACTGATGCCTTTTTCCTAGTGTTAGGAAAATGAAGCTAGACACAGTTAAGAGGGCTGGGGTCTTTACCTCGGTATTTTAATCAAGATCCTGTTTGGTGCATCCACTTCACCCAGGTGAAGTGTGGCAAATGCACACCCCCCCCCGTCAATCACACACACCAGTTATAGACTTTACACATTAGCATATCTAACAAGGGAGCCCAATAATGGGGTTGGGCTGGGCTAGCCTCTAGTTTACAGAGCCCTCCTGTCAGGAGACCTTGGGTTCCTGAGAGAGCAGGAATGTTTGGTCTCCCTGGCTCTGCAGTTCTGGGGTGTTTGTAATCTCAGGCCTGCAGAACACTTACAAAACACTAAGCACTAAACTAAGTAAAAGGTTGCAAGCATGCATACTGCTAATACTTGTGGATGCAGAGAACTGTGTAAAAGGTATATGAAAGAAAAGACAAAAATCATTCCGGCATCATTACTACCAAATACAACATACAGATTAAATTAAGATCTTTAACAAGATGATTAAAAGATAGATTCCAAGAATGCAGGGAGGAAAAAGAAGACAGTGATGATTAATAGACATAAATACCCATGGAGACAACTGAGGAACAGTTTTTGTGATATAGCATAGTGAGTTTGAAAGGCAGAATGTTGGGGCACAGGGAAAACAAGTTCCCATGCAATATTTTACACTTTATTAGCTTCCTTTGTTTCTCTCCTCAGTTCCAGCTCCCATCTTTTTCAATAGTTTCACAAAAAGGAGTTTTTCAGGTCTTAATATATTTAGGAGGGCTGTTCCAGATGCTGTAATTCCAAAACTCAAAAAAGAAAATTGCAAGAGAGAGGCTTCTAGTGTAGGCTGAATTTCTCCTGTGAAGAGTCTGTCTCTGCATTCACTACAAGGGAAATTGAGCTCCTAGTCAATGCAACTCCAGTGCCTGAAGCCAGATGATGCAAAGCCTCTCTGCTCCAGCACTGCTCCTGTTCTTGTTAGCGCATCCTGTGCGCAGCGCTCCACTCGCCAGCTTGGAAGGTCACAAGGAAGACTCTCAGTTCACATCCAAAGACATGACTTAGAGCAACACTGAGCATTTGCCAGCTTAAATCTCTGAAGGCGAGGCAGAGGGACTGTTGGACATAATTCAAAGACGAAATTATAAACAAAGTCTTTCACAGCAATACCATGCTGATGCAACCGCATCTTTTGACGCTGGCTGAATGACATCCCCACTTCCAAGCTGAGGGAGCCAAGCAGCAAGCAGGGCAGAAAACACAATTCCCATCAAAGCCAACTCCTCTGCAGCAGAGCAGAACTTGGAGAAAAAGTCAGCAGCCTTGGCTTGTTTTTAATTTTTGTAATATACAGCTTGCCCTAGTTTATACAGGCTGCAGCATTAGGCAATTAGACATGCTGAAGTATCATTATTCGCCTGACTCGCAACTGAACATCCTGTCTTTGCTCCCCTTCCCTCCCCTGAGTGCGGATCCTTATCCTCATTTTTGCAACTCTCACAGAATAGCTGCCCCACAATGATAATTGTGTCACTGTTTGTTTATTTTAATACCTGTATTTTCTAAATCAAAAGTGGCATTATTTCTCAACAATCTCATTTGCAAATTTTTGCTTTGCACATTTCTTTAAATCAGCCTTCTCCTACTATTTTCCCTCTTTGCAGGGAAAGGAGTTACTTGAAGTTAAGATTGCCAAATTTAACCTCACAAGCTAAATATATCATAGAATTATGATGTTTCTTTAAAATTTCTAACCTTTTGAAGAAAGTGTCAAAAACAGGAGAAAAAGGGGTTGGAGAAAAATCAACAGCTGCAAATACTTTATAAAGCAGCCCTACTATAAGGTTTACAGCTTTTTTCCAAGGCATAGAAACAATGCTTCCCCTGTGACCTTGAATAAAATTAATAAAACGGAAGGATCATGAACCACCAGATACTTGTAAAATGTCTAACTCTCGATGAACTTTGCCAGAAAGACTGAACATGTAAAACTGCACAACATCTAACAAAACACTGAAATGCAATGCATACAGAATACCTGAGAATAGACATTGGAAAACCTTTTTCTTTAAGTTATTTTAAATCATATGCTACTTTAAGGCAGCATGAGTTGCTCATTCTCGTGCCAATGAATCAGGCGATGTGATTGTGTGTTCCTATTTATTTACAATATCAGATAATGTTGGAGAGACTTCTAAAATTGCTTTACTGTGACTACTTCTTGTCTAAATCTACACTGCATTAGTTACCATTAATACTGCTCTGTAGCACCAAATGGCAAGAAAAATAGCCACTTATTTTGAAAAATGCCCAAAAATGACAGTACTTTAACATCCATCATCTTGCTCCTTGAAGGCCTAAGGACTTCTTAGCCTGCTTTGGGAGGCTTAGACCAGCTATCACTAATAGCAGGTGTAGCCTATTTTTAGATCTACCTGCTTGTGACATAGAGCTTCCTAAAGCTAGTTTCAGTTTATCCTCATTTTTTTTTCTTTTTTGAACATCAGGCATTTGTAGTAGAGGGGCAGGTAGGAGAAAGAAGAAATCACTCCAGGTACAATTTCTTAGCTAGATACTTAGGTTGCTTTTCTAAAGATTTAGGGTTAAGTTCTGCGGACTTTATTAATGCAATTGCAAAAGGAAAGCAAGTGAAAAGAAACCTAAGCATAAATTACCACATTAAATCTCTTATGCCAAACACTGGAATCCATTGATTAAAACAGAGAAATAATTTAGTCTGCAAATTTAGTACCTTTTCCTATACATCAAATAATATTAACTGGCAACTAGGTAATCAGCTGCCCTTGTGTTAGGATGAGCATAATGCTTCTATGCCTTTTCTGACATGACCTTTGTCATTTCTGAGGATCAGTACTCCAGAAACTAAACATACATGTTCTGAGATGCCCAAAGTAGAAAGAGTGAAGAGTAGTTCAGCATAGCCAGTCCAGACAACTTCAAGTTCTGCTCAGGGCCCTTGCAATTACTCCAGAACTGGATTAATCTATGGATTTATTTGGGAAGTTCAGAGCTTTCCTGTCTCAAGGGGGACTAAAAAGCTCATGCTTGCTGTATGGCTCTTCTCAGGCAAAAGCTGGTGAGCTTGCTGCAGATGAGCTTAGCATTTCAAAGCCTCCTTATTTCTTTATTCCGTCCACCCAGACACAGTAGTACTTGGAGTTGAAATCTGCAGGGATTTCTTCTCCAGGTTGAACAATTGTGGTGTTTTGAAGATGTACTGTATTTTTACTCACACTCGTTCAGTAGAATAATACCTTTCGAGCAGAAATATGGTCACAAGGTACCTAGTTTTCTCAAAAAAAGCCCATAAAATTTTCTGACCATGGCTTAAATTGGTCAACCTCAGAAAATTGTAGCAACTAGTTAAAAACCAGTAAGTCAGGTGCATCATCATTGCAATTACCCACAGAGCATCAGGAATTACATGGCAATCTCTTTTATCATTCCCACTTTCTGGAAGCTCAGCACAGGGCTGCCACTTGCAGATTCTGAAGGGTGGGGAGCCCAGCAGGCTGCCCTTGCATCTGTGCTCTTACCTCTCCTGTGTGGACTTCCTGCAGCATGAGGGAACAGGATGTTCATCATTAGTCAGCCACCATCTGTAGCCAAAACATCAGATGGCAATGAAATAGGAGAGGGGAGTTATTCTTCTCTTCCAACCCGATATTTTCCGTCAAGATGGAGGCAATGTTCAAGGCATCAGATGAAAGAAAAGATGATCACGGCAGAATGAAATTCCTATCTACAAATTCAGGTGGCAAGATGTTGCTGAAGTTCATAGATAGACAGACTCAGGGATTCTCTACACCCTATTCTTGGACACTCCTTCAGAGTCAAATATCAGAAAAGCTACACTTGTCTGAAACAGTGATCAATGTTAGAGGCAAAACATTTTTATATTAGACATCCCAATATAAAAATATGCAGACAAGAAAGGGATATTTTGCAGAAAATATTAGCCCATCAAATTGAAACACTGTTTCAAGGCCCCATATCACTGAGGATCATGATTTTAAAAAAAAAAAAGCCTGTTCCACGTCTACCAGAGCAGATTTCTTCCTTAAGGATCTCAGTGGCCAGTTCATGAAATTGTTTAGTTGCCATAAGGAGTTTAGTTTAGGGATTATTTCAGAAGAAAACTTGATTCAAGAGGCCAAGGCAGAAGAACTAACCTAAAGAACAGAAAATCTGGTTTGCTGTATTTCATCCACAGCCTTTTTAGAGAATGCAATATGATGTGTGATTGTAACATGACTCAATGTCCCATATGAACATGGACCCGCTTTAATGGACTTCTTCAGCCTCAAAATCAGCCTGCAGGCAGATAACCAAGTACTCAGCAGCTTGAGCCCCATGTTCTTCCAACGCTACACAAGTGCTCAAGGAACTTAAAGTGATTTGGATGGGTACTTTGCCAATCTCAATCTCTACCTGATGACGACAGTCCAGCCTTTTTTCAGGTTCTCAGACCTCTGGAGGAGAGCAGATACCTGACACCAAAGCCTACCACACAGAAATGGACCAACTCTAATTAGTAAAAGGGAATAAAACAAATAAATTTGGAAGAATTACATCAGCTCCAGGTTTATGCTGGACTGGGCCACAGAGAGGAGTGCACTTACAGAGACAAAAAAACTTGGAGTACCTAATTCATTCTTTTACACCTTTCCTATCGCTAAGTGTTATTCTTAGAATTTTAGGTGTCCCTGCACTTAGACTGTCTCCTGCACTTCCAGAATTTAATCCATTTTATTTAGACCTAATCTCTAGCATGTATGTCCCACACAAATCTGGAATCAGTGGGACTTTTCCATATTCTTGGGCAGATAGAAAGAACTTTGGATGCTTTTAGCAATCTTTTATGAAAGTCACCCCACAAACACAAACTAAGAATACAGCAAGTCAATGTAGTGCTCTCAGTTGTGCCATTTGGCACATATCCCATCTTTAGTCCACATTCTTCAATTAATATTGTACGTTTATCAAGCATAAAAGGAACACTTATTGGATTTCCAGTATATTTGAATTTTATGTATATGCAAAGGTACATATTAATGAAACAGAAAAATTAACACTTAGTAGAGACTATACATAGCATCTAAAAATATAGCACTACTGTATTGCAATGGAGATGGATAAAGATAGAGGTTTATACAGTATTTAGTCATGGATAAATAACGTAATTAATCTTGTGCATTTGTGAATTCGCAGAAGAAAGAATATTATCCCTTCATGTTCTGTGACACCGGCAGCCTTAGGTTAAATATAATTTCAAAGTGTTTCTTAGGTGCTTGTGGTAATCTTTGCAGGATTGTTGGTCTTTTAAGTGGGATCCAACCACTTTCCTCAAAAGAGTGGAATTCTAGATTCAGCTAAGAAACACTCCAACAATCAATTAGAAAACATTTACCAACTGGCCTGGCATGTTCTAAAATAATTCAACATTGATAAATAGTATTTGCAGGATATGTTGCTGTTTAAATCACACACTAAGCATAAGAGAACAGCTCCCAGCAAGAAAAGTGTCTTGGGAGAAGCTCCAAACCCATCGCCACAATAAGACATTTCAGAATATGTCCCTTACACTTGACATTTTCCTGGGACTTGGATTACAGGAATAGCTGATTTTTCACATTTACAGCAAAACAGGGAGGGCCTTGACTGCAACCCCTCTGAAACATTCATTTCTCTTTCAACAATGAAAGAAAGCACAAATCATTTTCCGTACGAAGCATTTCATTTACTAGTGCTTAGAGGAGAATCAAGTGAAAAAAGGGCCAGATACACAGAACTACAGAAGGCAACTGCATGACCAACTTATTTAAAAGTGGGTTCTCTGCCTGAGAATGAATTAATAAATACTCATTGTGTACACAGGACTATGCTGGCTAGAGGCATACCATGGAGTGCTACCCTAGCATTCCAGGAGATGGACACCCAGGAAGGTGGTGCTGGGGGTGATTACACCGTCCAATATAAATCAGGAAGAAGCTCCCAGAGGCAGAGATCAGCTCTGCCTTACAGTCTCACAGAATGCTTAGCTTGCAGCATTCCCCAAATTACAAGTTTCACACATAAAATAGTTGGATACCAGAAGTAATCAGTGGAATCTGCTATTTTCCCTCAGTCAGCAGAGTTCCCCCAGAGACAGTTCCAGACTCCACTACATCCTCTCAGCATCAAGAAGGAGGACTTGCTTATCTCCTTGCCACCTCCTGCCCACACCTAGCAGAGTACTGGAAGGCAGCAGCTGTAGGTTGGCATTTCCACAGCATCATCTCCTACACCAAACCAAAGCCAACCCCTTGAGTATGGCCCTTCCCTTAGCACTTTGCCCCACTGCCACCCCAGCCATCACTTTTTCCTGCCATACATCCTGTCTCCCCAAAAAGTCCATTACAAGCTGGATAACAAACTTAACCTAGGGGTAACTTCAGACCTGGGGGGAATATGACCTTTTTTCTACATTTCCTCCAGATTGTTTTTTTTGCTCCCTTCTCTGAAGGGGTGAATAATTTGGAGGAAAACTGAGGGGGCAGGGGACCTGCAGGCCTCTCAAAAAGGCCATGCCCACAGTTTAACCAGTGAATTGGCTGGAGGCTTGCCTGCTTGTGCCATCATCCCGGCCTCCTGAGACCTTCTGCTTCTATTCTCAAGGGAAAGGAGGGATCAGACTCCTCTTTCTGGGAGGAGTGGGAGACAGCGCCTTAAGGATAGCCTGTTTTGTTGTACTATTGAAAATATCAGCCTTCCAACTGTATTGCTCACCATAGCGACATGTTCCTGCTTTTGGCATTCCAAAAAGGCTTCTGTGACCCTCCTCCAGCACATTCTGCACCTCAGTACTCTGTAACATGCAGTGAGCGTTGATGTCCCCTAATGGAAACAAGCCCTTCCTTTTCCTGGCTGTGGGGCAGGCACTGTGACCCAGCACCAGCTACTGTGTCAATAAACATGGTGGGCCAGGTCCACCTTGATCCAAACAGCCCTTTGGCATCCTTCTGGTGATGCCAGAGAGCACTGATGGGCACTCAAGTGCTCCTTATGCCTGCTTAAAGGTATTTTCATAGTGCCATGGACACGTAAAGCAACCTCAGAATAAATGAAATCAGACTGAGCAAGGGCAGAAATGCTACCATGGTATTTCTGTGGGAACTTTCCCAAAAGTCATCTCCCACTGAAACTCTACTCTAGGCTGATGCTCTTTCTGCTGGTCACATGTGGCTCCCAGATCTTTTCAGCTCATCAGCCTCTGAACATATGCGATGGCGTCTCTGTGTGGTGGAAAAAAAAAATAAAGGAAAAAAGAAAAAAGGTGGCTCTGCTTCCAACTGCACAAAGGATATGAGCAAGCTGTGTGTGCTTCTGCAGCCCATGTCAGTCAGTAAAATTAGATCCTTACATCCCTCTCCCTTGAAGACAAGTAACCAGCTACACATCAGACTGTGCAGGGCTCTGTCAGAGGCACGAGTGCAGCAGGGAAGAAGAATGCTGGCTTGGTTCTGCCATTGCCAAGGTCTTTCCGACAGCTGGTCATCTTGGACAGCAGCAATGAGCAGTCTGCAAGGGTTGTTTGGAGATATAATGGGCACTCCTCAAATTATTATGGTATAAATAGATATATATAAGCGTTTTCTTTTAATTATGACTCTCTCTTTCAGTAAAACATAGGAATAATATACCTGCACATTTGTTATTATTTTAAATTATAGATTTTTTTTATTTTATTTGTTTTAAGATGAAAGCAAACATTCCAAGGTTATCCTGAAGAGGATTTAAGCATGTGAAGCTTTTGTTAATTCCACCTACAAGGAAAGGGCAAACTACCTCAAACTTCTAAAAGGATGTTTCATACCATAATAAATGCAAGAGAGTCAACTGATTGACTGCTTGGGAAGGGTCAGATGGACTAATTGTCCATAGATATGACCAGCACTGTCACTGGTGTCTATGACAAAGGTTATACTCACAAGCCTTTTACAAAATTTCTAAGATTCCCTGAAAATTCTTGTGCAAATTGTATTAGAAACATTCACTATGATCTTTTTACCTTCTGTCTCTGTGCCCCCAGTAAGAGCAAAGTTGATTGAGAAAGCAGAGACCAATGAGCACTTCTATGGAATATAATCTGAAAATGCCCCAAACACTGTCAATCTGGACATTTTCTGACCTTTTCTTTCCTTTTAAATTAAGTCAAGAGCATTCAAGAAAAAAAACCCAAATCCTCCTGAAAGGGTTAAATTTTTTCCTTACAGCTTTTCTAAGCGGAACTTATATTCTTAGTCTGACTTAAGGATATGGAATAGAAAGGCTGCCAACATCTGTTGTGGTCAGAAACAGATAAAAGAGACTAATTCAGAGCTGGAGGAACCCATGTACAGTATTCTGTGTTGCATTACCCTTTCCACAAAAGCACTCAAAACAGTGTTCGACAGTTTGGGAGATGGATGCTCACCTAAAGTTCTTCACTGCAGAGACCCAGGAGTTTCATATGTTTATAGGTACCCCCATCATCTCATAGGAAACACCACATGAAACATTTAACTTTAACTGGGGAATACCTAACTGAGGATACTTCAGAAACACTCAATATAATCGCAAAATATAATCACATTGCTATATAATGAGGATGAAGGAAAGAAAGAAGAGAGACAGGTAATTTATGAGCCTGCCAACCTAGGAAAAGTCAATATAGAAGAGATTATTGTGCTAAGTAACCCTGGATGTGGATTAGCCCAACATTTATTAAGGTAGCCTGATCAAGAGTACCCACACGGACACATGGAGAAAAGCTAATGCAGTTTCATTCACACTAACTCAGTTATTAAACACGCTTCATGCAGACAAGCCTACAACTTACTGGGACCAGCAGGTATTTTCAGTGAAGACAACTGTGTTATGACAGCATATGATGAGCACACAGTCAAAGCCAAATCTAGACTGCAAAGCTACCGTGTCTGTCTTTACTTTTGCCAGAACTGATTTTAATATAGGAAGGGAACTTCAGTATCTGAAGAAGAATTCAAATAACAGCTACTTTACAAAAGGAAGGGAAATTACAGGAAGGCAACTTGATTATATTACAAGTGAGACCGAAGCCCACTGTTTAGTATCTACATGTTGTATTGGTGCATGCTCTGCTGTCTCCATTCCAATGAAGCAGCCAGTAAAGTCAGGAGAAATTCTGCCAGTTCAGTTGGAGTGAAGGCACTACGATCCTCCAGCCCAACTGCCTGACTGAAAGTTAACACACATAAAGAGCATTGTGCAAACACCCCTTATCACCGGCAGGCTTGGGGCACAAATCACCTCTCTAGAAAGCCTATTATTGTGTCTGGCCACCCTCTCAGCTTCCTAATGTTAAGCCTGAAGCCTCCCAGCACAGCTCTATCAGATTATAAAGCGCTGGTCTGCACCCAGCACTGTATCAATAATTAAGAATTCTTAATAAACTCCAGTTTCTTCTCTTTTGCTTTTAATTGCACATGCCTTTCACTAAACAGGTGTAAATTTCAAGGCTGGCTTTGCTAGTTCATCCACCACATTGTCAAACTTCTTACTAAATCTATTTTTTTTCTACTCAATAGCACAATTATGTATTAAATACAAAGAATTATTAAATAAAATTTATTGAGGTTTTACCACTGTTGGAGACACATATTTTGCAACATTAAAAGCCTCAAAATATGTTTTAAATTATTTATAAGTATTTGTTTTGTCATATTGTTTGGTTTGGGGTTTTTGCAAATATAAATATGTTTTGAATAACTGATCTTTACTTTAGATGCATGGAAATCAATTATTTAAAACATATTTTGAGGTTTAAACAACTATACCACATCTACCTCTTCCACAATCTCTGCCTGCACGTATTAAAATCAAGATGCATGCTGCCACTTAAAGACAACTTGCTACAGCTAAATGAAGCATTTGATTCAGCTCTTAGATCCCACTGCCTGTATCCCAGTTCAGTAATAAGCCCAGGAGGCTAAGAGCAGCCTTTGTGCAAAGTGTGATCCAGGAGGATTTTGCCATCCCAAACCTGCCAGAATCCAGACCTGTATTTCTGTGACTGCCATGGCAGCTCCTTGCAAAAAGGCAGGGTCTGAGCAAGAAAACAGGAGGCTTTAGCACACCACACAAGTTCTTCGTGTTCCACAGTCCAAACCAGATTTATCTGGAGCCAATTTACCTCGGGTAATTTATCCCAGACCCTGGCTGGAATGACTTGCACTCTCACAGTGCTTCAGATGTCCATCCAATAGTGAGCTGCCATTCTGGATGAGTGTTAATGCACAGGTCCAAGCACAAAATCCAGCACCCAGAGACACCATGTGGCTCTGCAGCTCTTCTTGAGAGAGGCTGAGCCAACAGCTCAGCAGCTGGGCTACACACATCCATGGATGTGCCAGGACGCATGCCTCCTAGTCCTGACAGGTATAATACGGGCTATTTTCTTCTTCCTAAGATTTGACAGTGCTCTTCAATAAATAATGAGGTCAAAGAGTTATAATGAGGTTTTCAGCTGAAGAAATTTGGGGTTTTAACTTAGCTATAATTTCAGAAGAACATACCTGGTCCTTAGAGATGCTGAGCACTGGTTGCACATAATGGAAGAAATGCATGAGGAATATAGAATTTTCTTACTAATCTGTAAGACCACGGTAGCCTTTCACAGTGTTTATGAGCATGAAATTCAGAAGGCACTATCTAATAGCCTTCTATGTCTCATGCCCAGCCTATAAGTTCCATACTTGAACCACAGCCTGCGCAGCAACAGAAACCACCCTGGACTGTCTGCCACAGGTGAGGGAGCGGTGCTTTGGAAATCACACTCTGAGGGCATGTCCCCAATGCACCCTGCAATGCAGTGCAGATACCCAGCCTTCAGCAAATGTCCTCCCAGAGCAGCACAGACAAGGCAGCATCAAGCTCAGCAGATGACCTCTCTATCAACACTGAAAGAGACCCAAAATAGGCAGAACTTAGATGATTTTATTGCAGTTACAGAAGTCCTTAACTAAAAAAAAAAAAAAAAAAACAACAACCCTAAAGCAACATTCTTGTTACTTTTTCTTCAGACTGGTAGGAGCAGCTTTTGTTCAACCCACTGCCAAGCTTTCTAGATATTGATATACAGAAGGTAGATTATATTCCTCTGCAAGTGTACCTTAGACCCATAACACTACTGTACTACCAAAAGACAGCCTTTAGCAGTCGCACACCATCCCTGTATCCTCACTATTTTCAACAGGGAAGCAAAGCCTAACACCATATAGGCAGGGAACAGAATGGTGAACATAAAGCTGCCATGTCTGAGATCACAACCCTAAATTCTAGGGCATCCTTTTGGCTTGGACAGAAGGAAGGAGTTCCCTCATGACGCATGGCTGCAGCTCCTGAACTGCCAAGCAAGACACCCCACTTCCAGGAAACACAAGCCTCACCAAAACTGAAACAAGCAGATTTTCATTAGTTGAATATGCAAATGGATTATGCCAACAACATATAAGGTTCTTAGTTATTCATTTTAACAGGCCCACTCCCTCTGGGAAAGGACTAGACACCTTTCCTTTTTTGCTAAAGTAGCAGAAATCGTTACAGCATCAAGTATAGCATCAGTATTTAATGTTCTGGTATTGCAAACCCTCAGCCTCACACAGCAGTCTCTCCAGCTTTGATATTTATCAGTGATAAGAAAGTTCTTTTAAATCTTCACAGCAGTCAAAACAACCCACCAGAGAAAGCCTGGAGGATACCAAGGAGAAAGGACAAGGCTGGCTTCATTATTATTTTAACAGCAGCCCACTCTTTCAAATCAGTTGATACTTCTGAAGGCTGTTTGAGTCGTGGAACTGTTTCTAGGCTATTAATATGGTGTAAGTATTTACTCTGAATAATATTTTTGTGATTCAGCTGCCAGATCTCTTTTATCTGCAGCAACTTCCAGTTAGTAGGTGTCATTTGCACATTGCTTTACATATATTTAAGGTTTTATGGATTAATCGTGTGTTTCCCAGCTTTGTAACAGATTTCCAAGCCTCTTGTAGAGCTGATTCAGCAATAGGACACCATAAGCTACACTATCATCAAACATATCTTGGGCAACAGATATGTATTTTGACTTTATCCCCCACACTGCATCAGAGGTGCAAAATATTAGCTGGAATACCAGCTTTAGGAATATAGCAGATGTTTTTGCTCCATACAACCACATATTAAAATATGAGTTAGTAATGGAGAACATGCCTACAGATTTCCATGGGCTGTCACCATTTTAAGCAGCTAAAATAAAGGAATGCCTTTCCATTCCTTAGCCCTTTTATCCATGAATTTTATGGCACTTTTTACTGTCTGCCTCTAACACCACCTCTGCTTGGCACCGAGCAGTCACCCAAGACAAGAAACAAGGCTCAAAATGTTTACAATTAAAAACAACAGAAAAAGTTATCTCAGGGAAAAAAACCTCGTAAGATCAAAAAACATTATACTGCCATTTCATGGATGGATAGAGAGACCTCTCTGTGCTATATTTAAAAGACATAGCCTGCAAAGTAATACAGCACAGGCTTTATCCAGGCTAGGGATCAACACAAGTGAGAAAACACAGAACTGACTCAGTTCTTCAAGCCTTTTTAAAAAGCCCCAAAGTTCCAGCTATAACAGGCTTATACCAGCTTAGATATCACTTACCCCCTCCTCTTTTTCCAGAGCCTCAGCTTTCTCCATTGTGCCTTGAGGAGGGCAGCAATCACCCACAGCAATCCCTGCCCACAGCACAGCAGGAAAGAAGGGAACCCACTTCCCCAGCCCCTCAGCCCTTTATAGTTTGTTTTGCCACCTGGTGTGAGACCCAGCTGGGATGAATCCTCCGGAACTGCTCCACCCAGAACACCAGGCTGTGTAATTCATGCAGCCTCATGGCTGTCAGAGTAGAAAAGGAGCCAATCCATCTCCCACTGCAGTAGTAATTCTGTCTGCTAACCAGGGCAGCAGCAACTTCTTCAGCAGGCCCAGAAGAAAAGTGTTGTGGGCCCCTTGCAAAGTTCCTGCAGAAATCTTTCCAATATTCTTCCATTAAAAAAGACCCCACTACCTCTCCTCCCTGAATAACACTTTCTCAAGTGTTAGTAAAGTCCTGCTTGCTGTCAAAATGACACTGGTATTTTGTTGGCACAGACCTTTCACAAAGGCCACAAAAAGATTTGGAAGTTGTCAAACAATAGGGAAGCACCAACATTTCCCCATGGAAGAGAAAAAGCTATCAGCAGCAGCCCAAAAACAAAAGGGTTGACTTTTGTTTACGATATTTGACTGTGAGAGCAAACTGGGCCACCCATTTCGAGCTGGATCCTGCTCCCTGACTGCTCAGCTATTTTTAACTTCTGTGTTTTTATTACAAGTCTGGTCTATGAACTTTGCTACAGCTCCTCATACAAAGAGGATTCATAGACTTTCAGCAGGACTGCCATGTTTTAGATTAGATGGCAATTTTATCTGAAAAAATGGCAAGGAAAAAAGTGGCTACTCTTACTTGGTAGATTTGTACCCTGTGTGTATTAGGTTACAATTATTTCATGTTGGTGACAAAATACAGTCCCCTTGTTTCCAATAGTTCAGCCTGCAGAGCCCAGAGAAGAAAGCATTCTGGTTTGGGGTTTTTTCTCAGGGACTTAGTTTTGGAGGGGGGGGCGGGGGGGGGGGGGTGGTGTTGCTGTTTGTTTGGGTTATTGTTTTATATATATATTTCTGTATGTAACAAGCACAGGTGGATCTGCCCTACAGTCCAGCCAGGATTCTGTGTTTCCAGAAGTTGGTCCCATCCAGACTGATCTGTTCAGCTACCAGTAGGCAAAACGTCATGGGACTCACATTGAAGTTAAATTTATGACATTCTGGCATAAATCCTCTGCCTCCAACAGCTACAGCTTTGAACGGAATTTGTGGGATTTATGATAAAAATCACCAGGCTACAAAAGTGCCATGGAGGATATGCAAAAGCTTCTGCAGAGATGGGTCTTCAAAGGAAGTGTGTATTTTGGCCACAGCTTGACCTGTGTCCTCTGGCCCTGTTGTCACAGCAGCCAGCTTTGCCTCCCCCTGACAGTGAAGGCCAGTGCAAGCAAAGCTGTCACAGAAGCCATGGTGATGACTGTCACACATGTTTCACAGCATGTTGTTTCTAAGGAAACCTGGAAGAACGGGTACATCCAGGTCCCTGCAAAAAAAGTAGGAGAGGAGAGAGGAGGAGCAGCCCTCCCTGTCCAGGGATGTGTGGGACAACCTGGCCTTGAAGACAAGCAGCTCTCCTACAACCTCTGCTCAGTGTGTTTGTTTGATGGCACGTACAAAGGATATTCCTCAAAGCTGGCATCAACACAGATGACAGAGATGCAGCTGAAAACTCTGTTCCTCCCCAGTGGCTCCCTCCGGAGTCAAGCTTTTAGCTTCCTGAACTTTAGGGGAAAGCTTTATTTGGGGGACAGTGAAGGTGTGGATGGCTTGGAGTTCTTTTAATATCTACGTGATTCATTCGATTCTCTAAGATAGAAAACTTTAGAAATAAAGCAGCCAAACACATATATAAAAGTAGAGAAAAAAGAAAAAAAATATGTCCCCCTCAAGCAGTTCCATCAAGGGATGACATTTTAAATCACATCATGTCTCACACCCATTTCTTAGTGCAAAATAAATCACTTGAACAGAGTGCAAGCCAATTTTTACTTTAAAAAATGTTGTGTCCTAAGGCTCTCTTCTTGAACTTCAAAAGCATACTTCATAATTACTCTACCTATCAAAGGAAACTCAATATTTCACCTCCAACCTCCCTCTGCTTGTGTTATAATTTTTAATTGTTAATAAATTATATTAATTTTAAACTGGTTATTCTCTCTTGAAATTACATCTTTCAAATGGGTATGCAAACTTATTTTAAATTAACATATTTACCTTAAAATTATATATCAGTAATTTGTTTATGACTTTTCTTGCCTCATAATTCTTGTATTAGGATTTCAGTCTTTGGTTACCTCATTTAATCTTACTTGAAAACTGTTGTCTTTATTTAAGAGTCCAAACCTATTTTATAGAGCTTGAGTTCACTGGCAAGAAAAACTTTTATTTATCTGGCATATTTATATGCTTTTGCTTGGATTCATCATTATGCACTGCAAGGTCTTTTGACACTGCAATCTTAAGACAGCTGGAAAACATGGAGGTCTTGTTTGCAATCTAAAATGTGATGTTACAGGTCCATGCGGTCACTCTTGAGCAATACAGCACACTGGTGTTTTTAGCAGGGCTACATTATTTTCTTTAGATAGCAGGTGTTTCACCTTTTGCACAGTCCTTGCAAATACGTTCAAAAAAGTCAAGTGTGGCAGGTAGGGTGTTTTCAGCAGAGGAGAGGGTGCCTCTGGACAGGAAAGCAAGGTTTTGTGCACATTCAGGTGTGATAATGAAGGCATCATTCTTCACAGATTCCAGCAGTCAGCATTTAAGAGTCCTCACTGATTTATCAAGGCTGCTCACATGCTTAAATGGGTGAACAACAATTGCAAAATGGTAGAAAAATGTCAGCACATCGCTGCCAAAATGACATAAATCAGTGCTCTTAAAAACTCCAGCATGCAGAAAATACCTTTGTGGCAGGACCAACCAAAACAGGTTGCAGAATCTTGTGCCTGGGAGAAACCTGTGCTGGGAAACAGGCAGGGAAGTTCACACCCAAGCAATGCTCAGCTGGCTTCTGAGTCTCTCAGCATGGATCAAGGCATCCTGGAGCACACTGCAAAGGGAAAAACACATCCACTTGGTAAACTCAGCTACGTGGCTGAACAAACAATTTCCCCACTGAAAGAAAAATCTTCCCAGAGATGCCTTTGGGGTTTCTGGGCAGCACACAGGAAAGAAAAGCACAGTGGAGGTTGTCCCTGGAGAATAAGTTGCCAGTGTTATGTAAAGATCAGTGCCTACAGGATGCTATTCAGTGCCAGGTGGGTACTCTTTAGTCTGCAGGGTGTTTTTTTTAATAAAAAAAAAGATAAGATGAGGACTGTCTCACCATTCCAGTAAATTACGTATCTACACACAGTTTTATTTTTTTTTCCAAGTGTCAGTAGATGACTACTTTTTTTTTTTGCCAATTCTAGACATTCTCTGACTATCAAATCTATGAGACAAATAGCCTGTATCTCAGACTGCTACTCCCCAAACCTGCCACATTTTGTCATCCTGTCCTCACTATTCTTTATCCAAAACAATCTTTCTGTAGCAAGAAACCTGTATCTTGTTCATCCTTTACCCAAGCCATCTGCTCACAATCAAACAACCAAAGTCAATCGCCTTTTGCAAGTCCTGGTGGCACCCATCACTGGTAGATGGACTACCACAGGAACATGGAAGACGTGCAGGCACACTAAAGAAGAATATTTTCAGAGCAGATTCACAGTCTTGAACAAATCTCAAGGCAGGCTCCGAAGTCCCAGCTCATCAAGATGAAAATGTAGCTTCTAATTCTCCCCATATGTTTCAAACAAAATTTTATGAATGAAAGATGGATGTTCTACCCAGTTGCTCCCTTCTAGCGCAACCCACCCAGTTCCAGATTAACCCACCTCCTTCAAGTTTCTTCTCCTCTGTGTGGTTGAAAACAAAGCAGGGAGCTGCATCCAACAGAGACACTGGATTTCTCCTTGCCAAAGGAGCAGGCGCATGAGGTAGAAGGCAACATTTGCTGGAAACTCAGATGTTGAAACACGTGTTTTTCTCCAGTGAAATGAAAGAGGAAAGAATCATGTGGAATGAGGCCGCGCAGTTCCTCTCTTTTATGTTGCGAGAACTTCCAAAAGAGAAGTTTCTTTCAAACAAAAGTGAGGCATGGGTAGTTTTCCAAATGTTCTCGTTTATTTATGATAGTTGTCTTCATTTAATGAGCAACGTGTTTTCTCTCAAGTCTGGCATAGCCACTGGCTGAAGCAACAGATGTACCACACTGATGATCCTAAAGAACAAAAACACATCTGTCTGCAGTAGCTCTTTTGGACTCTGAGGACCAAGTGTAAAAGCCTGCGGGAAATTCACAGAGACTTAAAGTTCCAATTTATTCATTGTTGATTAATTTATATACCTTTATATAAGATCTTTAGTGCTACATGATAATGTATATAGAAAATTTTAGGATACAAATTACATTTTTTTCAGTATTTTAATAAATAAAGAAAAAATAGAAGAGGCTTTAGTCATCTATTAAATGGTATGTTGTTAGATCTTTGTGTATTGAGGTGGGTATTGGACATTTTATAGTGTACACAATTGGCACACCTGGGAAAAAAATGCATATACTGCCAGCTAAAATGCCTAATCTCTTCTTTAGCACATTTGTGGTTTAATTACAAAACCTACTGAACAATTAAAATTCAGGTCAGCACACTGCAGCAACATCACGCTTTGATGTGGGGTCAGTATTGGTCACAGTCCTGTACTCATTACATAGGTTAATCAATTTGGTGGAGTAAATATGACAGGACTGACCAAAAATCTATGTAATTACCATCGCTCTGAGAGCACAGGCAAGCACAGCTGGTTTATGTGTTTGATACATCAGTAGTATTTTTTATAAACAAGCAGAGATTCAGAGCTGTCAGTGTAAAGCAGATTTGTTTCTTCTGTGAGCAGTCCCTCTCACTGCTGCTGTCCCTCTGCATGTGTGACAGGCAGCAGGGCCAGCACCCTCACACACACAAACAGTCCAATTGTACAAATGCATTGGTACAGCTGAAATGGCTGGGAATGTACACTTGTGACTGTCCCAGCCACCTTCACCCCTAGCCCAGCTCTTGAGACCTACTGGTTTTGGACACCTTTCAAACAGTAACTCTTAACAGAAATGGATCTCTACAGTCAGATCAAGGAGTGCTTTCTCTTGCCCAAACATGGATTCTTCTCAATCCCCAAAAACAGAAACCCATTACAACCTTCAGACAGGTCATTATTTGTCCAGCTTGAGGGATGTAAAAGGCAAAAATGTCATATCCCCCCCCCGAAGCAGAGAAGACAGATTGCTGCTGGTTTTGGATAGGATGCACAGAGTTTGTTTCCTACCCTGAAAACCAGGAGTTATCAGGTTTTTCAGCCTGGGATTTTTGCAATAGTTACTGAATTTCCCCTGAAAAGAGAGTGACAGCGAGGAGGTTTGATCTGGGATTTTTGCAACAGACACCAACCTCCCAGGGAAATTCAGTGAGAGCTGAAGAGTTTTGATCCCTCTCATGGAAGTTGATAGCAAATTAATATGCATTTCCATGGGGGCAGGAGTAGGTCTGGGTGCCACAATCCCATAAGCTCTTTTGAAAATCACAGCCTTAAATGGTAGTATTCTGATATTCCAAATATGTGGGGTTAGGTAATTTTTTTCTGATTCTTAAAAATATATTAGTCATAATTTTCTTCTGCCATTCAGTTCCAATGAGATAAAACTAGTCTGGCTTTATAAGCACCAAGATTTACCAAAAGAGTTTCAGAGAACTTTTAAACCATTTTCTACAGTATTTCCGATTTTTTTCCCCTATTTTTCTTTCTGTAAAACATGTGCCATACAGGGTGCAGGACAGAGGACCAGCTGAGCATTTGCCTGGGCTGACTCCTGGGCGTTTGCAATGAGTGTCACCTGGACCCTGTTGAACACACTAGTGGCACTGTCCCCGGGAGCAGTCAGCCAGCCCCAGGTGACAAGGAACCAAGGGAGGGGACTGCAGGAACACGCCGAGGGCACACACAGCCAAACAGTGCAAGACAACTGCTGGGGTTTCACTAGGATGTATCAAAATATTAAAATAGGGCAGTAAAGAAGAAAATGTGGGGTTTTTTTAATAAACCATGGATCATCCATTTATAAACCAGAAGTTTAACTGCTGTAGAGACAAGGTCTGTGTCTCCTTTTGCTTGTTTACTGGTGCCTATTTCAACAGCTTCTTTATAGACTATGGGAATAACAATAACAGAAGCCTTTAAGTGTTGCTACAGTGCTAATGCTTACTACCAGGAAAAGGCGTTGATGAACAGGTCTTTACTGCTCATTTTATGTTTGAGTCCTACTCCCTACAACACTCTGCTCTCTCATGCTCCCCACCCACTGCATTTAAACGAACAAACCACGTTTTCTTTATGTCATCCCCAGCCATCCCAAGAGCTTTGATCACGAAAGGAAACATGTCAGAGCTGGCAGTGTTCTCATTCTGGGGAAAATGTTGATATTTTGGTCTTATTTTTCTTGCGCATCAGAATGACAGCAAGTATTTTCAACTGGTTTAGTTTTCCAAGGAAGAAAAGCACTATGGTCAGGCTGGCTTATTTCGCTTTGCTTTCACGTATCATTTGTAGGCTGACTTTATTCATTTTTTAAAACTACTTTATAACTGCCTCCTAAAAAAAAGGGGGGGGGAAGAAAGGAAGAAAATGCTTGGGAAAAACCCACTGAAGCTGTTTGTTGTGGTAGTAATCAAAAAGGACATGTTAATATCTTGCTTTTATATTTTCAAATAAAATTCACTAAAGCCATTATACATCTCTCTAAAAAAAAAAAAATAAAATAAAATAAAGTATTCCAAGCTATTTTTTATGGACAAACTGATTCTGCCAGGGATAAACACAATGTCTTTTGCTCTCTCTCACCTCGTTATTACTGAGTTTTACCCCCAGCTGTTCTGTGCACTTCAGTTGGGTCACTGCAGACATGTGGGAGCAGACAGTGTTTTTTCTCTGAACTGAGTTAGTGGAGTACCAACACCCCATCAGGGACTGTAGAAATATATATCTGTAGCAGAGTGGGAAGTGTCAGTCACTGGAGCCTTCACTATCACCCTCCACAGCTGCAGAACTGGTCCCACAATTTTCCTCTGTCCTGAGAAACCTCAGGTGGCTTCCTCTTTTATTCCCAAGTCTGGGAAACATAGGCAGTCCAAGGGCAGTGCAGTGCAGAGCCAGCAGGAGGTGCTCCTATAGCAAGGAAATCTGTCCAACAGAATAAATCCAACGTCTGTGGCACTAAATTTCCCTTCCACGATAATATAAAACATGTTTGGCATACTCAAAAAAGGACTTTTGGCACAGCAAGGAAACCAGTTTGGGCTCTCCTACTGCAGAAACCTAGAGAGATGCAATATTTCTCTTGTTTTTAAGTTACTGTAATCAAGCATATTGCAAAGGAGAAAAAATAGATGAAAATATGTTGTTAGGTCCTAGTAGACTTGCAATTTCTGAATTCCTTCTACAAATGCCCATAGAGTATTCTGTCTTTATCCTCCCAAGTCACTGAGAATAACACATCAAAGAGCATGTTTGCATTTCTATAATAGATAACAGCATTGACATAAGCTTCAGGGTTCATACAAACTATAAACTGAATTACCAATCGCCTGTCTCACATATTTATAAACTGGAAGTCAAGCCTGGAGAAAAAAATTCCAACTACAGGTGAAATAATTATTCTGAAGCTTTTAAAGAGTCACTTCTGAGCCACAGTCTGAATTCTGGTGGATGTGAATTATCAATTTGGTTTGCACCAGCCCCTGCTTGCATAGCAGGAGTCAAAGGGTAACCTGGGCTGTGCTGCTCACTGCCATGGCAAGGTGACATCATTGTTTGAACAAGAGATTTTGTAAAAGCTGCAGGTGTGAGTGACCCCTGGCTGAGGCAGGAAGGGATTTTCCCTTGCCATGCTCTTGTCTTGCCTCCAAAGCCCATGAGAGCTGGTGCTCCGCAATCCTCCGAGACACCAGAGCCAGAACAGAGCAAGACCTGATGGCCCTGATGGCCCAGAGCTTCTGCTTACAAACTTGAAAGCATTACAGACTACGACACTTCTCATGTCTTAAGGTGGAAGAAGAAAATTCTCCTTGTTTCTGTAAAGCTCACTCAGGAAGTGCCCATTCTGGGAGAAACCGTAGTTCTCAGGTGAGGACTCATGTCTGTGGAACTCAGTGTCTGGAGACAGCTTGAGTCACTCACGGAGCAGCTGTCTGTGCAACCACATCGAGGGGTTTGTGCTGTAACATCATAAAGGAAGACAAAGTGAAGAGGAAAACATTGCTAAAAAAGACTATTGTGCAAATGTGTTGGAAGAGAAATTGAAACCCACAAATTCTGGAACTCCAGTACAGGTCTGAGCTATCAGCTCCTCACCAGATCTACCCAAAGCAACTCTTCTGCAGCTGCTGTTCAGCATGTCCAAAAGGAGAAGCAACAACAGGAGTCAGAGGAAATAATGGCATAGGATTTGAGGTGGGATGTTCTTTTCCTGGGTAGTTTGACAAAGACCGACTGGAAGCTAAGTGGGGCATGTTTGTCTTTAGACCTCACACAAAAATTAGTAGACTCAATATTTCATATGAACTTCTCAGTAATATGTGGTTCAGGAATATACACCAGCACGTAGGCATTTAGCACATGCAAAATTAGGACACTTTAATCACTACAGTTCTGTTTTGAAAATTCAGACCTCTCCTCTTCAGGACTTAAGAAATGATCTTGTCTGAAATTACTCTAATTTTTCATCTTAGAGACTTTATGTTGCATCAGCCTTAAGTTCTTCTCCACAGTGCAGATAGGAGCAATCAATTTCCTTGTGGATCCCCTACTGCATTATGCAAACACTGGAAATCCATTAAATCAAATATTATTAATGATCCTGTAACTGAAATTGGGAGGTTTTTTCAGCCATATGATAAGAGCTTTTCTTGAACATGTTGAGCATTTACTTATTTAAAAATCCTTTTCTGACAGACAGGAGTGATTCCAAACCAGACCAGATGTAACATACCCAAAGTTTTGCCACGTGGTGACAAAATCAGCCTATAAAATTACTTTTTGGAGAGTCTCTTAGTCTCGTCAGCATGATCGATTCTTGTTCACTGATTACTGCACCACAGTTGGCATTAGGATTTGGGGTCAGACCAGCAGAAAGGATTCTGGTGACAATAGCAGCATTCACAAGCTCTGTCAATGCAGCATGGTTTATTTAATTCAGCAAACACTTAGCTTTGGCAGCAGAGAGGGGCACAGTGATGTAGACAGAAATATTAAGGTAGAAGTGGAAAAAAAATTCTCCTGGTTAGACCACGTCTAGATTCAAAGGAAAATTGAGGGGGGAGCAAGGGAGTGAGATTCTTTTTATTTTGTTCCTGGGTTGTTATTTTTCTGAAAAAGAGTCCTGTTCTTGTGCTGCAAGAAACATGAGGTGAGGATCAGTCAGTGATGAAGGCTCTGCAGCTGACAGATTACAGGACAGATTCAGCTCAGTCTCTTTAGCTGTGTTTCTCTGCAAACTGAAACACTCTCTCCTTTTTCTCTTGGATACATTATCTAAGAGGATCAATACATAGGAGTGAAGACAGCTCGGCTTTCTCAGAAACAGACACAGCACTGAAAAGACACTCCAAAGGGCCCTGAAAAGTACTTGACTCTTGAATAGGTTAGTATTTAAAATGTTGGACTGTGTTAGGGAAAAATGAAAAACTGTTCCAGTAGAATATGCACCAACACTTTAAAATGGAAGTTTACAAACAAGAGCCCCTTTGTTCAGTGGCACCATTTCCTTTAGTGTTTGGAGGCTTTTTTGTTCCTTTCTGGCTCCAAATTGCTTTAAAGAAACTGAAAATAAATCTTGCTCCAAAATCTTAGTGAAAAAAATACTTCTAGGTTAAAACACAGAAAACCCTACACAAACCTGATGGGATGGTGTACTTGACTGACTCTCCTATCAAGCAACTTCAACATTTGAAGGAGCAAGGGCTCCAGGGTACTGTCGCTGTTGTGAGGCTCCTTCAGCTTTATGGAGAGTTCTTCTCACCTTGCAGGACAGCATCAGCAAAGGCTCATCATGCACTGTGAATCACGCGTATCTGGGCTGCATGCAGCAGAGGTGGGTTTTTGGGAGAGCAGCTGGGCTGACAGAGTTGAGTCAGCAGGTTTGTGTTCTTCTAACAATTTCATTTGGTTTGAGCTTTTGAATCCTATAAATAAATGTGAGAGCTGTCCTTATATATAAATGAAATAAATCAGTGTTCCTGCAAAATGCCTACTGATAACACCTCCTGGTTATATTGGTGTGTCTGAATGGCCAGACCTACTCACCTTCACTAAAGAGATGGCGGACTGTTTACAGAAACCCTCCTGAGTTAAGCACTTTTTACCTCCTGGTTCAGCCCAGCACAATAACTTGCACAGAGGAAAGCCTTCCATTGCTGAGGGAAAGTGCAGCCAACACCCCAGCCCAGCCAGGTGTGCTCACATTGTCCCACAGCTTCACGATCTAAACTCAGGGCAAGCAGGCAACAACAAATAAAATGTCCTGGTCTGGCAGCTTCTTGCCTTTCCAGGGAGAGATTGTTGAAAACACTTTCAACAATGCCGTTGGGGCATGGACACTTTCTCCCTTGGCCTGAGGACAGCCCATGTCTCTCTCTGGGACCCTCCTGCCACCCAGCAATTTTGAAGGAATTTCAGCCCTTGGGTCAATCTCAAGCCGTGCATTTTCCACATCACCTGGGTGATGCCAGGCTCCTGACAGGAGAAAAGGGGCAGAGAAGTAAAATGTGAACTATTGCATGCTTACTAAGTTACATTACACTAATGTCTGTTATCAGGGGAATTGGACTCTGGAATGGGCTGCCCATGGAGGTGGTGGAGTCACTGTCCCTGGAGGTGTTCAAGGAAAGACTGGACGTGGCAGCTGGTGACATGGTTTAGTTGATGTTTAGTGGTGGTGTTCAGTCATAGGTTGGTCTCGATCATTTCAGAGGTCTTTTCCAACTTCATTGATTCTGTGGCTCTCTGGAAGGGATGGCTCTCAGAATCAGTATGAACAGTGTTGCTGCAGCTGCCATTTCCTCCTCTACCATATACTAAATGGGTATTTCTGCTTTCAGTGGGAGTAAGGCACAAAGGATGCTTTCCTTTCACGACAGATGACAGCCACCACAGGCAGAAACCCTTAGCCTTTGGGAGGATGCCCTGGGAGCTCCTGAATTCATGCAGAGCCCCACTGGACTGACATGCAGGCACTGGCCCAGGCATGATGGTCACAGGCATTGCTTCACGCAGGGCTATATTTAACCCAGGAGCCTAAATTACACAGCAGATCAGGAGAACTCCTTTGAAAAGGCTAACAAGGTGCCACCTGTTTCCCAGGTCAGAGCCAGGACTTCTGAAGGCACATGTGTTGGACAAGACCCAGATCAACTGAACAAAGTAACATTAATAGGGCCCCCTCCCCTGCTTGGGCACTGGGCAAGAAGCAGCTGCCCTGGTGCCTGGCTGGAAATCAGCAGCAGCCCCAGGGGATCTTGTAGGCTTCCCCAGCTGTGGGAAGAGTCCACAGGGAGGAGGTGCAGCAGTAACAAGGGAGACAAAAGTGAGACTGAGGGGACAAGGAGCTTCTGAGAATGAGCTGAAGGATAATTCATTTTCCCAGATGAGGATAATTCAACTACGTTCAAAGATATGACCTTCCTCCAGAGCATAAGCTTCTCTGAGGCAGAAACCTGTTAATTTGTAGAGCATACCAGGCGTAACAGAGGCTGTGTGGGCAGCTCCATAAACCATGGAGTGGAGCAGGAGGGGAGATCTTCCTGCCCAAATCAGACATTAATTCACACAACACCAAATCCCCAGCCCAGGTCAGGACATTGATGAAGTAAATCCATCTTATTGCAGCCCTGTGCGAGAGCTTGCATAAAGCAATGTACCCGGACATCTCCAAGAACTGCCCTGTACCCTCCTTCTGGATCCACCTCTGAAGATTGCTTCAGCTGTTTTTTTTTTTTTTCAAAACATCCATATTAGTTCCACCATTTTAATATCTACCTACAAAACCTCCTGATGCTTTGGGTTTTAATGAACCACAAACTACCTTAAAAAGTGCAACATAAAATTAAAGAATTCACTGTTCATAGCTCCAAGTAGGGAACCAAGTAATTAATATACAGTTTAATCTACAGCTTCTGCTATCCTTATACAGCTCCAGTGCTTTGGCCTGCAGCCCCTTCGCCTTAATTGCTCTCACTAAAGATAGCACTCTTCTAATGCAGAATAATCTGGTGAATCCTATGCCCCTATCAAGACTAAATGCACAGTGTTTAAGAGAAAGAAAGCTAAAAATCACAAGGTGTTTGTTTGCATTCAAGGAAAAATAGAAAAATTTACTGAAATAATATATCTCGTATGAAATGAAGTCCCATTAAAAGCGATTTTTTCTAGTTATCTAATATTATTCTCGTTTTGGCTAATATACCTCATAGATGATCCTTTGCTAACTTATAATGGTGAGCCACAGCCTGCCTGCATGCCAAAGACACCCTCTTTAAAGAAAAATAAATGCCACAGAACTCTTCTGATCTTTCTCTTATAAAGATTTGTTTTAATGAAACACAATTTAGATGCTTCACGGCCAGCAAACATAAATAAGTGTAATAAAAAGTAGTCTTGGCTGTGAGAGAGGTCTGAAAAACTGAATTCCTCAAGGGACAGACAAATAAAGCAGGGAAAGTTTTATTTCATTATCAACATAGTAGTGGCATGCATACATCAGCTGGTATCAATCTTGGTTATAGCTTGAGGCCAGTGACTGGCGGCATGCTGCAAATTCAGATTCTGAGTTTTCTATCACAGCATGCATTTGAGTCATTTTCTGCAGTTTTTGGTTTTCCAATCGGCTGCACCACCTTCCTTGTGCCCAGAGTGACTGCCTGCAAATGGAGGTTCAGGGACTTTTTAAGCTGGAGGTTGTATCCAATGGGTTGTTTCATAGACAAAATGAATTTGCCTAATCCTTTTCTGAATCCATTCATCCTGTCAGCCTCCATAACGTCTTACAGCAAGAAACTTCATAATTTAATTACACATTGTGTAAAAAGGTGCTGAAATTAGTAAAAGTTATTAAAGCCTTTCAGCCAAGAAGAGTATTATTATCTGGACTCTCTTGTTTTGTTGAAAAGCCTTGCTATGAGGGCAAGAACTGTGGGCTCAGCTGCCGACTGGAGGGTCACCCAGACACGCCAGTTTTGCAGCTGCTCTTTGCTTCTGACCAGCACAAAGCAGCAGAGGAGGCAAGGTAGGAACAGGAGAGAGAGCACAGCTTTCTCTGGGGATGTACAGGCCAGGGGTTGACTGCTCAGTCATGGTGTAACCTGGCAGATGAACAACAAGGGCCACAATCTGAACCCTTGCTTCAGCCCTCTGCAATAGCGCAGCCAGCCTCAAAGGGTCCACCTCCCTCATTACCTTCCTCAGCAGGGCAGAAATCATTCTCCTCCTTAGGCAGGACTTGCTTGAAGAGAGCTTGAGCACCCATGCTCTGGAAGAGCTCACCAGGAACCACAAACAGTCTGGGAGACAGAGCAGCATCACACAGGGAATATTGGGATTGTAAGTGCAACCATTCACTTACAGTTTTCTCCTCTACCCCACACTGTCTTTAGTGTCATCCCACATCAGCTCTTTTACAGCTCAGGGTCTCATCTGTAGGTGCCTGTTCCAGCACAATTATGAGTCAGGGTCTGCAGAATTTGACTGAAACCTCCTTGCGTGTCATGTTCCCTCTCCTTTGACAACTCAGCCACACCTGCAGGGCTTTTGCTTGCATCTCTTTCTTCCCTCAGTCTTAGAATGCCTTTCTGAAACTCAGACTTGCAAGCCAAATCTGCTTGTTTCTCCTGGACATGGACACAAGTAGTCCATGAGATCCGCTCAAAGGAAAAAGGAGCTAAAGCTGAATTGGTCAGCTGCAACTCAGACTAATCTTGCTCTTCATCAGAAGGTGAGCCGTACCTGCTGCCCCTAGAGTTCATGCTTCTCTGTCTTCCAGTCACCATGAAGACTTTCAGATCATTACCAGACCTGAAACCATAAAGCTGTGATGCTGAGATCACAAGGCTCTGAACAATACCCCAGACTCCTGCAAACCCCTCTTTCCCTGGCACTTCCCTATCCAACACTGCTGCCTTTGACTGGTATTCAGCTGTTATTGTTTAATACCTCTGTCGGGCAAATTAATGGCAGTTACTTCCATGGGAAGTGAGAGACGGTACAGTATAATAAGGCCCACCTCCAAATAACTTTCTCAGCAAGAAAGAAAATTCGCCACCTCGTTACTTGCTTTAAACACTTTCCCTGGGGGAGCGTCGCGCATTTCACCGAGCACAGCAAGATCCTTGGTACAGCCTGGCTGCTGTTCCCCCTCC
Source organism: Petroica traversi (assembly GCA_025920805.1). Classification (NCBI taxonomy): domain Eukaryota; kingdom Metazoa; phylum Chordata; class Aves; order Passeriformes; family Petroicidae; genus Petroica; species Petroica traversi. The sequence continues at coordinate 10,951,762 of JAHLSL010000020.1, forward strand.
CCATCCAGCTGCATTTCGGCGTGGACTTGGTCAGACAGAGGTCAGGGAATTTAAAAAAAAAGTAAATAGGAGTCATGTACTGGGAGCACACATTCACTGCATTGCTGAACTGTCTTACTAACCCGGGAGTAGCCTCCCACACTCCCATGCCGTTAGTGCACAGCTGCTGCTGGAAAGTTGCCTGCAGAACCTCTCTCCCCTCCCACCTCTTTCAAAGGACCTTGTCTGGAGCTACCAGGCTTCTGCTGGCAATATTTGTCAGGGAACAGAGGACTACTGTCACTTAAAAACAAGCAAAGGATTACAAGATGCTTTGATTTTGTTGGGAGCGCAGAAAGGGAACGATAGCCATTTCAGAAGCCAGAAGGAAACACTGGTGCACAGTCAGCTCTGCATGTTCATTGTATATTTGGCAGAATATATCAACTGGTGTACGCTGAATTCCAAAACTGGCCTAGCTAGAGCCATGCCGAGGGTTATTGTAAAAGGCTGACTTCTCCACAAAGCTCCTCATATACTTATGGGGCTCCAGATAGCAATTTTGCACTGTACAAGCAAGTACAAATAAAAATAAACATTTTCAGTGTAAGGCTTTCAATGACACGTGCACAAAACCCCCGGCAAAAGGCCCTCAGTGGCTTTTCCTGGTGCATCTCAGTAGTGGCACTCTGAGACTCTCACCAGCACTTCTGAGTCCAAGCCAGAGGTGCAGAAGCAGCACTCGTTTGGAGAGGCCTTTGAAAAAGCTGCCCACTGACACTGCCCCTGGGTGCGGCATCCTGGCTCTCAGGGATGGAGAAAATCTCATCCGTTCTGGGACACGAATAACATTTATTTATTCAGGAGCAGAACTTCCCCCCCCGAAGAAAGTAGGAAATGTTGACGTAAATGGGCAAAACTGCTACTCTGAAATTAAAACACTTTTCTTCAGCCAGAATCTCACATTAATGTGGTGTCCCACAAAACTACTAAAGTCTGGATTTTCAAAGTCCCCTTTGGGGATATTTTACTCTACTCTCTTTGAACATCTCTTTGGTCCTTTCAAAAATGCCAGCCTAAAAATCCCTGCTGGGGGGGCAGCACGTTGCCGTGCTCTTTTCAGGTCTTACCTTTAATACAACATTAACCTCACACTTTGCATTTTCTAAGCGTGGTTTTCTGGGTTTAGTTGTGACTCTGAGTCCTGCATCCCCTTTTATCCACATGCTGTGGATTATCTGATCTGATGAGTCATCAGAAATAATCCTGCAATGGCACTGCTGGTGTAAGGGTTAGTTTGCAAGCTACTTTGTGTCATCATCTATTTGAATAAACTATACCACTTGCCCTGTATTTTATCTTACACTTTAAAAAAAATAGAAGAAGAAGAAGAAGAAAGGAGCCACTATTTTAATCTCAAAATAAGATAACATATTTGTGAGATCTGAGCCACCAATGCCTTCCTCTAAACAAAAGCTCTTACAGTAAAAACGCACTGGTAAGATTTGCCCACTCAAATCTCATAAAGTCCATGTTGTTGCAAGAGCTAAGAAAACCTAGCTCTTTAAACAGAGTAATTCTGGGCTAAGAACATTAATGGCATCCCAGAACTGGAAAGCTGGATGTGTAAATTAAAAAGCAGAAAGCACATATACACTCTTAATATCCTAATACCTATTACATGTGATCTCTTTCAAAGTAGCTTTAAATGAGCAGTGCAGTTACTCTTTGATATAGCTGCTAGAAACACAGCCAGGATGCCCTTTGTTATAAATTTTAAAAATAAGTCTTCATTTCATAAAGGCTCATAATAAGTAAATCTTCAAAATAAGCACAAATTATTCCCTTTTTGGATATTTTCTTCATTTAAAACATAAATCTGCACCAAATACAGAACTGTGCCCTTCACTCAGCAGAATCCTCTTGGCCGGGAAAGGATCCCTTTCAGCCACCGTGGCAGAAATGATCACAGGTGCAATGAGAAATCCCCTCCACACCACACCTGAGTTCCCTCAAGGCTACCAGGAACCGGCCTCAGCATCATCTGGAGGCCACAGCTGGAGACCCACACTGAGAAGCAGCTGGACATAGGCCATGGAGTATGAGCCACAGTGTCTGCAATCCAAACCCAGACCCAAATCCAAAGTTATGTCGGATACCTGGACACTGTGCTTGTAGAAACTCTGGATAGGGACTGCACCACCAAAGGGACTGTCTGTCTGGTACAAGAGAAGAGTGAGGGAGGACATTGGGTTTTCCCCCCAAAAACCACTGATCTGTTATTTACAGTTTTTCCTATGGCAGTCATCAGAAGAGCAGAGAGGTTCTTTAAACACAACAGTGCATTTATTCTCACAGGATAAAAAAAAAAAAAGCCTTAGAAGCATTATCCTTGTTTTAGAGACACAGAACAGGTCCCTAATTCCAGACACATCCACACAACCTGAGGCAGCCCAGGGCTGGCTCCCCAGTGATGCTGTGCAGCAGCAGCATGTGCAGGACACCACAGCAAGAACTCCACAGAGCCAGGGCTAATCATCACATCGCTGCTCTGGCCCTTCTCACCCCATGTCCTGAAGGAGGAGGATTTATTTGCTTCAGAAGGAATTTGGGAATTCAGCCTATATATTCAGCTTGCACATAAATCACGGATGTTATCTAAATGGGGTGGCAAACGCAGACCCAGGGAACACGGGTAATTCAGTCACATTGCCTCGAAAAGGCACCGAAAAGGCTGGATTTGAGACATTTTAAACTCCAACATTCTTTGTTGGGCTTTGCAGTCCTGAGGGAGCAGCGGGAGCAGGGCGAGCATCCCACAGGCCCGGGGCGGGCAGGGTGCGCAGGGCGGCAGCGGGGCCCCAGGGATTGCCGTGGAGCAGCCCGGCTGTGCCAGCTCAGCATCACTCGGCTCCGAAAGGAGTCCCGCTGCCCCTCGGCTGCGGGGAGCGCGCCGGGGAGCCGGGG
>JAHLSL010000020.1:10959707-11057201 GCA_025920805.1 Petroica traversi
GGCGGCTCCGGCCACCGCGGGGGCGGGAGCTTCGGCGGGGCGCCGGGGAAGCCTCTGTCCTCCAAATTTCCCATAAGAAAAGAAATCATCCCGCCCCAAATCCTGCCTCCAGAGGTGCGCCGGGCAGTGCCGGGCGGGCTCCGCGCCCGGGGATGCGCTGGAGGGGTTGACCCCTTCCGCGCTTCGGCCCGGGACGAGAAAGTTGCCGCGAGTTCCCCGACGGTGCGGTGGTATTAGACCTCAAGCAGCCATGAAATTTCCTCAGTAAAATCAGCGGGGTCGGAGCATTAGCTGTAAACTCTTTAAAGGATTTGCATAAAACTGTTTGGGTAGAAATTCCCGACTCTAAAACAACTTCAGGGCGAGCGGGAAACCTGCCTTTTTAAAATTTTTGTTTAATTTTATTTCCTTTTTTTATTTCCTTCTTGTATTTTTTCCTATAAAGATCTCCTAAGGAGGGTAACTCGGTTTTCATTATTATTTTTAGTATCCTTTTACCAAGAGCGTTTTGACCACCAGAGCACCAAATATTTTCCAGAAATGATCCACTTTCATTAAATGCAGGGTGCTTCTACTAGAAATGCATTGCAAAGCCCCATAGTTGTTCATGTTGTCATAAAACAGTAGTTTATACAAACGTTTCTGGTACCGTTGTCTTCCAAGCGACTTAAGAGGAAGAAAGAAAGATGTTTATCTTGTCCTCTTAACTTTTCTCTTCCTACAAGAAACTGTAGCAGGGTGATTGATAAACATGCATCTGTACAATGACTTTTCTTCTTTTTCTTCTTTTCTGCTGGTGGATTCCTTGCGGTCAGGTTTCCAGGCAGACTCCAGCCCAGGATTCCTACCATGATAAAGGCAGAGAACACCCCGAGGAAGGTGAGACGCTCACAGTCCTGTCTTGCAGTGTTGTCCCTGTGTGACCCCCCCCCCCCAGTCCTCAAACTGAAACCTGGTTTGTTTTGCAAAACATAAATTTAGTATTTTTTTTGGCAGAGGGAGGGATGCCAGAGCGCTTTCAAAACACACTTTAAAAGGAGGTGAACGTGCAGCGCGTTTATCTTGAGTGACCAAATGGTATTCCAGTTGTTTAGAAACTGATAAGTAGGCCAAATGGATCTTCACTGAAGAAATAACTATTTTTAGGCTATCAGCTTAAACACATCTATCTCTTCACTCATTCAGTGTGCAGTTGTGTTCAGAAACCCTCTGCTTTTCCCCATAGCCTAAGTCTGTCACTTAGATCTCCTCTTTCAAATCTATGAATGAACTGACCTCCCGCATTTTTTAATGTACCGATTGGTTAATTTTGATTGAGAAGGACAGGGGAAATAGCAGATTTCACTGAATATCATTTAGGAAGCTGAACACGTGTGTAAAGGATGTGTGCTGTGAAGGATGGGAGATTACGTTTAAAATCAAATGCTTATCATCACAAGCTAAGCCAGATTATAAATTCCATATCAAGACAGACACACTTCAGTCCTGGTGCCTTCCTGGACTCTGTGGCCATCTTCCCCCAAATTTGTAATTAAGCAGCCAAAAACAATGGTGTCCAATCTCATAGAATTTGGGCAGTGAGGGGGAGGTGTTCAGCTCTGGATAGTTTTCTTTTTAGCTCTGCATCTTCTTAAAACCTCACTTTCAAATAGTATCCTTGTCAATGGGCATGTAGGTGGGAGACCTGTTCATCCACATTTGCAGGGCCTGGACCTAAACACTTTATTTTCCTATCAAATAGCCTCCCTCACTTGGCTTCCCTCTTGGTTATAGTTCCATGTGTGCTCAACAGCCCCCGTCCCAAATTGTTAGGCTCTCCTTCCAAGCCATCCCCTGCCCTTTAATTGTTCCCAATGAGCGTAGCCAGAATGAATTGTTCCCTGCACACACTGGCTCAGCAAGAGAAGGAAATTATTATATCTAGTTATCACAGCCTTGTCCTCCCTTCCCTAACAATGATGTTGGAAACCCATACTGGTAATAATTCTGAATCCACAAATCCTAGAGGCATGCATAAAATCGGAAAAACTGCTACTTGAGAAATGTGATGTCATTGCTGGTGTCTACTTTGATTAGAATGGGTACTAGGAAAATTATTTACTCTGAGGCTGTATTTTAAAAACTAACTCCTCACTGAGAGTATTCGCTCCTTTAAGAGTTAACTCTCCCTAAAAAAAAAGAAAAAGTTGTTGCAAATTTCTTCGTGTCACTTTCAGCAGTAATTTCCATGAGTAAGGAAACATTTGCATGCTGAACATTTTTATATATGCACAGTACCTGTTTAAGTGCTCTAACTCATGAGAAATGCATATGTGGGGAATAATGTAATCATTGTTTCGTCTTCCGTAGGAAAGCATCCAGACAGTGGCTTATACAGCAAGGGACCATCATACTCTGGTTATTCTGGGTATATCATGATGCCAAATATGAATAACGACCCATACATGCCTAATGGATCTCTGTCGCCGCCCATCCCCAGAACAGTGAGTTATCTCTTCCAAAGGCTGGTTTTGGCAAGCTGGGTTTCCTCCTGTTTGGTCTGCAGAGTCTGTTTTTAACGGGGTCTTTTGGGTAGCTTCAGTGACGATGGTTGAGCTTCTGCTGTTCAGAGCCCCTGTCCAGTGGAGTTTGAGAGCTCTTAGAGGTGTTGGTTGTGATCACGGTGGAAAAGCTGAGATTAATGTCTGTGAAAGGGGCTGGGGGCTTTGTGGGGGGAGCCCTGGTTTATGACTGTAGGATAATGTATGGCAGAATGATGTAAATGCCGTCTTTGTAGTGACTGGGACAGATGTGAATTTTCTGGCTTTAACTCTTCGTTTGTTGAGGAAAATCAAGGGCTGGAAGCAGAACTGCTAAAGTTGCATGTCAGTAAGATGAGAAGATTGGATTTTTTTTTTTCTTTCTTTTTAATTTTGCCTTTAGATGTGGCATTGCTCTTTGCTGATTGATATTTATTTCAACTGTCAGTTGTTCTGTGTGAAGGCTTTATCTATCTGGCAGCATTGCTTTGAAACATACTCTGTATCTTCAGCCAGAAATTGTGAAATGGTCGTTTAGGAATTAATATCAATCATGATACAGTAGTTACAGCTTTCCCTTACATTGTGACGAGCACTGATTCTTCCAGGTTGGTGCCTCTGTTTCCATTGGTGTAGATGCATGTTTAATGGATTTTAATGTACTCTTAATTCTGGATAGTCAATTCCCATTTATTTTTGTAAGCCTCTTGGTGTACATATAGAGCAATGGAGAGGCAGTGTTAAAATGAGCTGTGGAAATTATATTAGTAGAACTGGAGTGGAGCGGGAAACAATTTGCTTGTAGGCATCCTGCTGGAAAAATGCCGCTGCCGTTGTGCGTGCTGTGATAGGAGAAGCTGGATGCTGTTACTTCCCTGGGATAAAGCAGTTTTCCCTCTTGCTGGCTCTTAGATTTTTTTACTTGGAGGTCCCTGTCATGGCATTGTTTTGTTCTCTGAGGTTCTTGATTTTTATTCAGGACTGTGGCATTTGACTTCAAAAACAAAGAGAAAGGGGGTCTGATCTGTACTGGTAATTTGACAGCAGCAAAACATGTTAAATAAGTGTATATTTGGAGTCGGAATGACAGGGTGCTTTGGCACAAGAAAACACACAGATCTGCATTTGAAAGGTGAAAAAACTCATGCAATATATTGCTTTTTGTAGCTGTGGGGTTTTTTTGTGTATAAATTCCAGTTCAGAGGCCTACAGCCTTTTAGGGTGAAGCATGATGATCGCAGTCTGTTGATATTTGTTGTTGTAAATGCTGTTCTACAGAAAACTTCTGTTTGGATATATCATGGGGAAAAGCATGCAGCTTTTCAAGAAGGCATCGAGACTCAAACCTGCCCTTTGGAGGACTAGGAAACTTCAGTCATTTTTTTCTTTTTACCCACTCTTTGCCTTGTTACCTTCCTAAGAAAGTCCTGAGTGCTGGTGCATGGCCTGGAACAACAAGATCCAATTTAATTGTTGACTGAGGATTTTCTCCACGTATGCATGCCGTGGGGCTGCCTCTCTTACAGATCTGGCATCACTGCCCTCAGAATATCATCTTGCACAGGCTCTTGTCTCTGGTACTTGAGGAACTGCCCTTTGTGGGTATGGTGGAGGGCAGGAAGGGGGGAAAACGCGTCTTGTTTTTAATTGTAAAGCTGCCTGCCGAACATCTGAGGGGCTAATTTAGTTCAGTGCTGCTCTTGCATGTTACAGCAGCACCACTATTTCAATAAAACAGTGCTGTTGCAGGGCTGCAATGTTGACATAAGCCTGGAGTTCTTTCAGTTTAACCACAAGGCTACACGCTTGAGTTATTAAATAATTTTTTTGTTTAATTGAACCATAATCTTTGCTAGGCTCGGAGCTGACAGTCGGGTTTTAATGTGCGCGAGATCAAAACGCGGCATCCCGGAGGTGACAGCCTGGCTCATTCCCTGCCTTTCCACGGCTCTGGCGCCGCGCTCACCTCCGTGGGGTCCCCGCTGCCCTCCAGGTCCGCTCTGCCTCCCCTTCCCAGGGCAGAGGAGCCGGGATGGGGGCAAGGAGCAGCTGAGATCAGCAAGCACTGAAGGCGGAGGTCTCCCCTGGAGTGTCAGTCCCCAGCCATTTGTGCCTGGTGTGTACCTGAGCCCTGCTATTTGCATGACAAAGACGCTTCTTGTTGATGCATCTGTTGCCTGGAGGTGTTAGCCGGGATTAAAAAGACGCCCTGGGGCGCTGAATCTTTTTTTTCCACCTTGGAAGGACCTGCTGACTGCAAACTGCCCCGGGGATGTGCCACTGGGGAATGGCGTCCAGACACAGGGCGAGGACCATCTCTGAGGAGGGAGACCAAAGCTTTCCTGGAAAGGGAAAAAAGTTTCATCACCATATGTAGAGGGGAAAAAAAACCAACAACAAAACTTTATTTTTTTTAAAAAAGCCAAATGCTTCAGAAGCTTGCTTTGTAAAATTAAAAGTACGAATCTATAGTCAGACACAACTTGCCTAATAAACCATAATAAAAAAAAAATGGAAGTCTAATTTCAGTGCAGCTTTTTGAAGGAAGAGGGTGTTTAAAAAGGATTTAGGATTTTCCAAAATCTGCTGTTATTAGAGACGTCTTGTCTTCCCCATTCTCCTTCCCCAATTTTATTTTTTAATTTTATTTTTTAGCTTACTGGCAGCTGATTTGCTTTTTCCAAGTTGTTTTAGTAGGAGCAGGAGAGCGTTAATTGCAAGCTCAGGTAGGAGCCTGGTGCCACAGTGTGTGTTGTTATCAGATAGGTGGGTGATGGGGAAGCGCAGCAGTGGCATGTGCTGGTACCAAACCGCAGGGACACCTGGTGAATGAGCATCCTGTGTGCTCGAGATAGCTCTTGGTGGTTTCTGAGCACTGCAGGGGTACTGAAGGTGGCAGATGGAGACAGCTGTTTGTTTTCTAACGTGTGGGTTTTTTCCTTTGGTTAACAAGACCAGTTTTGGGGTGGCAAACCTGGCAAACCTCTCTTGTCTGTTTGATGGGAACGTGGGAACAGAGGAGGTGGCTGAAGAAGGATCATTTCTCCATGTTGTAAATTCATCCAGAAGATGATTTTGGATTTATTTCTCATTCTCCAGGAGTTAAACTTCCTATGGAAAGATAGGGGATTTCTGCAACCTCCCCTTTTTCTGGTATTACGTGGTTTTGGGGTCTTGGGGTTTCTTCCTGTGTGGCTCAACTGCCTCTCTGTAGCAGCTGGATGTGTTAAATAGGTCAGAGGATACAATGTATAAACATTTTATGGAAACTTACACAATGCAGCATATCCATTTGAAAATGACTAAGACTTCTTCTAAGAGAGTTGGATTGCTAGGAGCAATGCAGGACTAGCCCAGATTTTGGATATTGTGTATTTCTGCGTGGCAGGGGTATCTTCAAGTTGCCCTCTTGAAGAGCTGATGTCCCAGGAGACTGAGAGGATAATATGGGCAGAAGGAGGGATGAGGGTAGAAATAGCAAAAATGAGTGGCTACAGAGCCTCAGTAAGAAGGTTTTGTTTCCCTAGCTGCATTTTCTGTTCCTCTGAAAGCGGGCTGATTCACTTGCTTGTGGGGAAATTTTGGAGTCCCAAGGGGGATGTATGGGAGCTGCAGAAGGATACAAACCTGATTTTTCATTGTACTGTGTTCCCCTGAGAATTTGCTTCTTCTCGCTGTGCAGTTGTGGGGAGTTGCTGGGAGCTGTGGTCAGCTGAAACCTCCCTGGCCCAATATGAAATAGGCTTTCACAGTGCAGAAGCTGTGGCTCAGCTCCTGCTCCTGTATCACCCAACAGAAAGCTTTGCTCTGATTCCCAACTTGGCATGGGAGCAGGATGCTCGAGGGGCCTTAAGCAGCTGTGGTTGTGTCACAGATCCCTCTCTTCCCTCCACAGCCCCAGCCTGAGGAAAGGGGCAGCTGAGGGGCTCCACAAGCCAGAGCTGCTTATCCAACACCGAAGCTCTGCAGCTTCACCCTGCGCAGCACACGGCTCTGCAGCGCAGTCAGAGATGCTGATCAGCTCCTTAAATAACTTTGAAATCAAGCACTGAGGAGCACAAAGCTTCCTGGCTGTATGGAAGCAGAACTTGATGGACTGTATTAGGGAGGAATTTTAGCACTGTTTTCTGAGGAGCCTGGTGAGTCGTGCCAAATGGCAGCACCCGGAAAGAACGGGAATCTGCTCAGCCTTTGTAGTGGGACCTCATTGCTGCAAACATCTCTCAGCTGCTCTGACTCAAGCAATCACAGCTGAACGATCTAAGATACGAGTCAGGCCACTGTGAAACATAAACCCAAGCCATGAATGGTCATGGGATGAGTTTTGGTGGTGTTTTCTTTCTCCCACTTAATGAGATGAGTCCCCCATTTGGAAAAGGGGGCAGAAAAAGCTACCACAGCGGCTCTAGGTTGTCCTTGCCTGAAGCTTGGGCTGGTTGCTCCTGATCAGAGCTCCAGGCAGAGTCTTAGGTATGTAGTTCCTTGTTACTGTGATCTTTGGCACATACTGGTGAAGAGAACGCCTTTTCAGCTTTTGCTGCCTCCTGCTTGTCACATTGATGCAATTAGCAAATCTATGTAATTGTGAATGGGCAAGGGAAAAGCAAAATGTTCTCCTGGTGTCTCAGTGCAGAGGCAGCAATTCTGTGTGTGTGGCTTGAGCACAGACATTATCAAAAACCCCACCCATTACAAATCATCAAAGTTGGAGCTTTTGTATAGCAATACCTGTGTACGTTTATGACCTAAATATCCCTTTTTTCTGTGTATCTAGGAGCTAATTCAATATAAACTTTAAATGGTAGAGCTGCTGCTTACTTTTTAAAGTGGTTTTAGCAAAATATCATTCCTGTCTCTCTTCCAACTTAATCCCAGCCCAGAAAAAATGTTAATAAGAATAGCTTGTTATGGGCTGCAAGTGCCAAGGAGGATATGGCTCAAGAAGAAAGCCTGAAGCTCCACAGGTTCAGGCATCAAAAGAGGAAAAGGCTTTTTCCAGATAGTTGCAGCGCTGCATGGCTGCAGGCATTGAAAAGCCTGGGTACCGCAGGCCTGGCTTCTCATGAGTACTTAACTTCTGTTTATAGTTAGTGAAAATGCCTCCTGATATGGGAAGGAAATAACCCACACAAAAGCATTTTACTGCTGCTTAATATTTCTGAAGTCCTATCAGAGGCATATGCTTTTTTTTTTTTCTTTGCTAGTAGTAAAACACCATGTCTCTCAAGAAGACAAAAAGACAAATGTGCGAGGATCTGTTTTAACGTGGACACCGAACACTTCGTGGCCCGAGGTCTGTCTGTGTGTGTGTCCCTCTGTGATCTCCTGTGCTGCTCTCACATGGATGGACAGTGATCCAGCGTGTGTCTGGCTCAAGGGAAACACTGCTGGGAGCCAGGCAGTCTGTCCTTGTCCTGGTCAAGTCAGGTTGTCCTCAGCTTGTGTCCTCTCCACGACCACATTCTGTGATGCTCTAGCTGTGCATATATGGCTGCATTTATCCCAAACTGCCATGTCTTGCATAGTTTCTCTCCGAGCTGGTTTTGGTTGTAAGGCATGTTTGGCGTGAGGTCGGTTCTCATATGGCAGTTTAGTTTGGTCCCTTTCTGCAGGACACGGGTGGCAGGAGGCGCAGCTGCCTGGCGTGCTGCTCCTGCCCAGGCACTTGGGGATTAGTGCCCCTGTTGCTCTGGCCCTTCATAAGCATTAGGTTCACTTAAGAAAATTGCACTCAGAATAACTTAATCTAGCAACCCAGTGACTTCTATTTGAGACTTGGATCTTGTGGATATGTTTATTTAGTTTGGGATTCCCACTTCAAAGGAATCTGTCTTCTCAGCAAGAAAGTGATTGAGCACTTAAATAAAAATGTATTCATTGAATCTTTGGGATTGAGCTAAAAGTGCAGTAGGGAGTTAACGTGTGCACCAACTGTGCTAATCAGTCAGGGATTGCCTGCTCTCCTAAAGAGGAAGAAAAGGGGCCTGAATTGCCTGAGGAAAACTGGCTGGCCTTCTGTGGCTTCTGATGCTGGTGTTGCTTGCTGGGGCTTCAGGATGAGATGAAGGACCTAGAATATCTTCGCCACTGATCTTCAAAGTTACCAAATCCCAAGTGCTCTCTAGAAGAGCACTTTCATGGAGTTGAAAGGTCGACTCAATGATTGTTTATTTTCTTTAAATGGCTGTGGATATAGGTAAAGTTGAGGCATAAAATCAATAGGATGAGCTTAGTCAGCAAAAATTACAAGTGTAAAGTTACAGGGCTTTGATTGAATATTTATAAAATGGGCAGCTCAACTTAAAAACTAAGTGTAGTGCTGTCACCAGCTGTAACACATAAACCAGAGAATTGCTTTGGCTAGGAGTTTATTAAGCAAGACAGGGAGCAGTTAATTCCCAAAAGCGTCTGTCTATCCAAGCACTTTCGGTGCTCCAGCCTGCACTTCAAACAATGCTGCAGCAGGCAGGTCTGCTTCACCCATACCAGGGCAGGGGGAAGGAATCCCTTGGGAGCACAGGACTTCATGCAAGTGTTTGCTGTGAGGTCCCTTCTGACAGTGCTGGTTCTTCCAAGGAGCAGGGTGCATGCGCTCGTGGTGTGAGGCAGCCCCAGTAATGCTGTTTCGGCAAAGAGCAGCAGAAAGCTGCTTGTATGGCCTTTTTTTTTTTTTCCTCTCCCCTCCTTGCTATCAGAGTGAGGAAGCTTTAAAATAGTTAGAAAGAGGCTGGTGCTGTACATCCAGCACAGTGCCAGGCACTGCACATACCCAGCAGCCCTACTCTGGGAAACCTGGAACTTTTGGCAGCTGCAACAACCCCACAGTGTCAGCACAAGGAGAGAGACTGCATGGAATTGAAAGGCACGATGCTGAAATCCCGTGGATCTGATGGCAGCTCAGCTGCACCTTAGCTGACTTTAACAGAGGTCTGGATGGGGCTGCAGTCATTATCCAAAGAAAACCAGTTTGGAAATTGTTTGGTTTGTCATGTATGTTCAAAAACAGGGAAAGGGATCATGGGACTTCTGTTGGGCAGTTTTGTTGGCTCAGAGGCGGAGAGCAAAGAGCTCTAAAATGCCCTGCACGCTCTGTGCTACTGAGTAGGCATCCTAGTGACACTGGCTGCTCAGAGCTCTGCCTCTGGTCATTTAGCTGTGCTATAAGGCTCTATTTCTTCAATTTTCTGCCTTTTTCTGTGTTTCAAAACTTCCTCAGAGGTTTATCTTTGCGACCGTCTGTTGTCTCTCCACAGTTCTGGCGTATCTTTTTGCCTTGATCTTTCTTCATCCCTATCAAATCTTGCATTGCCAAGCTTTGTCTAGCATAAAAAAAGTACAATGTTGAGGTGATGATTAAAGGTGTCAACAAGCAGACCACGCTCTGGGAGAAGGCCTTGTGCCTGCTGATGTGCTAAAATGCTGATAAATTGTGTCCAGCAATGCAGATGTGTTTACTTTGTTGAAATGCCACAATCCAGTGATTTGTCGAGGGTCCCTCCTTTCTGAAGTTTGCGTGGTGCTGTATTGGTTCAGGAAGCCGCAGTTACAAGTGGTAATTGTGGTTTTTCTTGCCCCCTGCCAGTCCTGTACTTCCTTCATTGCAGTTTCATATCATTCCCTTGTGCCCTCATAGGGATCAAGGATTTTGCCATCAACCCATGTTCTGTCCCATGCCACAAAATGCTGTGTCACATCTTCCTCAATTAGTTTTTACAGAGTGGCTTTGTTGTCACATCTGTGCCCTCTCCTCAATTTAGGCTTTGTAGCAGCTTCTTCTGTCCTTGTGGTCTGGTCAGCAGCACCTCTGTATCTCAAACTGAAGAAGCACTTGTGTACAGAAAACTTGAGGTGAAGCAGGAGAATAGCTCGGCTTGACCCAGTGAAGGGATCCCTCTGAACCGGAGGAGGCTGATTTCTCCCTGAACGTTTACATGTGAATTAGGCTCTGCCAAGTGTAAAAACTGTCCCTGTGTTCACATCCAGGTCCTCCTTTCTCAAGTACCAATGTTCGTGCAGGTTCAGCCTCTCGGGAGGGGTTTGGGAGCAGGGTGGGAGCTCACAGCTGGGCCAGGGTCAGGTGTGGGAGCCCAGGGTGATGGGACAGGCAGGGGCAGACCCAGGTCCCTCTAGACTGCTGGAAATCCACAAGGAAAGGAGCGGTGAGCTCACCCAGCTGGCCCTGGGACATCTGCTGAGGGTATTGAGGAGATAAACTGTACATCGAACATACTGGAATATATTTTTAAAAACTCAAGTGATTAAAAGATTTTACCCCCTTAGAATGCCCCTTGTGTGGCTGCCCTCTGACAGTAGCATGCTGGGCTGTATTTTGGTTTGGTTTTTACTGCCCGATTGCCTCCTGCACACAACTGAAATTCAACTTGAAAAAATAAGTTTCAAATGAACATGTTTTATTCGAAAAATTTGTTACTCAAAACCTTCTCTCTCACTTTATTTCATGTCTTAAATACTCTTTCTATAGGAAGAAAAGGAAGCTGTGCTGGATTTAAAAGAGGAAAAAAATAAATAAAACTTTAAATAGCTTAACTCTTAAGTGTGTGGATTTTTCAGCTTTTGTTGAGACTTTTTTTTCCCTATCTCAGTTATTTGAGGATATTTCTAAGAAAATAGTGCAGCGATCCTCTTTTCGATGTAAATCTTCATAAGGAAGGATTGGAATAGGAGAACCACAAGAAAATGCTAATTTATTAGGTGAATCCCCAAACAGTTAGACAGCAAAATTGCAAACACTTTTTTTTTTTTTATGACTGGCAAATACAATCTTCTTATCAGAGTGACCTGTAAGAGGATGACTTCATACTTTGTAATAAGGAAATATTAAGACACTGAAGGAGAGTTGGTCAAAATGCTGTCTTGAAACGTTTTTTAGTTCAAAGGTGCTTTGAAAACAACTTGTGTAGGGAGCTTTTTCTTTGTCACTTTAAATCCTTCCTTTTATTGCTTTTTCATTCCAAGGGTATGTGTGTAAATGAGAATAATGCAGGCTAATGGGGCAGAACAATAAATGTTCAGTCGGGAAACATGGTTGAATCAAAGCTAGTTCAGAAACCCCTGTGTCTGGGGCACAGGCAAACTTCCTAGGGGAAGGAGATCTCAGCAGTGGGTTTGTGAAACTTCTCTGCCAGGGCTCCAAGTAAATGCACTCAGTTACGTAGTAGTGCTTACTGCAAAAAAAAAAAAAGCCATTTTCCATAAGTGAACCTCTCTGGCCAAAATTCTAGTGGACAAATAATTTTTTCAGGTTCAGTCAGCAGAAGAGCATACAGGTGAGTGTTGCATTTTTCTTCTGGAGGTGGAGTGTCACAGCCCAGAAGCCCATAGCTCAGCTGTGGGCTGACATTAGCCTTCTTGTGTTACCTGTGCTTCCTCTCTCTCCTCTGCTGCCTTCTGCCAGGAGGGGATGGCTGGTTAAGCCAGTGGCTGAGATTGGAGGCTGGGAGGTTAAGCCAGGACTGGCAGAGGTGCCTGTGGTAATGTAAGTGCTGCTGGTAAATTATAGCTGTTTTGGGGCAGGAGCAAAAGTTTGTGCCTGTGCAATTAAGCATGAAATAGGTAAATTCTGTGTATAATTGCCCAACCTAGAGTGTAGCATGAGGACGTGACCCGTGGAAATTGCGGTGCGTCAGTGACTGCTGGCAGATTCCTGGGAAGTATCCCTGGCACCCACACTGGCACTGGGGTTGTGTGTGTCTGTTTGTGTGTGTGTGGATGTCCTCTGCTTCCCCCCCACTTCCCTCCCAAAAGCAAAGGCACAGTCTGGGAGGAGACTTCTGTAAATGTGGACCCGAAAAAGCAACTTTTGTTCGGAGTCCTAGAGGAAGGTGATGGCAGAGGTGGGAACAAAATCCGTATTTCCTGAGTTCACTTTGGGAATTCACCTGAAAGACAGCACACTTCTAAACATATGTTTCTTAGGTTGGTTTTGATTTTAGGTTTTTTTTATGAAAGAAAACAAGAAGTCTGAGAAAGTAAAAACTGAGATGTGTGTGGTTGGAGGGAGGGAAAATAAGGGGATTAAAGCCAGTGCAGATAAGAATAAAGTTTGTGTCAGTGCTGGCTGTGGCTGTTTCATATGTGGACTTAGAATGAAGGAACAACAATCTACTGAAGTTTCTAAATAAAGGCAAGAAGTGGCCTAAGAAAATTAGCCCAAAAAAAGTTTTATCAAAAAACAGACTTTGTGTTTTCTCATTTTCCCTCCCTGCCACACAACAGCACCCATATCTTTCCCATTTGGTTTTCTGTTTGCTCTCCCCCCTGCAAGGGAGCAGGCTGTTTGCCCTTAGCATCATTATTTTCATCCCCCACTTTTGTCTCCAGCCCTCTCAGAAGTTCAGTGCAAACACAATTAGATAACGAGCACGGTGCGCTCCCTCTCCTGGGAACCTGCCATTGATTCACGGCTCTCGCACACACTGTGCTGGGAATGGCCAGCCAGGGCTTCTCTGTCAGCTGCCCTGGCACCGGCCTGGGGGACTTTTGTTGTTTACTGTGGGGAAGGGAGGACCTCGGAGCAGCTTTTTGGGATGGCATCTCAGCAGCAGGGGCATCTGTCTTCCTCTTCCAGCCGTGGTGGGCACCTGCCGAGGCCTCAGTGAGGTCCGTGCCCTGTGCCTCGGCAGCCTCTGGTGGGAAGAATGGTTTGCAGGGAGGGGCTGGCTCGTTTGCAGCTGGAAGCTTTAAACTTCTTCCTGGGCATCCTGAAATATCCTCTGTTCTAACACACTACACTGCAGCCAGGCTGTTCTCAGTGGAGCACAGCTCTCACTTCCCACTTGTGCTTCGTAAGCGGCATGCCCCGGTGCCACCGCTCTCCCAGGGTCACCCAGGTCATGAGTGGCATTTTCTTTTGTTTCTTCACACCTCTGTAGATGCAGCCTGTGTGCTGTGGCCACAGCTGGTGGCTGCATGGTCCCCAGCACCACAGCCAAACTTAAAATCAGTTTGTTGCGGTCCTGCAGGGAGTCACCTTGAAGGGATTTCAGTTCCTGATTTCAAGAGCTGGCGAGGTTGGTTCTCGGGGTTGCTGGCTCTCCCTAATGTGGTTACCAAAGAATCCTGCATGAGGAGAAGCTGTGCCTCGGCTCGGGCATGGAATGCTGCCTGTGCTGATTATGGAGTGGGCTGCACGGGGTGAAAACCTGGAACAAAGCCTTCAGGTGCCTCTTTTGGGCTAAATAGTGTCTCTTGAATTTCACTGAACAGCTACAAAAAAAGGGGCAAGCTTTCAAGAAAAAGTATCAAGTAGCAAGTGAATCCTCTGTAAATGAGCACAAAAGTCCCCGGAAGGGAAAAATTAGTAGTAATTACAGTAAAACATACTTTTTCATCATGGTAGTGGCTTGATGTTGAAAGGCAAGGTTGCAGGTTCACGTAAAAGTTATTTTTCTGCTGTGTCTTTATAGTGGTGATTGTTTTGGAGACCTTTGCAATGCTCTGCATGTTACTTGCTCAGTTTTTGGAGGCTGGCATTTGTTTCCAGATACTTGAGACTCCTTGTGGGATAGGCAGAAGTTGAATTAGCTGTCCTGCAGATAATGGCAGCAGATCTCTCTGTTTACAGTGACTGCTTCGGCTCTCTGTATCTTGCCACTCTTCCCTCTGTGTTGCTTTATGAGCATCCCTCTGCTTATCAGAGTGAACACCAGAGCCACAAAGAATTAGTCCTGATTTTAAAAAGCAGACCATGCAGAGGAAGCAGTAAATTTGTTGGGGATGGCAGGAGAGGGGGGAAAAACTCCAAAGCCTTGGATTACCACAGAAAAGACTTCTGTCTTGATACAAAAAAAAAAAAAATAAACTTTTACATCTTGGTAAAGAGTTTGCCACGTTTGACTCTTAATTTCAGCCTCGGTATGGTTAGTGTGTTAAGGAACAGTCAAAGGGAAAATGAGACAGTTTCCCAGCCTTGAAATGACAAGGACATAAGCTCTGTGTCCATAGGGAAGGAGGCCAGATCCCTTTGCTGTTGTCTTTGAGTCGGGGTTTTAATGACTACAGGGAGGAAAAGAGTGTTAGTACAGCAGAACAAAAATGATACAGCTAAGAGGAAATTATTTTTATTGCTAATACATGGGTGCTCGTAATGTTTAATTCTTTACAGCTTATGCTTTATTTGCACATTCTTCCTTCCTCACCACTCTGCACAGTGCAGCAGCAGGACCATATTTCAAAATTACTCCTCTTAAAGGCTTCTATTCAGTGGTTTTACCATGAATAAAAATATTTGTCAAAGTTGCCCTGGTGCTCAGACTGGGCAGCACATGCACACAGAGTGGTTCAGCTGCTGTGCCCTCCTGTGCTCTTGCTTTTTATGTCCTCCTTATCCTCCCTTCTTTCTGCTGATAGGTTTTTAAAGTTTCCTGGAAATATTTTTTCAGGGTAATGTAGATTTACGTTTAATTAAAATTCAGGACAGTCTTTTCTTGATAGAAATTTACTTTTGTTTTCACCAGCAAAGCCAGATGAGGAGAGAGGAGGAGCGTGGGAGCATTTGATGCCCCTGAAAACAATATTGTGGTAAGAGTAGTTTTAAGGCAGCCCAAGAATTGTCTGTGCGAGTGAAAGAGAGGGAGTCTCAAATATAGCTTTGCAGTATTTTCTACTTAGAGGTCATAATTTATCTTTTTAGATAATTAATGGAGATTTAGTGATTGTCTGCCTTGTGCTGTGTGTCTGGTTTAAAATAAGTGAACTACTGTCAGTTTGCTACAAGGAGCTGCAGAGGGGAGACAACAGCCTGGGCATCTGCATTATTTTCCTTTGCATCAGGTGCTAAAAGTCCCTAAACGTACTGCGAGTCACAATATTTTTTCCCAATTTGACTCGCTTGCCCAATCGTATTTTTACTTCAGCCTTTAGGCTTGAAAAAGCATGTGCATAATCAGTTCATTTTGTGTGGTCTAGGCTATAAAAATGCCCCCTCTGTTCTTTCCATATGAAAAACGTGTTTTTAATTTTGGGGAACTTATATAATTTTCTGTGCTTTCTTTTGTATCTCAGATTAAAAACAAATGCTCCCTTCCCCTAACTTTGCATGTTCCAATTATGGAGTTGTGAAAATAAGTCATCCTTCAGCTTTTGTTACTTTAAAACAGCTATCGGTGATGTCAGAGTCAATACTAAAAGCATTAAGAATGCTGGCAGAATGTAATGCAGCTGCAATCCAACATGATGTTGGAAATGGGGTTGAGAGCATAAAGGCTTTCCATATTCCCAGGGCGCACAACTGCTCGCGGCCTTGGCTTTGATCTCTTCAAAGGCTGCTGCCTCCTCCTAGATGGAGAGACTTGGCTGCCACTCGCTCGCATTGAAAAAAGGCAGAGGTCTCTATTCAGGCAGAAATCAATCACTGTGCAGAAACAATTATGTGTAATTCAACCATCATGAAAACAGGGTGAGATTATGGGTTTGTTACCTGAGTGACTGCGTGGAGATGGGGAGCAGCGGACGCGGGAGTCCTGCTGACATGCCACATCTTGATGACAATTATAGACACATGAATGATGTGGCGGGCGGGGGCGGCAAGATGACAAATGCTGGTCACGCTGTCCAGCAGAGCAGAAAATGAGGTTACAATTGGGAGATAATGTTTGCATATGTAACCATATTTCAGCAAGCTGGGCAACTTCAGGGAATAGCAGAGACTGGCGATCGTAAACAAAGTCGGTGTGTGCCATGACTATTGGCTTTCCACGATACAAAACGTGTGTGTGCAGTGAGAACCTGGGTGCCACGTCCTGAGGAGCTGCTTGTTTAAAGCTGCCCAGAGGCGTTTTTGTCCGGGCGTGGGGGGAGGGAAGAACTGCCTGGGAAAAGGGGTAATCTCCAGGGTCTGGCCCTCGGAAGGCAGAGGAGGCAAGCACAAGCTCGTCTGCATCCGCGGGTGTCTCGGGACAGGCTGGCATTAACATGGCAATGAGCGATGGCTGTTTACGAGCAGCTCCGGAGCGCATCTCCCGCCTTCCCCTCCCAGGGGGGATTTTCGCCGGCCTCATGGCAGCGCATCTCCGAGCGAGAGCGTTTCTACATTTGCATGGTAACATTTTGGCTGCCATAGGCTGTTGGTAGTGTGACGTGGTGCCCAAAATATCTTCTGATGTATAATGGCCTCCTTTAATTAGGAACTTTTTTTTTTCTTCCCCTGAGTGGTGAGCAATAGCTGTCTGTCTTTAAAAGGGGAACTGGCATGTGCAGTATCTGCCATGAGAATATTTATTTAAAGTATTATTGCCTATAAAGTCTCAAAATAGTTTTCCTCCCCAAAAGGCAAAATAAAACACAGATGACTGATTATAAAATGGTATCCCTGCTCACTTTGGTACACAGGATGAGCTTTACCTTTTATACTGCTCGGGCTTAGACATCAGAGGCGCAAGAAGCTGCTTTGAGTTACAGATCTTCAAACAATAAGTCAAAACAAAAAATCAATCCCTCCAGTCCCTGGGTGCAGTTAGCTAAAGATAAAAGAGAAAAATAAAGTTATGCTAAAGCAGATAGAGGAAAGGAACAGATATGCCAAGGAAACACAGAGGACAAGTGCAGAGTTGAAGTGGGCCTAGTGTGAGCCAACATCAATGAATTTTTATCTTATCAAAAAGTTTTAGGGTTGCCAATTCTTTTCAAACTGGATCCACTCTGCTCCGGGGCTGCCTGAAGCGTTGTCTTCAATAAAAATTGCTTCTCCCTACCCCCCACATACCTCCCTCTCACTCCTAAATGTAATCACATGCAGGGATTAGGCTGCACCTCACTCAAGGTATGAAACTTCACTGCAGACTTCAATAGTAAATCAAGGACTCCCATAATCCCTTGTTATTACAAATATGAACTGAGATTTCTTTTTAAGTATTTGGTGAAAGATGCATAATCTCAAAAAATGTAAAACTGTTTTCTTCTGGGGTTATTTCTCCCCCCACCCCGCCTCCCAATAAATTTAAATTACAAAGGGATTTCTAAAATAGATTTTTTTAATTGATTGGAGTTCTTTAACCCTTTTTCATAGCTGATTCATGAAAATTTTAATGTCAGTTAACTGCCTTTTTTGAATCAGGTATGTGACTTAAGCCTTAACCTATAAAGAAGAAAGCATTGCACCTCAGTGTTGCAATATGCAACCTAAATCCCTCTGTGTGTCTCTTCAGGACTGACATCTCAGTGGTCTAATCAAACCAAAAAAAGCCTTTTTTGAAAAGATGTCTGTTTGTTTTGACCTTTTTCTGTTTCTGTTGCATCTTTGAGGTGTTTATAACAGAGGTGAGCACGTGTTTGTGTATTGTCAGGAGGAGCTCAGTGTTTCTTGGCATCCCTGGCTCAGGACAGCTGGTGACGGTACCTGGCCATGGGCACATAAGAGGCAGACAGGAGATGATAATGCTTCAAGTAATAGCTACTCCAACAGCTCAAAACACATCTATCCAACCAAAAGTGAATAATAGACCTAGGTTGTACATTGCATTCAAAAATACCTGTAATGAACTGATATTCAAAGGATTTCAGGAAGTCTTGTTGATGCACGACTACATCCCATAGCTGGTGTCTCGGGCCTGTTTCCCATCTACTGTGTGGCATAATATCCATTTCAGAGGTGGGGCAACAGAGCAGAAGAGGAAGAATAAAGAGTTCAAGGTATGAAGATTAAAGAATGCTAAGGCAAAGGTATTGATGTTAGGTCTTGCTCTTCAGTGAGAATTTGAGGGGGCGATTTCAGACAGCTGCCTGGTAACCTGGGGCTGGATCTTCTCACTTCAGGCTGTTGAACTGCTGCTTTCACTGCTTTGAGAAAAACAGAAAGCACTCTTTTCTACGTGAACAGTTGCATCAGCTGCTACAGAGGGGTTTATGGGATTGTGAACTGAATGGGAAAAGGGTTAGTGAGTATAGATGTTACTGTGAAATATGGTATGGAATACGTGGCCCACACTGTGGAAAAAAAAAAAAAGCATGTCTAGTCTCTCATTTCAATAAGGTGGAAGTTGCTGTAGGTAACTACTTAGAATGAATGTTCAGCCAGTTATTGCCTTAAAAAACCCACATAAAAATCTGCAGCTAGATAATTATTCTCATTCATCTCTGGGTAGATTACATCCTAAAGATAATATTTTTTTAATTGCTTTAATAGTTCTCCTTATGGTTGTCTTCTTTGAAGTGAGGAGCAGCATGCCATGATACCTTTCAACAGCAGTGGCTGCACAAGGAGCCAAACTGGAGCTGAAGGCTGCCCAGCTATAGCTCAGTGTTGCAGACCTGCTTTTGTCATTTACCAGTTTTGATTTCCTTCAGTCCAGCTGTAGGTAAAACCTTGTCCTTAGTAATTGTCAGCCTCTCAAAAGAAACATTTTATGGTTTTTATAAGCAAAAACGGGCTTGGTAGGCACAATGCTTGGTATTGGATATAACTCCTTCTGACTGGTGTGGTTTTGCAAAAGCCATTGGGAATACCAGCAGTCCTTGGAATGGCCAATACACAGCAGAGATCTGCAAAATAATAATCCTGCCCAGAGGAGGGGGATGTGTGAGGCCTGTGGTGCATTGTGTAAGGATCTTATGTGTCCTTCCTGAAGGATGCTATGCACAAGTTGTAAAATGCATTGAGTCAGGATGAACTAGGGCTATTCACTCTGAAATGGAAAGTGCCTTACCTTGAACTTATGGAATATATTTTGCTTTTTTTTGTGTGTTTATTTGAAGCATTTGTTGAGTGGAAACAAAGGTTGGAGCAGAGGTGAATGGGAACTGCAATGCTCTGCCTGGCCCCTCTGCCCCTCCTGCCCTAGGAAAGCAAGCTCGTACCTAGTTGTTTTGGGAAGCATCAGCCACCTCCCTTTCCCATTTCAAATATTTTGCTTGAAGTACTGAAGACAAATGTGTTGATTGGGCCTGGTTCCTCTCAGTGTGAGGCTTTTCTTTCTTTGTCTTTTTTGATCTGGCCTAGCTGAGCATCTCAGCAATAGCAGCTAATTGACTTAGCCTGTGTCAACTCACTGCACTACAGACTCAGTTGTTTCAGCTCTCCCAGTACAGCACACGGGGAATAAAACCAGTAGCTAAATGCTGATTCAGGCTAGGATGGAGCCCGGGCTAAATGCAGAGCAAGGGCATGGCATGGAGGTGTGTGCTGAGGAGCCCCCAGGGAGCCCCTGGGAAACCTGTGGGATGGCGGGGCAAGCACAGTTTCTCAAGGCTGGCCTACTTGGCCTCTAAAGTAAACACTAATTTGCGGTCTCCTCGTGGGGAGGGAGCAGTCTAATAACGCCGGGATAACTTTCTTGCCAGCAAGGCTTGTTGTTCAGGGCAGCATTTCACTTCATCTAATTGGGACACTCAGCTTTCCACAGTCGGTCTGGGAGAATGGCCAACAACCTGAAGGTGGATGCCCACGATGAGAGACACCTCGCTGGGTCCCTGATGGGTGACACAGGCTCTGGGAGCTGCTCAGTGGCATGAGCAGGTACCTCTGTTAGAGAGGGGGACAGGGCCCTCCTTAGATGGGAGCAGGAGCATCAGTGAAGATGGTTGTGGCAGCGGGAGCGAGGAGTGACCTGTTGGGCACACTTCTGCCCCGGGATAGCTCTGGCAGCAAGGAGTCCTCTAAGTTCTGCCCTGTTAAGTTCTGTCCCAGTGGAGCCGAGCCTTAAATAACAGGCAGATGTTTGCAGAGCGTGCATTATGGAAATCAGACCAGTCATAACTTGACTGCTCTAAAATAATGCGCGTCTCTTCTAAAGAGTGGCGGCTTAGTTTTTTTTGGCTCGAGGCAGAGACAAATTTGTGTGCGCAAGGCACTGGCCTGTGTGGGGCGGCCGGGGGCCAAGCTGGGCCATTCCCATCCCTCGGGGCACTCGGGCTGTCCCAGGGCGGCACCGACCTGGCAGCACATCCCCTGCTCCCGTGGGAGGGTTTCGCTCCTTCCAGCTCCTCCTGGCTATTCCCAGTCCCTGCCCCGAGAGAGCTGGGGGCGCCGTGGCAATTAGGAGGTTGCCGAGGCAATTAGGAGGTTGTCGGTGCGGCCCCGCAGCTGCTGATTTGCATGTCTGCCTACATCGGGCGACTTCCATGTTTCTCCACATTCCTCCCCAGGGCTGCCAGCACGTGGTTGTCTCTCAGGAGCTCCTTCCCACGCCCTGGCAGGTGCTATCCAGCATGTGACACGAGTCCTGTCCCCAGTGCCCCGAACTGGTGGGTTCCACTTGGTAGGTTGGAAACCTGAAGCTGCCTTTCAAGGCTCTTCCCCCTTCCGTACAGGAGTAATTCTGTGCTAAAATAAAGCCTCAGTATTGTTGGAAACTTAATTTATTTTTTACATTTGCTATCTTTCCAACCCTTGGGCTGTTCACATTGCCCTCAAGCAGGTGTTGGTGTGGAGGGAGGAAGGATGTCTCCTGCCCTCCCTTGGCAGCCTCATCAGCTGGACCTGTAAAAGTATTGAATTAGCTTTATTATGCCACTGATTTGAAGTCATTACTGGTGTAAGCCGATGCAGTTCCATTATTGTTGATGGGATTGGGACTCTTCATGTCACAGGTGAATTGGACTCAATTAACCAAAGCTGTGGTCTTAATTAGAAGCTTGGCTCTCAGTGGCTCCTCCTGGGCCACAGAGGTGGGATGCCCCCTGCCACGTCTTGCTGCCCCACAAGGCTCAGCAAGTCAAGGGGAGAAGGTGCCACTTTTTCCCATGCAGCATCTGCACGGACCATGTGGCATCCTCTCCTCATGCTGCACATCCTCTCGGCTTTGCTCTGGGGGGAGAGGAAACCCAGCAAGAAATGTGGAAAGTCCAAACCTGCCGCTTTGGGCTTGCCAGTGCAGACACCAGTGCCTGTGTCCTGTCAGCTCTGGGTCTGCCCCATAGCCTAAGTTGTCCAGCCAGGGGATGAGTTGAGTGTTTTGCTCTTTACTTGAGAGACAGTTGAGAGTTTTGACAGAAACTTGGCTTGACTGGCAAAGTGGGAGGTTTTGTGTTTTCACTAGCTGACAAGTTTTCAGTGGCCATGCCTGGCTCTCCTGGCACCTGGATGAAGCAAAATATCCCTAAGTGCTTTATGAAAAACCTGATGCTTGTTCTTGCGCTTAGACAGGGAAGAAAATTCGTGGGACTGGCCAGCAACATAGCTCCCAAGGAGGTCCAGGGTCCTGCATCCCACTTGACCTCTGTAGAACAGGGACCTTTACCCGGTGACCTTGCAAATGGTTTCCTGCACCCTGTCTTCACCTTTCCACAGGAAAAGACAGCTCTCCCAAGGCATGCTCGTGCTGGGGTGCCAGCACGTGCCGCTGCAGCAGGGCTGGAATGCAGGACCATCCCAGGGGCATGCCTGGCTGCCTTCCCTCTGCTGCTGGAGGGGGCGACAGCCTTTTTTTGAAAGCGTGCACCCTCCTGCTAAATATAGCATCAGTTCAGGCTCTATTTTTAGTGTGCGTTTTAAGTGCACTTTTCAGCAGAAGCCCTGCAGGATTTCAGCAACAGACCCCACAGCTGGGTGTCCCAGGGGTTTCTGTCCTTTCCCAGTGAGGAAGGATGTGCTGGGGATGGAGAGCTCATGTGGTGCACATCAGTGGCCCCATGTGCCACATGCTCACCCAGCCGACTGCTGCAGAACAGGCGGTATAGGGGCTGATTGCTGCCTCCTGCTCAGGAAGAGCTTCTTCCTCTACCTGGCTGCTGTGTTGTTTTGTCCTTTCTCTTCCCTCCCAAAGCTGGTAAGGAGCATAATAGCCACTTGGAAACCTCTGCTCCAAGCTCAGGTGTGGCTGTGGTTGGCCAGCCTGCTCTGTAGTTGAAGAGGGACTGAGCTGTAAGTGTGGATGAATATTGGTTTAACCTGTGGCCTCATGGAAATCCCTTTCGGAGAAGTCTCCACATTCAAAGTTAGGATTTAGTACCATTGATGTTGCACCCTGTCCTGTGTCTCTCTGTGGACTAGCACTCCCTCTTGATGGTGAGGAGGGGGTGAGAAGAGAAAAGCCTGGGCAGTGGGAGAAGGCTCAGCTCACCGTGGTTTAGGCTTGTTGTGAGCTGTGTTGCTGTAAGTGCTCACTCATCTGGTTGCACTGCAGGTGGCAGCTTTCCTTGGGCCAAGCAGGAGTTTGAACCCACCAGTGGCCTTGGGGGACTACCCCTCTCTGCTCCACAGCTGTTAGGGAAAGATGGCCCCTTCTGGTAGCCATCCAGAAGGACTCGGTTGTTCCCTAAGAAATGTCTGGAAGATACATGAGAGGAGACCCATGCTTAGCACCTCTGACTCTGTGATCTGCAAAGTGAGCTTGTAGCTGCACATGCTGTCAGCACTGTCCTGCATGTGGCCTGTGCCTGGGGAGGCAGGGGAGAGAAAGGTGCTGCTATTTTTGTTCCAGTGGTGGTTTATGATGGTTGTTTCGTTGCCTGGATAGCTTACGGTGGGTGGCATTCACATCAGACACTACCCCACACCTGAAAAACAGAAAACAAACAAAAGCTGAGATAAGCAGTACTTTAAGGAAGATCAAAAACCTGCCTGCATGTTTCTTCTTCTTGGGGAAACCTACAGTACTACTGACAGACCAAATGCAGGTTTAGGTGTGCATTCATGGGGTCTTGGTGGGCCCCATTGTTCCCCTCTAAAAATAGCAAATGAGTGGTATTACTTAGAGGATATGACAGGTTTGGTATGAATCAACACAGGAAAAAAGTATTCTCTGAAAAGATTATTTTTGACTTGAAGTAGATGGTCAAACATTGCCTCAGAAATTGCTGGGACAGTGCAGTGCGTGGTGGGGGACAGTAAAATGGCTGTGCTTCAGGCTATAATCACATGAAACCCACTTCTTGTTACTTGATGTCCCTAACAAACTTGAAGTGGTGCACAAGGTGCTTTCTGAGCCTGTTTTATTCTCGTTTCAGCTTGGCTGTGCTGGGGCAGCCCTTGCTGGTGCTCAGCACACCGTGCACCTCTGTGTATTTCCAGCCCTGTTACCTCAGATGGGTCGAACCCCGATGGCCAAATGAAAAGCGTAGCATTGCTGAGCTGTGCTCTCCTGCTAAAGGTTTATGTGCATCTTCATTTCACTTGCATAACTTACATATGTAGGGGCTACTCTCTGCTGCTATTGCTATACAAGAAGTCACTCTCTAAACTTAGCTCTGAGCCAAGACATCTTCCCCCAAAGATGCACAGCACTTCTTCTCACTGTCACCGCTGACAGGAGGGGGTTATATAATTCAAAGTTCCTCTTTCAGTGCACTTCAGTGCCTGTGCTGGAGTTTTCCCCTTCTCCTCCCAGGCGTGGTGACCCTCCTGGCTGTGGCAGGGTGAGCAGTGCCAGGCTGTGCCGGGCTGGGCAGCGAGGCCAGCGGGTGCCTGGCAGGCACGGCTGCGGGAGCTGCCACTGCTGTTTCAGAGGGCACGGAGCTGACTCTTCTCCCATCTAAGCAAAATCCTGTGCCAGCTGGGTAATGGGGAGAGATTAATGACTGCCTTGGAAGCCAGTTTTCCAGCCTACTGGCCGGAGGGCAAGCATCATGATAGTTGTAGCAGCTGGTTTGGAGAGGAGGGAAATGAGGGGAAGATAAAATTGCACGCCCAGAATGCCAGGGTAGCCTGTGTCCATGCTTTGATGTCTTCTCCCTCCACACCCTCCTGTGGGTTAAAAATGAAACTAGACTGCATTTATAATGGGTGTGTGAATATCTGTATTTAGCTGCTGCAAGCAGGCTCCTGGACTGAATCCTTGTATGTGGAGAGATATGGTTTGGCCAAATGCAGGAATGGGTGTTTTCTGTGCTCTCATTGTAGGGACACACAGACTCATGTCATCTCATCAGTTCAGACATCACAGCCTAACAAATTCTGACATACATGTACATGCTGGTTTATGAAAAGGGATAAAGGGAGATTAAATACCCTTTAATTCCTCCTTAATGGTCCTGAAGTGCCTAAGTCTGTAGGAAGAAGGCCCATTTGGGTCTACAGTGAGGACACAGGCACACACATAGGTTTATCTTCAGTGAAATAAACAAATGTATCTGCCTCTAAACCTCTGAGAAATCGATTTGCACATCCAGAGAAGCAGGTCTGAACATCCTCCCTGCAGTGTCTATTGCAGAGGGCAGGAGCAATCCTTGCACCCCCAGGAAGGCCAAGACAAAAGATGGGGTTCCTCCCGAGCGGCAGATGGGGTTTGCACGTGGAGGCAGGTAGCTCAGAGGAATTGTTTCCCTCCTGTTACTGTGCAACACTTCTGCATCCACTTCTGCATGGCGTGCTTTAATCAGCAGCCCTCCCCTCTTGGCCCCCAGGCCTTGAAATTCCACAAAACCCAATTAAGAGAGATGAGAGAGCTCTAGCATGTATACATATGAAATTTCAGAAGGCTGAAAAAGAGGCTCTTAATACCATAAAGCCTGCCCTAAAGTAAAATTTGCATCTGAAATCTACATAGTTAACCCCATGAGGAAGACAGTGTAGCTGAGTACAACTTTTTTCCCCCCCCAGAGGGGTAACTTATCCAGGTCTGCTCGGTTTGGCATCAGCCTGCTTGCAGCTGAGGAGTGCTGCAGAGCAAGCCCTGTGCCTCATATACAGCCTGCAGAGAGCATCAAGGACTTGTAGCTCCGACTCGAGAGACTGCAGTGCTGCAGTGTCCCAAACAGAGCAAAACAAAAAACAGCCCCATGATCTGAGAAGATCAGGCAAACTTCTCTAGGTCGGTAACCAGAAGCAGACTGGGTGTGTGAGGTGCTTGTGTAGACTCATTAAAGGAAGTATTCAAGACTGATTTAATTATCACTTACAGATTCAGCTCAGGGTTCCAAGTGTTTCATGCTTTACTAAGCTGGTACTACACTGACTTGTTTAAATTGCCCATCATGAGCTGTCCTGAGAAAGACACCCCCTTTAAAACAATCACAAGCAAACAAAAACGCCTTGGCAAATTCACTCCTTTCTGTATGGCTTCAGTGTTCAGAGGGGAACTGGGGATAAAGCTTTATTCCCCTTCCATGCTTTTATCTATCTCTTTTGCTATCTTGTTTGTGTAAGATACCAAATTTCTCCTCCTGTTATCCTACTTACAGCTTAATCACGTACTAATTGAGGACCTTACTTCTGTTGCTCTGCTCTTTTTTGAGTCTCTGTATTGTCCCTAAGAACAGTGCACAAGTACCCTCTTCAATTAAGAGAAATGAAACAAGAGCTAAAAACTCTCATCTGAAGGCATTACGTGATTCCATTAGTTGACAGCAATGGCTTTGGCTGTAAAGCAGCTGAAATCTGGGGAGGACGGTAGTGGGGACTGGGCAGCGTGCTGGGAACACAGGTAAGTATTTCCCTGCAAAAACACGAGGCCTCAAAGCTGCTTTTTTTATTACCTCCGGATTCTGCAAAGGGCTGGTTATCTCACGCTGCGAGCCAGCATGATCAAAGCCCCGGGAAAGGTCAGGCATTCCTCCAGGAGTGACACTCAGCTGCCGGCAGCGCTCCTGCAGCCCACAGCTCCCACAGCCCGGCTGCGGCACCGCGCTGAAATCCTTTATCTCGTTAACGAGTGAACCTACAGATTAGCCAGCCTGGCCTTAGCTTGATGTCGAGAGCATGTAACACCTGGCCTGGGCCTTCTGAAGAGGAAAGGTGGTTGTTTTTGAAAAAAATAATGTTGTGGGGGAGGCAGCATTTCCTTCCTCTGACTTAGCGTGAGAGAGTTAATGCTGATAAAAGCTGTGCTCTGTCTCTGTGCTTCACCGAGGGGCTGCTTTCCTCATGTTCTCAGCTCCTTGTTCTGTGCAATTGATAAAAACGGTGAGTGCCAAAATCCTGGGCAGATGAGAAATCATGTACAGTATCTTCCAGTGAGAGGATATTGTTTTCTCACTGTTTAATAGACTGGCTGGCATTCAGTTACTCACTTTGAGCTGGCTGTCCCCCACAAGAAGCTTGTGCGTGGACAGGGAGGTTTGGGAGGGTGAGCGGAAGGACGAGGTGTTTGGGATGAGCAAATCCTGTCTGTCTCTGCTTCCTCACATGAGGTGCTGCATTTTTGTATCTGTGCTAGTCCAGTGGCATGGGGGGGGAGTGCATCCCTCGAGTAGGGGTGACAAGGATTCACCCCATGGCTCATGGTCCTGTCTCTGGCGGGCTGGAGACTGTTCTTAGTCTGGTTGGTTGGTTGGTTGGTGTAGGGTATTTGCCATCTTTGTCTTTAGGCACGGGTGCTGAAACACTGAGAAAGGCAGGGAGAATTCTTCCTGTTTCGAGGTGTGAATAGTGTCTTGGCTGTGAGATGGTGGAATTATGTGAACTGCCTGCAATTTGGGGTAAGTTTCAGTTTCAAATGAGGTTAAGGTATCTTATCCTAGGTGTAGGACAGAAGTAAGAGGAACCTTGCTTTCTCTCCATCAGAAAGGGTATTTTCTGCCATAAAGAGGAAAAGAAATATATTTTTTTAGACCAGAGCACTTGATTCTTCGATTAAAAGGTTGAAATGAATGACCCTTAATCTGTCTCCCAGCCTGTTTCTTCAAAAAAGGTGCAGTAAAAATTTGCCTCATCTGCAAATAGACGTGGCAAACTCTGTGGCCGGCTGTGGACTTGTGGCCTCTCCAGCAAGCTCAAAATGTCTGGGTGCAGCATCCATGGGGCCTGGAGCAGGAGTGCCTGTGTCTCCCAGCCAACTGCCAGATGATCCTCAGATCATCTAGCTAAAAAGTCCATTCCCTCTGCAGGGGAGAAATGAGGGGCTGGTCCTTGCCTCTGAAATGCTGGCAATGGGGACGGAGTCTGCCAGTTCTGGCAGGAACATGGGAACACCAGAGAGAGCGGGAAGGAGCAGGGGAAAAAACAAATAAAAAATTGTCTCCAGTATGTGGTTTCCAGCCCTCGTTGCTGGCTGTGGGGAGCAGCTGGAGGGGTTGGTGGGTGGGAGCATTGATGGCAGAGTTTGGCCAGGCCAGGGTTTGCTGCCCCACAGCAGCCAGTGTGGGATGGGCAGGTCTCGTGTAGTTCCCTGTGTGTCCATGCCAAAAAAGAAAAAAATTAAAGTTGCATTGAGGTATCTCTGGTACTCTTGACTGTTTGCCCTGTCAGCAGTGGAGGGGGCGTGTGAGGGGCTGAGTGCTTCTCCAAGCTCTCCTGGCATGAGTTATTTTTTTGCCTGATAAATTGTTCAGTGGTGTTTTGCAGAGTCTGACTCACTGTGTTCCTCCCAAGCATGGCCTTTGTTGCAGTGAAAAGTACCAAGGAGGGATGTAGTTATGATAAGAAATTGTCCATCCTGGCCTCTCTCGTGGTTTGAGGGGGGAATTAATTGCATGGGGGAAGATTAATTGAATGAAAAATCAAACTGTTGGTAATGACAGGGTGATGGTAAACTTTGAAAGTGCCTCTTTAATGCAGTCAAACATAACTCTCACATAATGTTGTTTGAGTTTAGTAGGATTGAAATACAATTGCAGGGTGACCAGTTGCTGCTAGAGGGGCTCTATGTGCAGCTCTAAGCCCATCTGGAAGGGTGATTTACTAGAGGCTTGGGCAATCTGGCAATTTAGGCTCTTTTTTACGATGTTTAGACTTCTACCCATGTTATAAAGCACAGCACAAGGCTTTTATGAGGATGTAGGTGCCTGATGCACAAAACTTAGGTTGTGAGCTGGGTGTGGTTTTTGCTTGTAAGAGTGATTTTTAAATTTTAAAGGGCAGCTCTTGAATTAAAAAAAAAAAAAAAGTCAAGTCTAGCAGCAGGCAGAAATATCCTATGCAGGATTTAAAAGGCATCACGTGCCTTGCATACCAGCAACCTTTTTTTAAGCCCTGTGGCCAAGTGAGTGAAGGAGCTTAGTGGTAACAGACCAAATTGAGTGGGGTGGGAAGAGGGAGTAGGTGAGCCCCACGTTTCTTCCTGTCTCCCCCATCTCACGGGCTGCCACCCCAGCCACTGCAGGGTCTTCAGCTCAGTGCCCAGGACTCACTTGCATGGGTGAGTGCCTGCACGGAAATTCCTGAATCACAGAATCGTAGCATATCCTCAGATGGAAGGGACCCACAATGATAATCAGAGCCCAACTCCTGGCCCTGCACAGGACACCCAAGAGTCACACCATGTGCCCAAGTTTGTGTCCAAAAGCTTCTTGAACTCTGTCAGGCTTGGTGCTGTGACTACTTCCTGAGGGAGCTGTTCCAGTGCCCAACCACCCTCTGGGTGAAGAACCTTTTCTAGATATCCAACCTAAACCTCCCATCACTTTGGATCCTGAGGACTCTCTGGGTCACAAATGTGTGTTTCAGTGGGGATAGGCAGCTCTTAGAGGCCGATCTAACTCCAAAGCTGGTTTCCCTCTGCATCCTGAGGCAGGGCTTGCCAGGAGGTTGCTGTATCTGCTTTTTGGGGAGCAGAAAAAAAAAATTTCATAAGCTGCCCTGGGAGGCACAGCCTGCAGGCACAATAGTAGGGTGCCCTATCTAATCTGGATATCCTTTGTCCAGTCCTCCTGCAAACAGGCAGCTTGCACAGGTCCATAATAATTACAGTCCTCCCCTTACCTGAGTCATCTCCTACTGTCAGCCCATGGCTGGGAGGTGTCAATTAATTTTTTTTGGTGTCTTCTAAGATGGCATTTGGCAAAAAAAGTCTAAAAATAATGAGCATTTAGATTCTGTGTCAGTAGCTCAGCATCCAGCTGTGTTATGTGGTAGGTTTATTGCTACTCCTTGTTTCAAGAGCCCAAATGAAACATTCAGTATCAATGGTTTAGGCCAAAAAACATGTTTCCAGCCCCATTCCTTTGAGCCCATGCCTTGTTCGGGCCATTCTTTGGTTGTCCTTAGCTGTGTGCTGTAATTTTTGTATTTTTAGCTACATAAAAATGTAATTTTAGGGCATGTTTTTGTGTCTCATTGATGTGACAAACCCTCGTGGGAATGATCTATAAAATTAAGTTAGTAGCTTTTCAACACTTGTTTGTACTGAAATCATCTTGCACAATGTGGTAGAGAAATAATTCCTGTTGTGACCTTCTACTGATGGTTCAAATAACCTGTCTAAGAGACATCCTGTTTCTGGAGGGCCCTCTTGCTTTTATTCCTGTTAAAATTGGTTTTGTCTTCTGTGGAACAGTGCTGCAGAAATTAAGTACTTGCAAATGCGTTTTACCTCCAGATAAACGTTGCAGTTTGCATTTTCAATCCCAGTGAAGCTTTAGCAGACTGCTACTTTTGGCCTAATCATTTGTAGGTTTTTAGGGATTTTTTTTTATTAGTTTAAAAATGAATATTTTATTTTAAGCCTTTGGACCATCTTGCCCACATCCAGTGATGGATGTCTAATGAGATGACTTTTTGCCTCCACTAAATGGTTATATTGTTTGCACTGATGTATGCTAAGACTTGATGCATTAAATCTTTGGTCATTAGCCGATGCCATTAGCAGAAAAGTCCAAATCACTTAGAGCTGGGACTTAAGACTTTTCATTAAAACCTGAATTTGCATGTTATTGGATAAATCTGTTAATACGGTTTAGCTGGACTCAAGGAAGTTGCTTGAAAACTTTTTACAGAGCGTACGCAGGGTCAATGATGCCTGAGAGCCTCGAATTTGGAGAAAATGCCCCCTCTGAGGACACGTGCTGAGCCATCCCTCCATCCATCCCATCTGGCCCTGCCTGCCCTTGCCACCCTTATTGCTGTGCATGCAGCCCCAGCGGTCAGAATTGCACCTCATGTTGGGCTCGGGTCTGCTCCACTGCTGCCAGGAAACAGCCCTGAAGGAACAAAAATCCCAGCAGCAGGGGCTCCTCACCTCTTGGCAAATTGGGGCAGCCCTTCCTGCCACTTTGGAGCCAAAGAGAGTTTGGCCTCAGCACTCGTTTCCCTGCAGGAGTCTTCCAGCAGCATAAGTGTGGTGGGCAACAGGGCTTGCCAGGAGCAAAGGCCAGCTGAGAGGAGTCATTGATGTCATCAAATTTGCCACTCCTCCATCATCACATCCGTTCCTATATTTTTTCTTTTCATCCCCTGTTTTTTAGAGGGTGGATGAGGCAAGAGCACCTCCAAAAACATCACTCATGTTGGGTAGCTTGGCCAGCCCAGCGTGATCTCTGCTTTGCTAGCAGTAAGGAGATGCTGCCTGGTCAACCTCCAAGTTGCAGACTTAGCCATGGTAAAGTTTTGAACATGCAAAGGTGTGCCAAGTCCTTGGACAGGTGTTGAGCCCTTGCCCTTACCTTCTATATGGCAGAGCTAAAATGTTTTCCTAAAACATGTCATACTCTTGCATTTTCCTAATCGAAAAAATCTCTATTCAGTGCACCTTGAAAACTGCAGCTCAGAGAGAAGCTGACCCATTTCTCGGTTTTCTGGGCCTCTGATAGTCTTTGTTATGACACATAGTGTTGGATAGGCTGTAACATAGACTTAATATAAATACATTTAAGAGAGGTCCTATTTCAGGCACTTTTGATCCACAGTGTGTGCAGTGCCGAAAGGCATCTTCCTGTCACCAGGGTGCAGGATGGATTTTTTTCTTGGTTCCCCCCAGGAGCCTGGGTCTGTATCCTGTGGGACTTGAGGAGGCCGATGAGGAAAAGTCATCCCATCCTGTGACGCACGTTGTCTGCCAGAACAGAAATGCTGGGCTTCAGAGGTTGTTGTTGGACAACCCGCTTTCACACAACACTGTGTGCTGTTGTGGTGGATGGTGTTTTACTTGCCTGAGCCGTTTCCAAGGGTTGAATATTGGACTGAAGCACATGAGGTTGTGGGTCTGAGTATCCTGGAGAAAATGCCAAAGTTGTTGTGAGGGGGATCCTGATAACCTCTAGGCAAGCAAAACAAGCTCATGTCTTTGTCTTAACTCAGCAGACAGCTCTGGTGACAGAAACCAGAGCAGCTTGGTCCCCGGGCAAGAGCTGAAGATGGCACTAGAGGTGACAGCAGGATGGACTCCAGCCCCCTTCCCCCCCCTCCCAGAACCCCTGGGGCTCACTGTCACATAACACTGGCAAGCAGCTGGGCGGTAGGCACTGGCTCCTCTGATGTTGAGTGGGCTTCCTTGGTGGCTTAGGACAATTGTCCTTATTGTCCAAGCAAGCAATAAAACAGGCCTCTGCAACCCAGAGGCTCAAGCTTGAGCTTGTTAAAACATTGCTGAGCATCTGCTCTCTTTAGCCAATAATGAGCCAAAAGTGTTTTGGACATGTCAGGAAACAGTGGGGGAAACACCTTTCCAGCTGATGGGTTTGGTTGTATGTGACAAGGATGCACTGGGCAAAAGAAGGGATGCTGTGCAGGGTAAAGGCCCATGGGCTGTGTCACCATCCAGAGCATTTGTAGTGGCAGCATTTACGAGGTTTTTGGGGGTGCAAAGAGCCTCCTGGGGTTGAGTGTGTGATTTGATGATGCAGGTTCCTGCTTTTTGGGTGCTCGTCTTTACATCAAGACAAAGATGAGCTGTTCAGAATGACCAAAGTTAAAGGAACATCTTGCAGAAACTGGAGCTTAAAACAAACACTGGCTGTCAAATTGTGGAGTGTTTGCTGGTAGTTGATCTCCATCCAAGAGAACCCATTGCTGAGTTTAGAGAGTGAAACAAGACATTGTAAAATATTGTAACAGGGAAAGTCTTTTCTGTGAGCATGTGACCTTTCTGGCAATTAAATGCCCTATCAGTGATGTTTCTAAAACCAATGGGCTATGTTAAACTGAGTGTAATCTCTGTAAATGTGGACTTGCAGTACAGAAATTGAAGTGGGCTTGTCCTCCCCTGAACAGAGCCTTACAAGACTTCTCTGGCTCCCCACAAGGTTCACCAGCACTCCAGGTCTTCTGATAGCCTTTCTGAGCAGGCAAGAACAAACAAATTAAGAAGTCACGGGAGAGAAGAAAATGGAGATAGCAGGGGATTTCTAATCAAGCTATTTTAATACTGGGTGTGCTTTAATCACTTACTTAATGGCAGTGCTTAATGAACACTTGAAATAAAGCATGTTTCTGTCAGATATTCAACACCCGTGTTTTTAAAGCTGTCTTGAGGGAACTAAAATGCTTATTACAACTTTTCAGCAAAAAAAAATCACAGTTGTGCTATATTAATTTCCAAGATTGAAGGGGAGGGAGGGGTGAAAAAGTTGGAAAAAGACAGGAATGTAGACAAGCCAATAGTGGTGGTTTTCACTAATGTTGCAATTAACCTGAATTTAGTGACTGATTGTAATCCATCTAGATACTTATTCTAGGCTTTGTCAAATCACATTTACGCTTTCCTTTGCAATGCTCCCCTGGCTGTTGCACTGAATTTTTTATTGCACACCTCATGCTTCAGACAGAGCAATTTTCTCCAGCTCCTCTTGCCTGTCCTTGTACACTGCCTGCCCTTTCAGCTGTGACACCCCCTTTGCTTCAGGAGCTGATCTTTGTGCCTGTGGACGGTGGCATGGCCCTGTTGGCTGTGAAGCTGCCTTTCCCATGCATTGCAGATGCAGCCACTTGCTGCTGGGCTTCCCAAAAAGGAAAGTGATGTGAGTAGCTGGGAAAAGGTCACAAACCTCTTTCATGCTCCCAAATAACCATGGGGAGCTCTAGGAAGCATCCTAGGTACCTCCTTTACCTGCTGATGATGTACTGGCAGCTGCTTCTCTCCAGCTTCTGAGGACTCCTGGCTCTGGTTTCATGATGCAGTGTGTCCTTGGGAGATGGGGAACCTTCCAATGACTGAATTGGAGGAACTTTCTTGTTCTGCCCATTCCTGACTCCCAGCACTAAGTGTGACTTAGTTTCATGGTAAAAAGTTGAATGCAGCAGGTGAGGAAAAGGGGGACCAGCAGGATTTTTTAATGAACTTGTCAGGCCATCAGTTTGCCCCCTGAAATGTGCGGTTTTGATTTTAGTTTTGTTCTGAGTAAGTGTTAGCAGTTGTAAAGCTGTAAAGTTTCACATCAGCATCAACACAGCATTTCACTTCACGTCCTTAAAACGGCGAGTCCCTGGGGTGTCCCCCCTGCTGTTGGTAAGCACGAAAGGTCAGTGAGATAAATGGCCTCCTGCTGCCCAGTTGTGAAGCAGGGTTAAAAGACTGCACCTTTTTTA
The DNA here is from genome assembly GCA_025920805.1 of Petroica traversi. Taxonomy (NCBI): domain Eukaryota; kingdom Metazoa; phylum Chordata; class Aves; order Passeriformes; family Petroicidae; genus Petroica; species Petroica traversi. Next base: position 10,993,296 of record JAHLSL010000020.1, read on the forward strand.
TTTGTCTTTCATAAATCACAGTATTCCTAAGCCTCTGTTTCCTGTGAGCAGTGTGTCCCTGTGGGCGTGCTTTCCTATCCCTGTTCCTTTTAGCTTCAGGTGAGGCTCAAAGTAATGCTGCAAGCAACCCCTCACCATACCCACTCTGGCATATTCCCAAGTGCACTTCCCAAAGATTGGAGAAGGTTTTGAAAATTAAGCATAAAATTATCTCTGCTGTCAAGGGCATAGAAAGAAGCTGGATTTGGACATAAAACTCTTTCTTCTAGAAAATGATTTGGGGTTGGGGAAGCAACCTGAGCTCTCTATATATTAACCTTGCTGCATGTTTGCAAAGTTGTCTATGAAAAGGGATTGTACAATAGCTCCCAGGGAGGTGGCAGATTGTGATTGCTATTACTGCTGGTGCTGATCAGCTTGTTTCCTCTACTTGTAACTAGTTTTGGCCAAAACACATTACTGGTACCACCTCCTTTCCACCACTGGTACTCCTCTGCTAAAGCCTGCCCATGATGAACCCAGATGTGGGCCTGGTTTTGACATTGCTCCAAAATAACACTCTTCTTGATCTTGCATTTTTATTGAAACAGCTGATCAGCAAATGCATAAATACGGAGTTAGTTTAGCCATTAAAATGCTGTTGGTATTTTGAGAGGATAGCTGAAACTGTGTCTTCTAGCTTTGCTAAAACCTTCAGCTTAATGATGATTTCAGGGCTCCAGAAATGAGAATAGGCTGAAAAAGAGATGAATTTTTCTTGTCTCTTCAGATCAAGATAGTCTCAAATTCTCCCACAATTACAGGACCATTTAGTCCTTTTATTTTGAGGTACTGCTATAGCAGTAGTGGAAAGGTTTGGAGATGTTTTAGTGGTGGGGTTTTTTTTGAGGAGCTTTTTGTTGTGTTTTCCCCCTAAATTTAATAGTTGCTGTAAAGAAGTTGAGGCCGTTTCTTCAAATGAACCCCTCTTTCAGGAATGAAAGGGAATACATGCATACATTAATGTTGGTTTGTTTGGCGTTTTTTAGTTGACTTATTTTAGTCTTAACTGAGAAGACCATCTGCTCTGTAACTAATGCATAACTTGCTGACGGGAAAGGAAGAGTGGACAAGCTTGGGCCTTTTTTTTTTTTTTTTGGCTTTTTAGAATCAATTTTATGTTTAAAGAAAAGAGGAAAAACAAAACAGAAAGCAACCCAGCACCTCTATGGGTGTTGATGAGGGACACTCAGGTCTTGTGTGCAAAGGCTTTTTTGCCTCATGGTTCCCTGCAGAGCTCCCTGCCTGCCTGCGACCTCCTTTGTAGATGTGTGTCCTTTGAAGGGTCATTAATTTAATATCTTTCTCTGTGCAGCAGCTGGAACAAATGGTGGCCCCAGCTCCAGCAGGAGCTCCCAGCTGCCCGCCTCGCCCAGCGCTGACCTACAGGCATTTTTGCCGTGGCTGTCTCAGGCTTTTTATAGTTTTTGCCCACTTGTTGCATATAGAATACCTTACAGGTGTGGGCCTTTACTGAAGCATTAGCTGGCTGTTTGGGGTGGGCTTAAGGTATGGTTTTTTCTGGATTCTTGCTTTTCTTCAGAAGTATTTCAAAAATGAAGGAAAACTGACTGGATTCAGACTGAATCTCTGCTGCAGCATTTCATCACGAACTCACAAGATTAATCTGAGCTGTCTCATAGCGTGCTCCTCGGATGAGAGGGCAGGCACATGTCTGAAATTGTGAGGGGCTCTGCAAGTGCAGGTGGGGCCCTGCCAGTCCAGGGCACTTGCAGGGGTCACCCAACCATGTGGCAGCAGCTGTGCCAGTGCCGCAGCCAGGGGATTTCTCACCCTGCTCCTTGCCCTGGCCAAAATGCCTGAGTAGGTTCAAGCTTTACCACTTGCAGAACGTGTTTGCTGTTGTGCTGACCTGTTCCTGAGTTACTTTAATACAGCAAAAGCTTTAAACAGGTGTCTGGTCACAGCAAAGCTCCTGCTGGGATGATGGCTGCTGCAGGGTCAGGGCCCTCTTCCCTGCAAGTTCTTACCCTTTGCCCACCAACATTGTACAGGGGATTTTGGGCTTTTATTTCAGGTCAGTCATAAAACTGAATAGCAGTTTCATATTAGCACTAACTGTCCAAATAATTTGGCTCCTGTTATTTCCAGTACATGTATGCTCTCCCAGTCTGTTGGTGTCCTTCAGGGGACTGTCCCCTGCCTGCACTGACTCACTTCAGCCTGAGAGCACATGCTTGGGAGAAATAAAAGATACCAACTGGAAAGGCCAAGCTGATGAGAAAACGTTCCTCAGGGAGGGCCAGGGAAAGGACAGTTCCCAGAGGATGCTGGCGTGGTCTGTGCTTTAAGACTGTGCTCTGGGACTGGAGCCCTGATGTCTGTGTGTTCTCTGAGAAGGGACCACCAAGGCTGAGTCACTCAGCAGTCCCTTTGAGCTGAGTGCTCTGGGGCACAGCTGTGTGTCCCAGGCCAACAGGAGTAGACTATCCCTTTGCCATTAGCCTTTAGTGTTCATAACAGGTAACACATGCATGATAAGGTGTCCTAAAACATTACAGGAGCTCTTCAGGTAGCAAACAACAGGTCCTCAGTTTTAGCATATTCTTTCAAATTGCACATCTTGAGCTATCCTGTATGTCCTATTTCCTTTACTTTCCAGGTTGTGCCAAGAACCTTAGGCGCAGAGAATGGAACTTCAGTGATGTATGGTAATACACCATATTTGCCACATCAGAGCTGTGCTAAGGAGAACTTCAAGAAATGTTCAGCTTCTCCAGATTGTCTTGGAAATGAGAATGGAAATGGAAATTTCATCCTCATTCGCTTTATTGTGGATTTAGAAGTTGCTTGGGTACCTTCTTGCACCAAAATGCTATGTTTTGGTGGGTGGATGAAGTATCATTTCTGTACTGAAATACTAAAGAACCTCACAAAGGACAGTGTGTAATTATGTAATTGTCCTGTTGAAGGCATGGACGGATCGGGTTTTTGCAGGCTGTGCTGAGGAGAAAAGGTGCTCTGTGGCCCATGCCTGTATATGAATGTCACCAGTGTGCCAGGAAGAGTTGTGTTGATTGTGGGCTTGGTCAGCAGGTGCTCAGCAAGACATGGGGAATGGAGTTCCCCCTGCATGGAGGTCATGTTGACTGAGATTGGCTCTCTCAGTCCCTCAAGTGTTTCTGCAGCTGTATGCATTGTCTTTGGAGGATTTGGGGAGACAAACGTAGTAGGGATGACATGTTTGTGGGAGGAGGAAGCCAGTGAATGAAGACTAGGAAGGAGTAGGAGCAGTCTCATCAGCACAGTCTTGTACCTCCGTGTGAGGTAGGGTTTGGCCATGGTTCACAGCCCTGGAAAGCAGTGGTGACCATTGTGAGCAGTGGACCATGGAAGGAGCTTTGGCAACATCCCAGTCCAGCTGTCCCCAGGGCAAAGGGTGCAGGGCAGTGTCCATGGGACTGGATGGGATGCCAGGGGCCAATCCCTCACTGCAGCTGGAGGTGGTAGGCATGAGAGAGTGGTGAGAGGGGCATCCAGGTGTCTGCGTACAAGCTCTTGGTCTTCTACCCCGAATCCTCTCTGTGAGGATGCCCAGATAAACCATCTGGATTGCCATGTAGGGCACGTGCCATGGTAGAACCCACTTCAAGTCCACAGGGCTTTTGGAAAATATGTTATCAGGTCTTTCTCCTCCTGGTTTTATGGTGCATGGCTCACCCTGTGTGTCCTCCCACTGTCGATCACTGTCTCCATCTTGGTGGGACTGGGGAGGCTCAGCCTGTGCCCTGTGAGTCCCCGTCTGGTGTCACGTTGGAGTGACCAGCAGCATTTTGCTGCCAGAGCTCCCCAGGTCTTCCCACAGCAGTGCGGGGCAGGCAGGCTGGGAAGCTTTGCATTATTGCTATTTTTCATTGTCACTTTTTTTTCTTCACAATTTCTGGCTCTGCAGACCCCAAATGCTCTTAATGGAGATATGGCCCGTTTATATGTTAATTTTAAGCCCGCTGACAAGCGGTTTGCTTTTCTCCTGACTTCTCACGGTTCCTTTGCCCGTTGAAAGCCGCTGCCACGGGCTTAGGGGATAAGGTGCCGAGAATTAGAAAATAAAATAAAATCTGCAGGATGCTGGAGAGCGAGGGGGTACAGGGATTGGCATGTTCTAAGTATAAACGGGTGATTTCTGAAAGCAAGGAACCCTGATACCAGGAGCATGCATGACAATTACATCCAGTACAATACAAAATGTTAATTACTAAATTTTGAGAAATTAATGCTGATTAGCAGCTGTGTATGTGTGACCTAAATACATCTATTGCTTATCTTTATTCATAATATACAGTTTATTGTTGATAAAGTAATGGCTGAATGGTGGGCTGGCCCACGAGTCTCATAGCTAAAGACTGAGGCCCGATTTATAAATCGCCTGAAATTTGTTGGCATCTGTTTTTTGTGGAATTTATATGGATGGGGAAGATGAATAGCAGTCTGAGCTATCCCCTTTACAACTCAACTCATAGATATTATTGAGAATTCATATTGCTTTTATTATTTGGTCATAAAAATGGACCTAATGCTTGTTGGCTTTAAAACACCTACTAGCGCTGCTTTCTCTCTCCATCTTGCAAAATATAAGACAAGGCCGAAGCTTAAATTAAAATCCTCAGGTTCTTATCTCTTTCCCACAGGAAAGCAAATCTGTGTTGAAAACCGTAAAATTAAGAGGAGAGCAAGGATAGCATAATTTAGCAAAAATTCATGGCACCAGATTCTGAGCTATATGACTGGAGGGATAGGTCAGACATTAAGAAGATACTGCCTGCTAATGCAAGTTCCTTAAGGTGGTGCTCTGGAAACAAGGAAAGCAGAAAATGCAGCACTGGCTCCTGTTTGCTCCCTTTCCTTTACTCCTACCAGTCTTAACAATAAATTGAGTTGTCCATTTATTAGCCCGTCTGCTTCCAGAAATCCAGAAAAATCATGGACTTGTGCATGGAGCTAACATCTGCTTTCTGCCAGGATTTCAATATTGAACTCAATGAAAATTAATTTAATTGACCTCTTAAATTATTTTTTTCTTAATTCCTTAATTCCAAGGTTGTCCTTGCTGTCAGTGTATCTGTCTGAAGGATAGCTTTATTTTTTTTTGGGGGGGAAGGGGATTTATAAAAAAACTTGTTTGTTCCATAATTATTTGTGTTAAGGGGCAGGGTAGAGTGGCAGGGCACAAATGAGGAGTGCCTGTTACATGCTGTCATCATCACTACGGCTCGTCCCACCGTGGAAAGAGCAACTTGAGTTTCCAGCAGCGTTAATAATGCAGGATTTTATTGGGACTGAGGAGTTCTGCTGTCTTGCAGCCTTGAGCTTCGGGGATAATTTTGGACAGCATCCTTCTGTCATGCTGCCTGCCTCCTCCCCTGTGCCTCTGCACTCTGAGAAGTGCTGGTGGGAAGTGTGTGTCTTGCCCTGCAAGGACATCACCTTATGGCACTCATTTCTGGACCCTCGTGGGTGTTTGTAGCACTTTGAGTTCTCCTGGATGGAGTCAGAGGCTTTCCAGCTGTCCCTGTGTGCTCAGCAGGTCTCCCCTCTGATTCCCTTGAGAGGCCACTGCCAACTGTTTTTATATGAAATCAGGCATTTAAGGGTGACCTAAGACCAAGAGTTTTCAACCAGAGTTTGTAAAACTGCAAGGGACAAACTTGCTGTTCCTCTGGTGATGGAAGGGTTTGTCCCAGCTGTGCCCTGCCATGGCCATGCAGGAGGGCAGTGAAGAGGAAGAGGGAAGCTGATGAAGCTTGTGTTGCTTTTAAGGCCGGAGATATGGCAAACCTATAGTTTAAGCCTTCTTTTTTTAAATGCTGTTCCCGTAACCGAAGGGTTTCTCCAGCACTGCTGCTGACTCTGCTGTCCTTAGGTCACAGTGCCTGCCAGCCCAGCACGCTGCTCCTCCTGCCCTGCAGCTCTCCATTTGCCATTTCCGCAGCCCTGTCTCAACATCTCCCAAATGCCTTTCTTCCTGCTGCCGGCCCCCACCCATTTCCCTGCATTTCCTCAGTATCTGCATCCCTCCTCGGGTGCCAGTGGTTTGAGGATGCCGATTCTGGCAGCAGACCTGGTTTCCATCCACTAGCCCCACTGTCATGTCTGCCCATCTGTTTCCCCCACTTCAATAATGCAGATATTTAAAAATAGCATTTTGGAAATGTTGTCTGGTTTTGGTCTTTTTTCAAAGCAGAAGCCTCACCTCACTTTAATTCTTGTTCTTCTCTTGCAGTCCAACAAGGTGCCCGTGGTACAGCCTTCTCATGCGGTTCACCCCCTCACCCCTCTTATCACCTACAGCGATGAGCACTTTTCCCCGGGGTCACACCCATCTCACATCCCCTCTGACGTCAGCTCCAAACAAGGTAAGCCCATCCTTTCCCAGCACAGTGGGGATGCAGGGTGGTCCTGGTGCCCTCTGTGCTGCTGACAGAGCTTTATTGGCAATATTTTGGAGGGACACTTCCAGGTGCACATGCCCGCTTTCAGAGGTAGTAATTCTGTCATGATGCTGATATTTAACTTGGCTGCTTAAATTTTTATGCTCTTTCTAATGTGATAATTCAGGCTTGCTTTTCTTGTCAAAGTCTTTCAAAATCTCAATAAACAGCAGCCAGTCTGTGGTTCCCCAAGGCTTGCAGCATGCAGATACAGAAATGGCAACCATCCCTCACCTTCTTGAAAACAGGGGACAAGTGCTTCAGTAGTGGTGTTTTTGAAACTTTCACTTTATTTTATGTCCTTTTATTCTGGCTGTCCGTATTATTCTGTATGTCAGTTGGTATAATCAAAGCCCGTAAAAACAGTTTTGAGCCTGTGCAAGTAAAAGCTTTACAAATGTGACATTTTTTAACCTTCTTGTGCTGGCAGCCTTCTGCAGAAAGCATCTTTTTACATATCCGAGTCATGAACATCAGTTTTCTTTGCACCTCTAGGACTCCTTAAGGCAAACGCAAGGGCCTTCTAGATCCACATATGGGAATGTCAGACCAGCCCTCCTCGGGGTCAGTCTGCAGGCCCCCAGGGAAGAGCAGACAGTCTCCAGGGTGTCATGCTGAGCCTGTGCTAAGAGCTTCTGCCCAGTACCGAGGAGAACACAAGGGATTCCTGGGAAGAGTGTGCTTGCTTGCAAGGGGTTGCAGGAGCTGGGGAGGGATATGATGGAATTTGGGGACGTGCAAGGGGAGGACTGGCCATGGCTGTTGTGTGTCTGAGCTAGGGTTTGGGTAGGCACCTGAGGAGACACAGCCTGCATGTGAGAGCTGCTGCTGAGAGGGAAGGAGAAAGAGCAGAAGGTTTACAAAGGCATTACTGTAGTCTGGATATCCTTGCATGGGCAGGAAGCCTGTCAGTGCCACGCCTGATCCTGGAGGGTGCCTCTCCCTGCCTCTCTCTGTGCTTGCATGTCCCACCACATGCTGTGACACCCAGCTGACAGAATCATGAAGCTCTGCTTTACCTGGGCACACATCCATATGCACAGTTGTCCTATTTATCTGAAGAGGCTTCTAGTCATCATTGTTCAGGGAGAAAGACTTTTTTTGTTCTGTCTTTCCATGAATGCCTAGGTTTTATTTTGGCTGTGCAATGGAGATAATAACATGAGCTACATCCAGAAAATGCTATGGCCTGGTGGCTCTGTGTGTTTTTTGGTTAGTTGTTTGTTTTTTTCTAGGGAAGGGGAATACAAAAAGCACTCTGCCTGGAAAGTCTGGCCTGTAAATATGTATATAATATCTTTTCAGACTTGGAAGAAGCAAATGGAGACCTCCTGTCCTCATTTGTCTTCCTCCTTTTCATCAGTGCCCAGGAGAAGGATATTCACACTCATTCCTTGAAATCCCAGGGGTGCCACGCGTTAAGAGAACGGGATTTCCACCTCTTGCTGGAGCTGGCTGTGACAGCTGGGGTGCAACCTGCTGCTGCAGTTTGTGAGCTCAAGAGGTTTTTGCTTACTGCGTGCTGAGTTTGCCCTCCCGTGCCCCATTTTTTTAACTTTACCCCAGTTTATTTTTGTATTCCTGCACAGCAGACCCCAGCTGAACAACATCTAGTTTTTTGTTTCTTTGCACATTCTCTCTTCTGCTTCTTCTCTACCCTCTCCCCTGTCCAGCATCCCACCATTCACATCCCACCAGCACAAGGCTGCTAAGGGGCTCTGCCAGGAGGCACAAATCTCATTGCCCTCCGATGTTCCTGAACGGGCTCTCGATCCCTTTGCTCAGTGTCTGGCAAAGATGGAGATGGATGATGTGGATAATGCAGGCTGGAGACTACTGGTTTTGTCTGGGACGGTCTCCTTGATGTGTGTGGTCCTTCCGTCCATGTTTCGGCGCCACCGGCGTGTGGGAGCAGCCGCAGTGAAGTAGCCCATGCAGTTGCTGCAAAGAGAGGATTTTTTTTTTCCTCAGGTCCTCTGCCAAACGCCTCCAACCATTGTTTCTGTCCTCGCCTCCCACTGCGGGTCTGGAACAAGGCACTGCCCTGGCGCCCTAGCCCTGATGCCAGGGTGCCCTCCTCCCACCAAAATCCTCCAACAAGGAGGTCTGCAGCAGCTTGCCCTCAGCACTGCCTCTTGCACACAAGGCATTTTGGGATGGACACACAGCACCACCTTCCTAAAGGCTGTCATTTATTTATTAATTTTTAAATTTTATTTTTATTTTTCTGGTTTTTTTCTTAACCCTCTCAAGAGAACTTGCTTTGGAGGCCACTGGCTATATGGTAACAGGCATTAGGTGCTGGTAGCCCTCCAAAAGAGGCTAGAAGTTTTGGATTAGCAGTAAAACTGTTAAGAGAGAGCTGTGTTGTCTCTGTGGGTCAGAACTGCAGATTCTGGGGAAGGAGTGGCCCAGCTCCTTGTGCAGTACTTGGTCTGGCTGGGGCAAGGTGGTGTCATCACTTCCAGGAGAATCAGTCATCACCAGAGATGTGAGAGATGAGACACTGGGCTTCTTTTATACCTTGTTTGGTTTTCTTTTTTTTTTTTAAACCACTCCAAAAGAGTGCTTTCTCTCATGTAAAAGCCCTAGGATATGTTAAGTGTTTCCTTTCCTGTCAGCTACCAGCTGGTTTACACCTTTGAAAAGACTACTGGCCAGAAATTCAATCCTCACTCAGGTTGTGGTTCCAAGTCTGAAAATTCAGGTTTTTTGAGACAACGACAACACCAGTATTATTTTCCACACTTTCCTATACACAGTCCTGACAGATATTCTTCAAGTCTTGTAATTAAGTTCAGAAAATTTAAATACAAACGGGGGAGGGGAATAAATCAGTAACATCAGTCTATAAACTAAGTCTCAAGGTAGCACACACTCAGTCTTGGACCTTTGGAGTGTCACCACATAAATATTTAATACCCTTTTAAAGCAGCTGATTTAACATGTGAAGTAGACTTAACAATTCCTTCTGCTTCACCCCCTCTTCCCCAAACACATTTAAATAAACCAATGTCTTTGTGGCCTCTGCAACTGTAATTCCATGTCTCCTGGGGGCACAAGGTTTAGGTGAAGAATGGAGACCACAGACCCTTTTGGGATGAGGATTAGCTTTAATCTTGAGGTGATTCTTGCAGTTGTAGGACTCTGTGTTCTGGGGAATGTGAGCTGATGGATCATTCCTGATGGGACTTTTATTTTTCCATGAAATACTACCATTGCAAAACAGATTGACCTTGGAGCCCACAGGAGTCAACTTGACGAAGAGCTTAGTTGGAACTGGAGTGACAATTGGAAGCCAAATGAATCATATCAAGTGTGACCATTCCAGGCCTGAAAATGATTCTTAATTAACGACTGATCCTCTGTGGTAGCAAGTTTCCAAAATCTGTGAATCCACAAGGGAATCCGTGAAAATATAAAAGTAGCAATTTACCTAATCTAATAGCTCTGCTGTGCTGCCTCTTTGACAAAGCTTTATTTTCCCCTTGTTTTGTGATGTGTCAGAAGAGGTGCTTGGGATCCAGTCAGGTTTGGTGAGACCATGGAGAGGACAGTAGCACCTAAGGCACTTCACAGGAGATCTAAACTTACACAGCTCCTTAGGCATACACTTATTTCCTCCTTCCACATTGTTTTTTCCAGTATCTCCCTTTGAGCTGCAGTACAGTGTGCAAATTGGTTTAAAGGTGGCCCATGGAGCCTTTTGCTTTTAACACTAACCAAGAAGGTGGTTATTCCTTATCCAGAGTGTTCCATTGTAGTATTAGCTGGAAACTGTAGGTCATATGTGGAGTATTTTGAGGGGAAACTCGCTCATTCTTCTGTGCTTTTTAACAGGCATGTCCAGGCATCCTCCAGCTCCTGATCTCCCTACCTTCTATCCCTTGTCTCCAGGAGGGGTTGGACAGATAACACCACCTCTTGGCTGGTAAGATTTTTTAGCTTCTTTTCAGACAGGTGCTTGTTCACACCATCTGCTATTGTTGAATCAATTGCAGCATTTACAAAATAATAATAATGTCAATCCAGTAAGAAATCACTACTTTATTCTAGTTTAAAAGATGAAAAAATGTCCATCTTTGAAATTAAATGAATCTGGTTTTTGAACCCTACAGAAATTCAAGTGTGTAGATTTCACTTTGAAGCCTGTATATTTCTTATGGCTCAGATTTGTGGCTCTTAACTTTTGGAAAGGTAGCAGAAAACAGTTCTCAAGGAATTAAATTTAAATTTTAACAAACAGAATTGCAACTATTGAGGAGAGGGGAGGTAAGAAGGAACTTTGAAGTGTGTGTATGCAGGAAAATATTGAAACTGCCCCAAATGGAGAACAAACTTTTGTAGTCTGCTGCTTTTTACAGTTTCTGTATGGAGAGAAGCCTCTGTCACTGGGAGATCTTGCTGCTCTTGCTAATACTAGCACTCTCATGATCTCTTGCTGCCACTCAGGGTGTCATTTTCCTTTTGGAGGAAATGTAGTATTTTCAGAGGAATAGATTTGGGCAGGGTGCTTCATGTCTGCTTGAGGTAGATATGTACTTGCCTTCAGTTCTCTTGGAGCAGGGAATAAGGAAACTCAACTACAATTTCAGTGCTTTAGAATCTGTGTTGTGACCAGTCTGTGCCCACGCAATGAGGGGTGCAGATATTTTTGTTTTTTAATGACTCCATGGGAAGGAAACATGATCCAGATGACAACAGGCAGAGAAAGTAGAGAGCAGAAGATGGTGAAATGCTGTATTGCTGGCATATCTTCCAAGAAAGGCCACATGCTTTTTTTGAGCAAATAATTAGAAGATATCAAACTAAAATATTGAAGTATTTGACTATCTATTTTTTTTAATCTATTTTCCCCCCATCTTCCCCATTTTGCTGCTTAGCTGGCTCCTCACTTCCACTGCCACCAGGCAGTTGCTAGCATGCATTTTCCAGATGTGGTCAATCATTTCTTCTGAATGGTTTCTCAGTGCAAAAGCTGGGGGGAGGGAAGAGTGAAAAGAGAAAGAAGATGAGAAACAAGATCCAGTCTTACAAAGCTCAGGATGTGTTCAGCAGCACTCACCAACAGTGGGACATTCTCAGCTGTCCCTTATGCTACAGCCCCTGGCTGTGAGGTAGCGCTGTTGAGACTTCCTTCAGCTTTTTTTTTTTTTTCATTTCCTCTTCCATTTGAGCACTGCTCATTTCCAGTAACAGGCTCCCAGAGTGAAACCTGTGTTCTAAACCTTACAAAGGCCAGGTTCCATTTTTCCTTGTCTGAGAGCTGATTGACTAGTGGATAAACATCTGTTTGAACAGGATTGATGTGTGTGGTGTCCCTCTGGCTGATAGAGGTGTTTGGGCTGCTATGTTGTATTTGCTCACATTACCATTGCATGCTACTTCAGGGTATTCATTGCAATCATGACGGAACCTTTGCAAACTGAAAGTACTCAAAATGTAGCGATGCGGATAAAAATTAAAGACCTCAAATGATGGAAGGACTGGTGGCAAAATACTCTGTATATGTGGGAATGCAAAGGAGGCAAAAACTTCAAACGAGCTTCTCTTACTGGACTGCAAAGTTTGATCTTTAAGTAGTAAGATAGACTTGAGTTGCTATGGGCTTTTGTGTAGTTGGGTTGGGGTTTTTTTTATGAAATAAATTTCTACTTAGAAAAGCTGTCCACTTGTACCTCACTATAGCATATGCTAATGGAGTGAGTCCTAAGTTTTCAAAGACTTAATAGAACTGTTCAAAAGGCTTTTTAGCTTAATAAGTCACCAACTGGTGTTCTCTCTCTGATCTACAGTAGAACTATTTGGAATAAGATGCTATTTTCCTAAGAGCTTGTTTAACAAATCTGATTCCAGTGCTTCTAAAACTAGGTGAGAGAGGGATGGATATAGAGTAGTGTGCATGTGTGTGTGTGCCTTGGGGGAGGAAGGCTGGTTGTTTTGCTTTCCTTCCCAGTGGAAACTTAGACTGGGAGTTTTCAATAGCAAGGGAGGAAGTTCAAAGCATTTAAGTATTCATTAGTTTCATTAGGAGAACTCTTGAAAGTGTTAGCTCTTACTATTTATTTGGGGCTAGCACTGAGTTCCCATCAAGAGCAAGTAACTCTAGGGTAACCATTGAATACCATATCATATGATTGATGGGTTCCTTTCTTCTGTGACCTCAGGCAAGGTCAGCCTGTATATCCCATCTCGAGTGGATTCAGGCAGCCCTATCCATCCTCTCTCTCAGTCGACCCTTCCATGTCCAGGTAGGTGTAGGAGGTGAATGACTGACTGGGGAGTAACTGCTGGCATTAGAGGGCAAGTTGCTCTTCTGCTTGCATCTTGGTTTGCCTTTGCTTGCTTTTCAGCCAGCTAAACCCTTATGCATACATTTTTATTTAACTTTTGTGTGTATATGCAGTTTGCCTGGATCCCACACTGGTCTCATTCAGCATTTTCTTGTCAGTCTCTGAAGTGTTGCAATGAGGAGCACCAGTGAATTGTCAACAATTAATTGAGCTGTTCCATCTGAAATGAGTCATTAGTTCATTTCTAGATGCAACATGCAGTGTTGTGCATAGCATCCTTGGGTTTTGCTCATGTCAATATGCAACCAGGTGGATTGTCACTCTAGTCTGTGTTCTCTAGTTCCAATTTCAAAGTTGTTGGCAATAAGTCTTGAACCATGTAGGTAATGCTCTGTGTGGAAACTTGCTCACAAGTAGGTGTTTCATAGCCCAAAGCCACTAATGGCAGGGGATGCCAGCACAGTATTTGTACTGGTGTGTGACTCAGGCACTGTGTCTTTATGTCTAAGTGCAAGCAAGCAATGCTAATTAAGACTTGGCCATGACACACTCCAGACCTCCTATGCTCTGCTTTCGCATTCTAAAGACAGCTTCTGCATCCTGTGCTTGGTGTACATGAGGTTCCAATATACAGTTCTTGGGGGTTTTCTCTGTGACCTGTAGAAGACACACATCCTCTTGCACAGGGATTTAAGGCAGGCCACTTGATAAGTGGTAGGTCCTCTTGCCTCTTTGTGTGTGGGCTCCTTTGGATTATCACTGTCCCTTCACTTCTTTACAGGGGAATGATAAGCCTGTGCCTGTCAGGGTGATTGGGAAGAAAACCCATTCTTTCTCCATGCTAAAGTCACATGATTTGGTTACAGGACTTTGTATTTCCTTTATTTTGACCACATGAAGGAAAATGGCAACAAGGGGACTAGGGAATGGTGAAAGGAGAGGCTGGATGCCATTCCTTAGCCATCACCCGTTCAGCAAAACTTTGGAGCACGAGCTTGCTTTTGATGTTAACAGTACTTCCACTAGTTTGAAATACAGCATGCAGGTTTTCTGCTGCACCTTCAAGATCTGTCTCAGCTGTCCTTGAGAATGACCTGGGTTAGTAGGGTGGGATTATTCAGTTAGTGGTATTTTGGTTTTATTTTCCACTTTCCTTCTTGTACAAATCAAAAGAAGGTTTAATTAGGACGAAAATCTCTCCCTGCTCCCATCCTTCATTCAGGATGCAGGATTTTCAGAGTTTTATTTTAAGCATTTGAGGTAAGAATAGTGGGTTCAGATGAAGTGATTTTAAAATCTTTTACTTAAGTAGCTTGAAAACTAAAGAGAGCCATCAGGGACTTCTTGAAAATACTCTTCTTTCATTTTATTTGTTTCTGCATGGCAGTTTCTTCCTTTGCATTGGCTGGTGGTGGATATTTCAAGAATGTTTATATGTTGGTGTAGAAATATATTGGTTTTGGTTAAGAAATGTGTGTTTTTATTGCTAGACACTGCAACAGTACAAACATTAAATATTTCTTGTGTGCATTGCTAGAAGTGTTTGCCTGAAAGGTAATAAAATAACTTCTCTACAACCAAAATGTTGACTGATTTGTTTGTTTGTTTTTCTTGAATAATTGGGCTACAATGCACAAATCTTAGCCAAATATCTTTCATGTGCTCTTTAAGAGTTGTTTTCATTGCAAGCTCTGTAGCATTTGCATTCTTGGAGTGTCCTGCTGCTGTCACACATGTTTGATTCCTGTCTTCAGTGAGGGTTACAGACCTTGCTCTGTTTTCTCTTTTAGGTTTTCACATCACATGATTCCTGGTCCTCCAGGCCCTCACACAACTGGAATCCCTCACCCAGCTATTGTAACACCTCAAGTAAAACAAGAACATCTGCACAACGACAGTGAGCTAATGCATGTGTGAGTCTGCCTTTCTGCTCTAGCCCTTAAAGAATAAATGCTTGAGAACTCTTATCTGGAGAAGAGTCAAGGATGTTTTTTAAAAAGTGCCTTTCATGACCTCTTTGAATTTTAACTCCTCTCCTATAACTAAAACAGGAACTGTAGGCTACTGTATGATAAGGGTAATGAGAAGCCATTCTTCATTCCAGTCCAGCACTTTTAAGCTCTTGGCAACTGCCATCTTGATTCAGTCACAATCATGGATTGTCCAGCTGTGCTTGAGTGTGAACTCATGAACTTCTGCTGAAAAAGTTCTTACCTGCAAAATTGCTAGTAAAAAGCAGTCTCATGGTTTAGGGAAAAGACCTAGGAAAGAATGGAATAGGAAGCTATTCTCCTGCCTATGGCACCAGTCTTTCAGGGTACCATGAATAGACTTTCCAAAAGAGAATTGAGACAAGTGATGAATTTGGAGCAGATTCACAGATTCACACTTGCTAGAGAATGTCAACCTGACGTTCTCCCTGATTATTGGACTAAAAGATATGAAAGTGAATGGGACATGACCACTGAAATTCTCATTTTTACTACTTAAGTGCTACTGTAACCACAAGTTAGTAGTTTTCCATAGCATCTTTTTAGGTTGAAGGCAAATTAATGCTTTTTTTCCTTTTCTTTCCCTTTCCCAACCACGTTTTAGGAAGCCTCAGCATGAACAGAGAAAAGAACAAGAGCCAAAAAGACCTCATATTAAGAAACCTCTGAACGCTTTCATGTTGTACATGAAAGAAATGAGAGCAAACGTTGTAGCAGAGTGTACTCTGAAAGAAAGTGCAGCTATCAACCAGATCCTTGGCAGAAGGGTATGTACAGGAAGGTTTGTGAGTGCTCCCATGTGCTGCTAATTTGTGTTTCCCTTTAGCTGGGTGTGAAGGCTGACTTTCTGCTTGTGGGGATAACTAATGTGCAACTATCAAATTAGCTATAGAAGATAAAACATGCAACAAAAATAAAAGCAGTATTTTGATTTTCTTTTTCAACGTTAGCAACATCATCAAATTTGTGTCAGTTCCACTCATGGTATGGTATCAGCAGCTCAGACATGAAGTACCCTCAGTCACACATGAAGGACCATTCTAATCACATTCTGGGTCCTCCCTTAGGTTGGGGTCCATCAGAGCAGGGGATCATTCAAGACGAACACTGGATGCCACTGGAGATGAAACTCAAAAGTGAATATAACACGGTCCAGTTGTAAAGTCATGTAGATTGGGAGGGACCCATGGAAGTTGCAAAGTCCAACATCTGCACAAAGCAGGTCCAGTTACATCAGGGTGCTCATGAATCTGCCCAGTCAAGCTTTGAATGTCTCTGAATTCATCAGCCAAGTACTGATGACCCCAGTACACGTACCAGAGCTTTGCTGAGAGCTGTTTGCTTCTGTGGCACTGTAGTCATGTTTTGTACTTTCCATGCTCAGAAAAAACCCTCTGCAGGCCAACTCACAGTACAGCCTTTTTGTTCTCTGCCAGTGTTGTTCTTCCAAGGCAAGGCAGCAGAGGTAAATATCCATTTTGCAAGTGATTCCCAGAAATGAGAAAAGAGTTAACTTTTGTATCAGTCTGAGTAGGGATTATTCAAATTCCCAGTGAACACCGCTTTTTGATCACTAACCAAGGCAGTATTGAGAGGCTCTGTGACTCTCTGAAAACCCTGTGCTTTTAAGTGGGAAATCAGTACATGACCTTAAAGTGCTCCTTTTATATTACAGTCAGAAGACTTCCCCCTCCATACAGAGCAGAAATCTATTGGTACTTGTCCCAGTTCATGCAGTCTTCTGCTTTCTGTTGTTCTTATTACCTCCCCTTAAAGGATATCCTGATGCTTGCCTTTTCCATGCTTTCAGACAAGCGTCTAGGATCATGTATTGGCTATTTGCCTAGGAGTTTGACTTGATGATCCTTGAGAGTATAACCAAACAACATATTAAATCATACAAAGTATCTGAAATCTTAGTTCTGTATGTTATTCTTGTATGCATGTCTTAATGATATCAGGATCTTCTACTGTCTGGATTTTTTAATAACAACTTCTCCCCTCACTTCCCCGTGTATGTTATCAAACAAGAAGATTCATCTAATGCTGCAGCAGTGGAACTTAATTCTAAATCAAAGGCTTTTACTCTTTCTGGTTCAGGTCTATGATGAGTGTTTCAACAAGAACAAAATTACTAGATCCAAATTTAGCTGATATCTTTTCAAATGTGCAGGTTGTGAGGGTTTTTTGTTTGCATGGCGGGGGGGGGATGTTTTTATTTTTAAGTAAGCAGGAAACTTATTCCCACTTGGCTACAAAGGTCAACTCGTGTGATTTGTAAGACTGTAGTTCTGTGATTTCTTCATCTTAGAAACTTCTGCAGTCACCATTTTCTTTTTCGATCAGAAAGCAAGTACCTTGAAATTCAACACTTAAAAGTTGATTTTGGAACAGGAGTGCTGATGCCCAGAAAGCCTTCTCTGTTGGCATTGAAAACTTGAGTTTAGGTGCTGCTTTAAACCAAGACAGCAGACCCTTCTATCAAGGGGAGATCGCTGTCCTTTAAAAGCAGCACAAACCCCTTCAGTTTTGTCAGGGGCTAAAGGCTGGATTTTGTTGCTGGTTTTTTGCTGGGGTTTGCTTTTGTTTGTTGTTGGTTTTTTTAAGTAGTGTTGGGAGAGCATGGTTCTGTGAGCAGATTATTTGGTGAGCCTTGTTTCCATAAATAATTTTTGTCTTGCTCAAGGCACTTGGCAGTTGCAGAGCTGACAAATGCCTGAAAGTTGGTTAATAAACACAGGTGCTTGTAATTGCTAATGAATTTCATTTTTGCAGTGGGGAAGGACTGAATCAAAGTCACTAAAACACTTGCTCAAGTCATCTGTTGCCTAAGTATAAGTTAGTTCCTAGTCTAAAGCTGTGTTTATTTTGTTTGCAGTGGCATGCTCTCTCCCGTGAAGAACAAGCAAAATATTATGAACTAGCTCGTAAAGAAAGGCAGCTACACATGCAGCTTTATCCAGGCTGGTCTGCAAGAGACAACTATGTAAGTCATTCACCTGAAGGTTCTTTTTTAAAATTCACTTTCTCTTTGTACCTTTAAAAATTATTATTATTATTATTTCTTCTTTTTCTCTATAATTTGTGGCAAGTTCTGGATGAAGGGATGTGAACATGCATATAACATAGACCTTATATTTGTTTTCACTTCAAGCACCCAGAAGACTTGGGATTTTGTTGTTGAGATGCCTCTTATGAAGGTCGCAGTCTTTAAGGGCAAAAAATAACTTGGAAAGTTTTTTTCCTAAGACAATGGCCAGTACTCTCTGAAAGCTCATGTTGTCCTTAGAGCTGTGAATTTTTCATCATTTTCTATTGATCACTCATTATCCAAAAATCTTAGAGGAGAAAAGGGGTGTCTTGCTTTCAGGAGAATTGCAAGCCCAGGGGTCACAATGCAGACTGAACATTAGCTGAAACTAATTCAGAATGGTCCATCTGTGCAAATACTGTATAAGTAACCTTCATGGTAGAGCCTGCTGTTATACATATATATACACATATAGATATACATATATATATATACATATATATATGTTAAGAAATTTTCTTACAGTTACTCTTTTTTTATAATTAAATATCAAACATTCTGCACTGCATGGTTGCACTATGGTGCCTACAATGAGCTGTCAGCATAGCCAAATGTGATGATATCAAACTCAAAAGCTGCAGTTCTGAGAGACTGATCCTAACCTGAGATCTGGGCTCCTTTCCCTCCATTAGATGTGACACCATCTACTGGGATAGGAAGTGTACATGCTATATCTGGCTCAGTTTTCCTGCTACATTGGGGGACAGTAGTTTTTCTCTACTTCAGTGATGGATTAAAGATTGAGCTACCTAAACACAGTATTAGCAGAAACCATAGAAACTGGCACGGAATGCATAGACACAGAAACTATGTGATTATCTCTGAAGGAAATGCCAACATGCATGCCCAGTTTTGTAAGCAGAGACACAACTGTAAGCCCTAGCAGCTTCTTTCTGCCTGTTTCATACAGCCAAAAAACTGTCCTGACATTACACAGGTAGGGTTTATTTCCAGTAACCAGACCTTGTCAATAGAGCTCTCATAAAGTATAGCTGGGAACAAACAGGATCTTATGGAAAGACTCTCTGGAAACAAGGGGGTTTCACTTGTCCCAAATTTACTTGCCGGAAAATCAGGCTACTTTGGAGTCTTGTCAGCTCGTCCTTACTGGACATCAGGCTTCAAGATGGTCCTGTGATGTTTGGCCATGTTGGCTTTGAGCACCCTGTGTTCTGCCCCAGCCTATGCCACCCAGCACAAGCAGCGGACCTGCAGTTTCTTAAATGCCTTGACAGACATTTGGAGTGTGTGAGGTGGCACGTATGAGTTATCTCTTTGATGTGCTTCCAGCCTACATCCTGTGTGGAAGTATAGCTCTGACATACTCCAGTCCTGTATGTTACAATGAAGAACTCTGCTAGCTTCCTCTGGCAGCCCTCCCCTCTGCCTCTCCAGGAATGCACACGTTCTGCAGTTGTGGTCAGACAGTGATCACAGGAGAGCACAGTTTATTGCTGAAACCTTTTCAGATATACATGTCATCTTGTTTTCTTCTCTTTGGTTTTCCTAACTTTAGCAGTCAAAAAGCAAAATTGTGTTAATTTAGCACAGGTATTACTCCTGTATTTTGAGGGTTAGAAGTGACTTAGGGGTGGTTCTTCTGTTTCACAAAACAGTACAAGTGAAAAATACATGCTGTTTAGTTTTAGTTCTATTTGTGTTTGCCTGGTTATTCAGGATTTCAGGAATTTGAAGAAATTTGTTAAACCTTGTTATTCAGCTGTTGAAACTCTTTTTCATATGTTTTTATTACTGATACCCAAAGCAGTCATGCAAAATTGTGTGACAGACATGAGAAGCACAGTGTTTTCACGATGAGGGTGCTTGTGTGTGCGGCAGTTGTCAGAAACCATCTTAGCTGGGAATGCTGACAACTAAGTTTTCAGCCCAGTCTTCTATTCCTTCACTTGTGCTATCTCATAGGTAAGTCTCAGATCAGTTTTGGGTTTGTTTCAGCACTTGAAGTCATCCTGACATAGGGAATAAAACAAATTTTTCTCCCATGACTTTTCCATATTAACATCTTCATTAATGCACTTTCCTGTCTAAAAAATCATTGCCTTGGTGCCTAAGTGATAAAGTATATTGCTTTGAGTTCCCCAGAGCCCTTGAAATATGCTTTCCAACTTCTAGTCTTGGTTCTGACTTTGAAATCTTGCTCACAAGGCATTGCCCAGCCCTGTTGCCAGCCTTGGGATAAATAAGGACAGGAGGCTGAGAGTCAGGCAGGTCTAGACTGCCAGAGCAGAGTGGAGGCTACTTAAGTTCATGTGCTGGAACTTCACCATAGCCTGTGTTTGGAGTCCTCATTTGCTATCTATCAGTGACCACTGCAGGGGTTTGAGGTAATTTCTCACATCACCTGCTGTCCATCCCACCACCACCACCTTGCAGCACTAGCTCATGGAAAGATGTGTCCCAGCACCTCTGCCCCCCACTCTCATGGCCCAACACAGAGAATGACACACACAGTGGCCACAGAGTGGGGGGCAGAGGATGGGCAGCAGGCTGCAGCCCTGCTCACAGCAACTGCACCAGCCTTTGCCAGAGCTCATCTCTTACAGCCTGTCTAGAGGATTCTTTAAAATATAAATGGATATGATTTTTTTCTTAAAACACACACAAAGCTTTCACTGACTATATAGGGCAATAAAGACAAGCCACATGGAGGAACATCAGTGGTGGTTAGAGTGATGCAAGATGACTGAGGTTTAAAATTGTGGGTCTAAGCTGACCTTTTGTTTCCTGACAGACTGTGTGAAGCAAAAGCTGTGACCATTTCCATAGATGGGGTGCAGGAGAAGGCTGAGTGTGTAGGTTGGCACGCTGGGGCCAGTGTGGTCTCCCAGAAGGACAGCTGCCAGGCATTCGTGTCCTGCACCTCAGCCACATTAAGGGTGCTCTGCTGTGCAGTCTCTGCTGTTTGGTTATTGCAGAGCATGCTCTCCAGGCACAGCCACACCAGACTTGGCTTTTGTTCAGGTACAAGCATTATCAGAACAGTTATAGTTGGCTGGTTTGCACCCTGGGGACAAGTCGTGGTCGACCTAGGTACTTTCAACACCCTGTCTGCTCCTACCATGTATGACAGTGTAAGTATCTGAATGTGTGAAGAGTTCTTGTAAGAGCCATAAATTATGATATCAACATACGTGTCATCAGATTATTGAGCGTGAGAAGTCTTTTAGGAGCTTGCGGCTGCCAGTGTTAGTTGAAAAACTGCCAGAAATTGTAATTCCATATAAATATATGTATTGCTGATGTGCATATTTCTCCACAGATGCTCAGAGCAAACTTTGTTACCATTGAATTAGTTGAAAGTGGGATACAAAAGCTAGCCTGAAAACAACTGGGTTTTATCCTAATGTGTCTAGATGACTTTTGCTGTGAGGTAAGCGACAAAAAAAAAAAAAGTTCTGTGCATGTAATGGTATGATAAAATTTCCTATTTTTCAGGGGAAGAAAAAGAAGAGGAAGAGAGAAAAGTTGCAGGAATCAGCATCAGGTAGGCCATGACCAGCTCTTACTTGCCATTCACCTCAGGTATATTTTAGAAACCAGGGCTTGCGCTATTTAATTTTTACGAGCTTTTGTCTAATACTTGCTTCTGATGGATGTTTTAAGATATTTCATTTGGAATGTAAGCTTGTGAACATGCACACCAACCGTGCCTCCTTTCCCTTACACCTTTCTGAGCAGCAGTCCTGACGGCATCAACATCTTTGGCTGAACTTATGCATTGCTGCAATCACTGTCCTGTTTTACCTTTGCTTTTCTGCGCAATCAGTGTTGTATTGTCTTTAGATTTAACTATGTCTCAAATACTGTGTGGTATTATTGGACACTGGAAACTTTACACAGACCATTTATAGTAGCTGCATTTTTTTCTCACTGTATTTTATGTTTCTTTGTACACTAACATTTGCCCAGTAGGTTGGCTAAAAGCATCAGTGAGGTCTCCTCTTTGCCTTTAAAATATATATAAAGAAACTCTCTGTTTTCCCCAACAAAAAATGGCTGGTATAAGAACCATAAAAAAAACCCAAACAACAAAACCAAAAACACACACCAAAAAAAAAATCCGTGTAATACTGTAGCAAACAAACTTATTTGGAATGTGCAAAAACTCTGTAACAGAAATTTGTTAAAGGAAAACAATCTTCTGCAGGTACAGGCCCCAGAATGACAGCTGCCTACATCTGAAGCATGGTAAGAACATCTCTAAAGCTTTCCTGCTGATAAAACTGAATTGTAAAATAAGCCGTATATAAATTTTATGCAGTAATATGAATTTAGCAAAAAT
Source organism: Petroica traversi (assembly GCA_025920805.1). Classification (NCBI taxonomy): domain Eukaryota; kingdom Metazoa; phylum Chordata; class Aves; order Passeriformes; family Petroicidae; genus Petroica; species Petroica traversi. Next base: position 11,015,462 of record JAHLSL010000020.1, read on the forward strand.
TGCAGAACTATCATATCCCAAAGCTAATGCTACTTTGATTACTGATGGTTTTTATACCGGCTATATATTAGGTGTTCACCATTTCACTGCTTAATCGTAATATTTTCAAATTGATCACACCTCACTGACTTGCTGCAAGTCTGCCTGTGAACCAGGGATGGATTTATTAAGCAGTGAAAGCCCTCCCAGAGTGTCACAGCTCATAGGAGCAGGTTAGATGCTGGCTTTGGAGCACATTCTATGTGCTGACATTGACAAGATTCTGGCTAGCTGGGTACACCTTTTAAAAACAATTTATTCACCTGTATACTAACAAAACACCTGTTAAGAAAGTGGAACTGTATTTCAGTTGTTTCAAGAATTTCTCCCACAACTGTACAGTGGTATTTCATGTGTGGTGCAGGTTGGGGTTTTTTATGGTTGTTGTATTTCCAGAATGTGTGTTCTTTCTTTATATCATATTATCTGTACTGAGGGTGGAATGACATGTGCAGTAACACCATCTAGTCAGCTTGTGAGTGCACACAGCACCACAGTGAGATTCTAATTTCTCAGTGTCTGTCTTGGAAGGCTGGTCCTTCTCTTTCTCTCAGTGTCATGCATTTTCTAGTAGAAATGGCATTAATTTGAAATAATAGCTGCTTCTAAACTGTCTAATTAACCCAGATTGCTCCTGGGAGATCCCCAAGGATTCCAGGAATCCTGCAAAAAACATATGACACACTGTATCAAAAATGGACTCTCTTTTCCTCTGCCTTGTTTGGCCCCAGGATCCCTGTGGCACTCAGTGTAGTCAGCAAAGCAGGCTCCTGTTGGCCCTCTGCTCTGCTTGGACTTTCAGCCAGAGAAAGTCAACTTCAGTTTCCTGTGTGCAGTGTGTCAGTCAGCAGTCAGCATGATTCAACCTCTTCTGAAGTTATGCTAACTGATGTGCTGGTTACTCTAAACTTGGTTAAGACAAGACTTTGGTTGTTTGTTGTTTTGTTTGGTTTTTTTTTTTTAAAGCTGAAGTAAAGTGAAAAGGCAAAATGTGGGCTCTTTTTCTCTTCCTAATAAGCAGAAGTTTTTCAGGCAAGCAGACAGCCTTGGCCTTTGCAATATGCCTGAGTTATAGTGATTTGAGATGTGGATTGTAGTGTTGGGGTTCTGTAGCCTATACAACAAATGTAGCTGTAAAGTATCATTACTTGGAGCATTATACCTACTGAGAAATAAAGTGCTTTAACCTTGAGTTTTATAATTGATATTTCAGCTTAGTTGCCCAGGTCCATGACTGTTGTGAATATTTTTCACTTTGATCTTAACAGAGTACCAGTAGGCAAAATACCCATAATTTTATCTGAATTGATGCAGAGCACTTGACTGGGATTGGAATGCAACTAATGTTCGAATGACAGCTTAAAAACAGGGAATATTTGGTTTCTTGGATACCTTACAGTCTTGCCTGTGCTGAACACCTTTTGCTGGAGTTTCTCTGCATTTTCTGTATTCGAGGTTGAATGTTCTGAGTGTGGGGGGGCTCATCTTCCTTTGACCTTTACACTCCTGTGTCCTCTTAGGCTTTGTAACAGTGTGGAAATTGTTGGCAATACCTGTCTCTGTCTTCAAGCAATTTATAACACAGAGTCTGAGAACAGTAGTATGTTCTTCAGGGAAGGGAAAATGTCCTGTTGACTCCATATATGCACTTGCAAGCAGCCTCACTAGGTGTTTCATGCTGAGTGAATGATCTCCACTGGAGATGTACAGATGTGCTCTTGCTGGAAGTAAATGCACAGAATGATTCATGGAACCCAGACTTCAAAGAAAAGTTCTGAAGGTTAAGACTCTTGCCCTCTGCAAGCCTAATCCAAAGAATGTTTTGCCCACAAGCATAATATCTTACCAGGCCCACAGCAGAGCTGTTGTATTCTTTTCTGGATGGAGATAATAAGTTTGGGAATCACTTTCTTACTTGCATGGATGGTGTAAGGAAGAGGGAGAAGGAGGGTGGGAGGTCTGGGAAGGAGACAAACGTTCTGTTATCTGAGAAGAATCAGAAATGAGTAGGTGGCAAGACTAAAGAAAGAATCTCGAGATCAGCACAAAGGAGATCAGCCAGGGCTGTAATTACAGTGATGTAAGTGAGAAGGATGAAATGGTGGGAGGGTTGTATGGTGGGATGTTCAGAGGAAAGTAACGGAAGAGACATGCAAACAGAAATGATTTAAGATACTGTGAAAGTTTTGGGTGTGGGGTTTTTGTTGAGTTTTTTTTTGTCCATGAAACTTCAGCAAGTAACTGATTTTTAAGGTGGACCTCTAGTCCTGCTTTTTGACTTGGACGTGATTAAGTGGTAAAGTCAAGGTGGTAGCATTAAGTTGCCCCTTTTCCAAGGGTTTTACACAGCAGCAGGCGTCTCATGGCTTCACTGCTTAGGACTTAACTGAGTTCTGTGATCTCCAACCTACTGAATGGCTGACTTGTAAAACACTTCAGAATGCTCTAGGAATACTGTGGCCCTGTGCACCAGTCTTTGCTATATTATCCTGGGATACTCCAAAGCATTTCCTTTAAGAGTTGTGAAACTGTCCCAAGAATGATTTTGTTTGCAGTTGACGTGGCCCAACACAATGTTTGAAATAACTGTGATTCATTGAAGAAAGAACTCTTATTTATTCTCTTATTTTGAAATCAACCAAGAGTGGAATTAGACCTGATAATGCTAAAAGTAAATTGAGGAGAGGCCAGGAGGGAAGAGGAAATGAGGAAAGTTAAGATTAAGGACAGTGTAAAGATTACCTGTTGGGCACCTTTCTGAAAGGTGAGTGGTGGTTTTTAACTTTAGGCACAACCTTATAGGGGATTTGTAAATTGGAGCAATTTTATTTTGCAAGTGGAGATTTGTCATTTCCTATTCAGTTTGACATTTGGAAGAAAAAAGTGATTTTTAGCACCTAACGAGTATTTTGAAGTCAGCAAGGAAATAGAAAGGGTATTAACAAAAATTTCTCATTGTTCTGCAGCATGGAAATACTTAACTTCTTATGACTTGGCCTGTATGGAACTGTAAAAAGCACATCATTCAACATATGGCAGGATGCAATTGGGAAACTACATAATTTAACGTTGTGTTTTGGCATATCTTCAAGGGCTAAAAAGAGTGATAGAGAAGCTTATTAGACATTTGAAAACCTGTGAGAAGTGTATTTGTGGCTTGCAAAATTCCATAACAATTAGCATCTACATTAGCAAAGCTTTCAAAACCAAGAAAACTTGACTAATACTGATTTGCAATCTGAACTACTTAAAAGGATCAGATTAAGACCTTGTAACTTTGAACAATGAATTTCAACCTTCCTACTTGGAAATTGGAGCCAAATTTCAGCACAGAAGTAATTTTTGGGTAGGAATTTATGACTGGATTATGTTTTCCCTATTACTTAAAAGTAAAATGGAGTGAGGCTATGAAAGCAGACTATAAAGTCGACCAGTCCACAGCCAGAATACTGTGGAAAAGAAGCACCTGATGACTGTGGTTGTGGTTGACCATGGGTTTTTGGCCAGCATCCGAGAAAGGAGATGCAAAGAGGATGTGGTACCTTACTTTCTGAGGCATGGTTTCAAACCTGGCTTGTCCAGTGCTCTTGAAATTGCTGCTGGAGTAGTTCAAATTGAAGCAAATGCTCCACCCCTTCCCATAGCTCTTGATTGCTCAGAAGCTTTAAACACAGACTGGAGAACTTGCATAGAAGTTAGTCTGTGTGAGAATATGTGGTGATGGTGGTGCAGAGATTTGTCCTGATTTGCTTTCAAAATTGTTTCCTGTGTGACCCATATTTCCCTATTCCCTGTTTTGCCCATGAATAGTGGCCTTTAGCACAGGCAAGAGGGACAGAAGGAGCAGAAGAAAATCTTCTGGACTGAAATTTGTATTGTTTCAGATAGGCATAAAATTTCCATAGAAAATGAGTATAGCCCTCAGACAGATCATGGCTTCAATTGAAAGGGACCTTAAAGATCATCTAGTTCCAATGCCACCCCCCACCATGGGTTACTCAAAGCCTTATCAAACCTGGCCTTGATCACTTCCAGGGATGGGGCAACTTCTCTGGTCCTCAAGACCTGCACATTAAAGAATTATTTTCCTAATATCCCTTCTACACCTCTCCTCTGTCAGTTTAAAGCCATTCCCCCCTTGTCCTATCGCTACATGCCCCTGTAAAAAGTTCCTCTCCAGCTTTCCTGGAGGCTCCCTTATCCACCAACACCCCAAGCCTTTCTCCACAGAGCTGCTCTCAATCCATTCTCCACCCAGCCTGTATTTGTGCTTGGGATTGCCCTGACCCAGGTGCTGGACCTGACACTTGTCAGGTTTGCACAGGCCATCTCTCAAGCCTGCCCAGGTCCCTCTGGATGGCATCCTGTCCCTCCTGTGTGTCCCATCCCATAACTGAATTCTGACCTGACACTGATCTTGCCGGCTCTTTTCCTCTCTTTCGGGCTCTCTGACATGAAGGAAAAGGTCAGAAGAGCAAACCCAAAAAGAAGCCACGGCCCCATGCTGCTGGCAGGTACAGAGGGGCACTGACACCTGCTGGGAGAGGTGTGGCAGAGCAGACCCATGTCCCTGCTTCCCTGGATCATCCTGGGGAGATCCCTTGGGAAAGCAGGAAGGCAGGAAGAAAGGAAGGTAGGAAGGAAATAGAAAAAGCTATTTTCAGTACAATCACAGCCTGTGGAAGGGGTAAGTGAGGGTAGTAACAAAGCATAGGTTTTACAAATTAAAGAACAGCAGAACACTTCCAACTAGACAATCAGCATAGATAAGGGATTAGAGAAATAAGAAAAAATGTTGGATTTTTGCAAAATAGCTGCAGCATGGTCAACTATGACACTGACTAATGGAAAAAATAGGTAATTCAGGAGGTGAATGCATGTGTTTGTTTTGTTGGAGATGCTCAAGTTGCAGAACCTACAAATTAGAGATGCTTAATGAAGTTTGAACTTAACCACATTTACAAGCAATTTAAAAACCCCATATTGTTTCACTTCTGAGGTGTTAGTAGTGGGCGGCTTGGGCTAGAATGAAGGAGAGCAGTGGGACAACTATTGTTCTAACTCTTCCTGTGGGATAGGGTGGGGACAGGGAGTTGACTGCTGGTGCACCATTCTTTTCTGGATAAAAACGGTGTATTTTGGTGGATTTAGTAAACTCAACACCAGACTGAGAAGTCTAAGGTCATGAGAAAAACTCTGTAGAAACAAACTGTTTCGTAAATAAGAATGTAAGGTTTTGAAATGTCGTTTCATTTCCAATTGGAAGAAAACTTTAGAATTTTAGTGTTTTTCTCAGGTCTGTATCGTATTTTCACTTTTTTTAGTGTATTTACATGAAAAATTTCAAAATGAGGTTTTGATACTGTGTTCCTCACCAACTAGAAAGCAAGTTTTTATGACACTGTCAAAGTCTTTCCCATTTCTTTCTGGAGACTAAGCTTGGGTGAAATCTGCCTTCTAATTTCAACAGAATTATATTTAAATGCAATTCTGTCAAGGCTTAGCAAACCCTAGCATGCCATAGCACTGAGTTTTGCTTCCATTTGCCTCTGATTTTAGAGATTATGATGAAAGCGGTCTTCTGATATATATGAATGCAAACCTAGCGGTCCTGAAGTCAAAACTAACCAAAAGAACAGAACAAAACCAAAGAGCCTTTACCGTGACGTTGCAAAAGTCACTGCTAATAGAGCAAACCTTCTCATGCCAGTCAGTTCCTTAATCACTTTAAGAATTTTTATGCAAGTCATCTTTTAAATCTCTGACCTTTAGCTGCTTGTTAAGACTGTATGATACAGACAGTTTTGAAAGTTTGCAGATTGGAAAGCCATACAAGTAAGGAAGCTCATAGCACAGTTGGCTGAAGAACCAGTATCTGGCCAGTTAAAAACATGAGCTTGGAAAGTCAGTGAGGCATTATAGGCTTTAGCCAGATCTTTCAGGATGTGAGCTTTCAGCTCCTGCTTCCAGTGGTAGGAGCAAATGTTGGAAGCATTTGTGCAGTGAAGGCATCATTGGCACTGGGGTGGCATATGTGGGAGAGACAACAGGTTTACAGTCAACTGAGGAAAATGGTACCAACAACCATATCTGAATTGGTGTTCTTGCCACAGGCATCAGTGCAGTGATATCAGGGTTAAGATACGACTCTTAAGATAACTTAAGTGAGCAGAGACATAATTTCTGAAGTTGCTTCCTCCTTGTGAAAGTTACAGGATATTTGTTTCCTCATTGATATTAAGTAGTATCAGAGTTAAACTTGGGAGTTATGAGAGCCTTCTATCTATCCTTCATCTCAGGGAGACCTGAAATTGCATGTGGTAAAATATTATTGCCAAAATAACTACACAGAATTGGTTTCTATGGTGTAAAGGCAAAGGCATACACTAGGTGGGACTACATTTTGATGAGTAGTTGGTGTCTTTTGAGGTACACAGACTTCCTGTTGTGTATTTTGGACCAGTAGAGATTTTATGATGAGTTGAGTTAATTGCATCAAAGTGAAATTGGTATGTTTGAATTCTGTAGTGGTTTCTGTGTACTGATGTCTATGCTTGTAATGTTGCTCTGTGGATGCCTGTGTGTAGAAAGGTTGATGGAAGCTCAGGAAGATATTCAGGTTACATCTGACTTGCCTCTGGTTTCATGAAAGCAACTATTTCAATTATTCCATGTATCAGAAGATTTAACCATTGAGATTGTCTTTCAAAGTAGTGTAAATTCTAACCTATATTTAATTGTTCTATTATGGCAGATCTACAAAGGAAACTGTACCTGTGCAATTTCTTTCTTCCGAAAGAATTTTTACTTATTGCCTTACCAATACCTCATGTTCTTCTCTGTTACAGAAGGTGAAAACTGAAGTAGCAATTTTAGTGCCCTAGCTCTCAGTCTAGAAAAGAAATAATTTAAAAAATAGTCTTCTGCATATTTATTATATGCCATAAAGATACAGAAAGGAGACAAGCCTATTTCTTCCTCCCTCTTCTTCACCTTTAGTATACTGTTCCTCTTTAAGAAGCTGCTAAAGACAGCTGTCTAGAGGCAATCTGGTTTTTATTATAAACATGAAGCCTCTCTCCCCTCCCACCCTCAACAGGAAAAACATGTCTTGGGTCTTCCAGTAAGATAATTTAAAAGATTCTAGCTGAGTGATAGGGCTTGTAGTTTTGGGCTGCCTACACTGAGGGCCTTTGATAAAAGCCACACCTGCTTGGCATCATTGCCACCAGCTGCACAAAACGGGAACCCTATAATACCTGGGCGTTTCCCATGCTGAAACTAATCTGCTCTGGAAGAGGTCTAACTTTGGAAGGCTGGGGGAGGAATATTTCTGCTGCTCACTTAATGCATCTAGCTGAGGTCAAACTGAGAGGACAGAAGGTTGAGACTCCAGACTCCACCTGTAGTTAATGGAGAGGTATTTTTAGGGGCAGTTAATTCAGGGCATTTAAAACAGCAGTGGATAATTTGCTGCTGGAGTCTCCATTCACGGTTACCAGCAATGGACCAAGGTTAAAAGTAGTAAGGGGGATGGAGGGGTTGGACGGACCAAGAAAAACTTTATTCTGACATAGTTTCAATATGGCAGCATCTGTTACAGTTTTATGGTACAATTTAATGTCATTTCTTTGGATACAAAGGCAGCTTAAAAAGTTTCCTCTGCCGCCTGCTGGTATCCAGCTCTTGCAGAGAGGTCTTTTTTCTGTCTCCCGTAGGTCTCTCTATCCATGTTTTGTAACAGCTTGTGGGACCCTGCAGCAAATCGGATTACTAACATGACTGGGGTTTTGTTGGGAGGTGCTTTTTTTGTTTAGAAACAACAAGGGTTGTGGAGTGTTTGTTTGTGTTTGCCCTGAACATCTCAAGGATCTGGTTTGGGCTAAACCCACAAACCATGGCACAGCTGGGCAGGAAGAGGAGCAGACTGCAGCGCCGGCATCTATCTGCTTGTGCCTCAAACCCTCTCCAGCTCTGCTGTTAAAAAAATACAGAGGGACTTCACAAACAGCATGAACCACTCTGATAAATAATGACTTGGTTTCACATAGCTAGGTTTCTGGAGTATTGAATAAACCATGGCTGGCAGTAAGATGAACATGTTCATTTTGGACTTAAAAAGAAAACAAGTTTCAGCTTTTGGGACCCTGAATTTCCCATGTTGTTGGAAGTGCCGGATTAAAAGACACATTTGGAGATGGACCTTTTTTTATTTTTTTTAAATACATGTAACTGCCTGTTATATGTTGTCTTATTCTTCTTAGAACTGAATCTAAACAATGTGATAGGGACAGGTGTAGAAAAGAAGTACCTCATTTAAAATGTTTGATATCCCTTGCTCTCTGTGAAGGGTTAGGTATCTCTTTTACTCCATACTTATCCCTGCAGCAATCCAGACACTTTTGACTTTCTTCAGTAACCTTTTCTGATTAGCATGACCTGGCTGAAGCTGCATAATTCTCTCCCTTGTTCTAGAAAAGTTAAAAGACCAGAGGAGGAGCACAAGACCTGTGTGGACCCACCCTTCAATCCATCTCATTCTGAAGCATGGGAAGGACTTCAGATCCCCTTGTGATCCCCTCAGCCACTGAGCCCAGGCTTGCTAGGAGACTTTAGTTTTACTGCAGCAATTCCTGAATTACTACAGTTTTATCCCTTTGGTAGTAAAGCTTTTCTTTTTGCACTGCATTATTGAATCTTATGGCTGTTTCTTTCTCGAGGTGTTGTTTTCTTTTTCTTTTTCCCCTTTCCTCCTGCAGTCAGATGTACAGTGCAAATGGCACAGACAGTGCCTCCTATTGTGGCTCAGGCTCAAGACTTCACATATGTAAAATGTGACTTGCAGCACTTTCTTTGAAGCCTAACCACAGCCAGGGAGCTGTAATTGCAGTCTTTGATTTGTGCCGACTTCACTTGTGGATTGGGCTTTGCTAGGGCATGCCTCGCCTGGCGAGACTTCAGCTGCAGCCCCCCAGTGAAGCCTTAGATGTGGGAAGTCTTCAGTCTCCTTAGCACATGCCTGTGGTTTCTTGAAAAGAATCCTGATTTGACCTGTTTTATATCTGTAAGGCAACACCATCATCACTCGTATTTCTTAGGTATTATTTAGTTTATCAGCAGTAGGAGCAATTTCCAGTGTGTAGCCTTAATGTGCAGCTGGGGAAAGGCTGGGTTCTAGATGCTGTTTTCGGGATAGCTACCGTGTAATTTGCTGTACTGCAGCGTTCGCTCGGAAATAAAAATACTTGGGGCTTCCCTGTGCCTGTCCCCTTCCAGAATCACCGCTGTGTCTGCAGCCTCTCTAGAGGAGCTGGGCGTAGTTAGGAGCCATGGAAAGGAGGCAGGCGCTGCAAAAGCTGCCTCTGGATAGAGAAAGCAGCAATGGCCACTGTTGGAAAAAGCTGAGGGCCAGAGCAAGGCCACGGTCGTTATTTTAACCTCCTGACTTCAAAGACAGCTTGCTGGTAAGGGAAGGGGGAGGAGGCAGGGAACCATCTCAACAGAAGAGCATTTCATTTCCTTCAGTGAAGTAGACATTCCTGGCTGCTAATGGGGAGTAGCTCTGAATCACAGCGCTTGTATCAGACTGCTGTGAACTACTGGCCTGGCGCCTCAAGGCCATTCCTCAACAGGAAGCTGAATGTTTTCATGTAAGACTGAGAGGAAAACCTTCCCAGGAAGAGCAACCTGGACCAAACCTTTGAAAATCCGGGATGAAAAGGCACAAAATAAATATAAAGCTGCAGGGTGCTCTCCCCAGTGTTTCTCTGCTGTTTGCTTGGCTTCACTTTCGTGCTCCTTGGAAAGGTAGAGCCCTTCGTAGCTCTTTGATCCGCACGTGTTACGGAGCACTGTGCTACTTTATAAAAAATAAAAAAAAAAAAAAAGGCAGGAAGCTCAGGAGGCTTTTTTTAGTTGGGACATGGGCTGGTTTTATGAGGAAATAGGAACTGAATTAGTCAATACAGACCACCTCTGCTGAAACTGCTGGTTTGCCAGTGGACTTTTAGCTGTGCTGTTTAAGAGGCTTCAGTGGCTTTAAATCCTTTAGTCCTTTAGTCCTATCAGCAGCAGGTGAAAGTTACTGCTTATGTATCAGGGATAGCAGTATATGGGAGAGGAGGGAGTCTGCATCAAATCTAAGCTATACAGAACACTTTGCTATAAATGTGTGCTTGTCTTTTCTACCTTGGTCTGCAGCTCAGCTTCAGGGTCCTCAACTCTCCTTTCCACTATAGCAATAGCCATGTGGGTGGCCTCTGATAAGGAGTCAACTTGTTTGTAAGATTTTGGGGCCTCAGCTTACACTGATAAAAATCAAAGGGTATAAAATCAGTTTTGGAGGCTTTCCACCCTGGACTACATGAGGCAGTATAACTCCTTACTCAGGAGCTACCACTCTATTCAGCCATTATGGCTGAAGTACCTTGTATTTTAATGGTTTACATGGAAGCTGCAGCAGATGGGAGGTGGGTGCTCAGTTATTAATGGCCCTAGCTTAAATACTGCTGAAATGTAATGTGATGTGAAATTCGCTGACTAATTCAGCTTGTGGCTCTTGCAGGCTTAAGCAGTCTATCTATTATGATTAGTCTAAAAGAAGTTTGACTTGTAGTTTAAACCATTTTTTCATAAACTTGTTCTGTCTTGCCTTGTGTGACTCAAGGTGCTGGCAGTGCAAATTCTTTATGTGACTAAGCATTTTGTGTTTCCTCTGGTAAAAATTCGTTTACCTTCTCCACTGTACTGTATTCTTGTGCTAAATTTGATCACTCTCAAAAGCTTTGCTCATTGAACACTCTATTTGTTTGGTAGTTGAGTAGTACATGGAGACCTAGGGGTTAATGTTGATTTTTCTGAGATACCCGAAAATGTTACTGGAGAGCATGTGTCCATGTGTGGAAAAATGTCTGAGTAACTAGAGAGATTTTGGGTGGGGACCCTGTTCTAACCCACTTGTCTGGATCAGAAGGGCAAGGGTGATGGTTGAATTACCGATTGCGTAAATCAGCTGATGTAACCCAGAGACCTAGTGAGGAAGAACTCTTCCTCTCTGGATGAGCAATTCCTATTAGGCCTGTACTGAGGGCCATTTCACATGTTCTATGAATATAAATCCTTCCAAGATCTAGTAAACTTTACTGCTAGGGAGGAGGCCCATGGTTCTCACACAGCTGGAAGATGTTCCCTAGCCTGCTGAAGAGCAGAACAAGACCTCCCCAGTCATGAGGATGGATGGTAGAATCAGTGTTCACACAAGACTCATCCACCATGTTCCTCCACCAAACTGCTTGCAGAAGACAACATTTCTTCATGTCTGCGGGGAGTAGAGCTTGAGGCTCTGAAATAGAGGTTTAATTGACCTCAACCATTGCATTGCAGTACCAATGCCCGAGGATGTCTAGTTTTGTAATGGTATCTGGGTCAAATGTTGTAGATAAATTAAATCCACTACAAACGGGAAGTACTTCTGAAATATGCAGAATGTTTAAAACCCCACCTTTCTAGTTGGTGCCTCTTCACAGTCCAAAGTGCTTTCCATAAATATAGTTGCAAACTTCAAGCAAAAGCAAGTAGTAATAAATTCTGCATTTACCTTTGACACTGTAATGCACATTCCACTAATACAGTTGTCTTCTGAGTTACAGTGACCCAGCACCAGCTTCTTTGAAGAATTTTTTTTAAAGGCTTCAGATAGTCTTTATCACATTCTCTCTCTCTTTCCCCCCTCTTCCCTGTAGGTGGGAAAAGAAATGCTTTCTCAACTTGCAAAGCAAAGGCGGCGACACCAGGACCCCTTCTGGAGATGGAAGCTTGTTAAACCCTAGGTGTGTCCTCCATCCGCACAGACCACCCCCAAGGAGTCTGTCTAGGATGTCATTCACCCTGATGTCACTGCTAGAGACACTGAATCATAAAGACAATCACTGCCAAAATCCTTCACTATCACGAGGTCCAGCCCCGATATAAATAGAGCAAATGAGCTCCTGGGTCAGCAGAGCAGCTTTTGTCTTCACCTCTGCCTTGCACTCTTAAGCCCCCGTCTCATCTGTGTCCATATTGAGTCAGCAAACACAGTAGCATGGCTGTCTCTGCCTGCTTCAGCCAGCAGAATAAGTAGACCACAGCTGCCCCACACAGCACATCGAGGAATGGAATTTGCCTGGACCAGGATGACGCGCTCAACCTTCTTTTTATTTAATGGTGCGACAGGATCAATTTTGGTTTTAGCTTTTTTTAAGAAACTTGAATGCTTTTATATTTTAACTTTTAGTTTGTAATTTCTTTGGTGTATATTTTACTAGGTATCAGCTTTTAAACAAGTGTCAGAAATCTGAAATACTTTTTAAATAAAAGGAGTTTTTCTTTTTTTTTTTTCTGCCAGAGGAAAAATCTGTATGGAAAAAAGGTGGCTGTTTTGTTAAACTATTTGTAACAAATAGTGGCCTCTCAGTCTATATAGTACAGTGTCCTATAAAACTAAATAAATGTAACAACAGTCAGCTGGTCAGTAGACATGTTAGTCTTGCATCATCTACTCTGTAAACATAAGCAATACATCCAGCAAATCTGACTGCAGTGAGTTCTCCTTCTCACCCATTCCCCTTCTCCTTGTAAAAAGCCCAGCACTTGAATTATTACTTCAATTGTTCTGTATTTGTATCTGTTTTTGTTAGCCTGTTAGTGGGATTTTATGCCAGTTGTTGAAATGAGCATTGATGTACCCATTTTTTAAAATAGTAAGGCACAGCCTTTGCCAAAAATACTGTCAACCAATTTTTTTTTGTCATTCCAGTTTGAGTTAATGTGCTGAGCATTTGTTTTTTAATAAAAGCTTTGTAATAAAACTAAAATCAACTGTCTTTAAAATTGGCTTTAAAAAAAAAAGAGAGAAGGTTTTTGCTAGAATCCCTCAAAAGGTAGACGCAAGCTCAGGAAGGCACAGTCACTTGTAAGGCTGAAGATTTTTGGCTCAGTCTTCTATTATAGGAAATGCGATGTCTGTTTGGCCATTTGTTCATCTGAAGGGATTTTGGAAAATTACTTTCTCTTTGAAAAGTGAGCAGAAGTCTCAGTTCCATAGCAGGAAAAAGGAATGGGGAGGCTCAATGATCCCTTGTGCTGCTCAGTTAGCTTTGGCCTAGTACTAACCTCGCATCGTCATTTTCCTAGCAAAATCTTAGGGAAGGGAGCAGTAGTTTTAAGCTGATGATTAGGAATACGGATTCCCTTCTTTCTGGATGCAGTCCATGCCCACACAAGATGTACAAGAGGCCTACAGTTAAATTTCTTATAGCTGTATAAGTTATCCCTCAGCCAGGGACTGAGGCTGGCTGCAGAATCAGCTGTGCAAGGCCTGGTTTCATGGTCTGAGATCCAGTGCTGGCATGGCCTGCCTTCTGCCAGTGGTGCCTGGGAGATGTTCCTGCCATAGCAAGCAGCACAGCTTCTATTATGGGACTCTAAAAAAGAGATAAACTACTGTTTATCTGGAGCCATAGATAAACTACTGCACTGATTTGTGAGTGGAAAAGAAATAATATGAACTGTACATTGAATCAGCTCCCAAATAGTTTTTGGAGTGAGACTGGACTGAGTCAAGCTTAAGCTACAAGAAATGACATAGGTCAGTTACTGCCTAAGGAAGCTTTGGAATTGCATTGTTTATAAATGACCCTTAAACTCTGTTGCATAAGAAATTTCATAATTAAAAATGTTATAAAACAGCTTCCTCTTCAACCAGTGTGCACTGCACACATGCCCAGTTTTAAGGCTGTAACCACCATATTAGTTCTTGCAATATTTATTTCTAGCAACTAGTGATTATGTTATAAAAAAAAAAGAAAATCAAGTGACCAGGCTCTTGGATGACAGGAGAAAATATCTCTTGAGAGAACAGCAGCTGTATACTGGAGTTTTGCAAGACTTGGCAGTGTTTCCATTCAATTATCCCAGCCTTTGCTGGAAACCTGTCTGGCTTTTGGTTTGGGGTTTGGTTTTGTTTTTTAAAGGGGAAAAAGGCAAGTACTTAGCACAGTAATTGTTCTAAATCAAGGGTTACTGCAGTGAGATCTGCAAATTACATGGTCCAAAGACAACAGTTCTTTTTAGAACTTTATAAAACTTGACTACTTTGTTTAGATTTTTAATGGCTATTTTAAAAGCCATTTACCCATTCTGAAAAAAATTGTTCCTAGTAGAAGTGTTGGCTTCATGTGGCACGTTGTCCCCAATACACTGTTGTGAACAGTTGCCTGTCTTAAGGACGAAAGGTCTTTCAGCTCTAATAGGGAAGAAAAAGAATTTGGGAGCTAAAGATAGTACCTCTGCTGTTAACATACAGTGAACAAGCACCATGTGTTGGGCTCATTCATAGATCAAAGCCCTTTCACATACAGCAGCCATGGGGAAAGGTTAACAAATATGCAAGGCTCAGGATGCTGCCATGAGAGCACCTGAAACCCCACTATCCTGGAGTACCCCCTGTGACTTGGGTCTGTGCCCACTCCTGCCCTCCCTTGCTAATTGGCATTTGTTCCTGTGGGACCAAAAGAGCCCTCACTGTGCTGTGCCAGCTTGTGCATGGAGACAGATGAGCTAGTAAAAATGGCCAAGCAATGATGGTGCTACCCTGGCAGTAAGACTGGGTTTAAGTCCATGTGACATGGAACAAATTATTCCAGGTGAGACTCAAAACCAGCACCTAAATTCCTGATGTGTAATTTAGGCAGACATCAGAATCCTAACCTTGTCTCTTTTGGGAGCCTGAGGAGATGATTATCCTTTATTTCCCACAGAAAACATCTTCAAGGATTTAAATGCTCCTACCTAATGACTGAGTTAATTATCCAGACACTTCTGTACAAGCATCCACAAACCACTTTCTGCCCCCACACTTGGTTCTGTGCATGTGCTAAAAGCAGCTCTTGCACAGATCACAGCATGGGTAGTCTAGTTCATAAACACAGAGCTATCCCAGTACCTAGGAAGCACACAGCCTTACCCCTCCCCTCCACAAAACCAGCAGACACAGAACAGAGGAATTGAGCCAGGATTATTTACAGTTAATCAGGCCAACATCACAGGATGGTCTGGCTCCTCTGGCTTCTGGATCACCTGGATCAAAGCCATTTTCCCTGTGTTACATAAAAGAACAATGTCTCAGCCAACTTTGGCTTCTTACACAGCAAGTGATGACAGATTCACTAGTTGTGCTTTTAGAGACTCACCAGCTCTACAGAAGTTATCTTCTGTTGTAGTTTCCGCTTGGGATCAGAAAAGGCAGTAACTTAATTGTACAAGGGATAGCTTGATGGCTGGGTCAATTTGCAGCAAATGTAGGACCTTTGGGACCCAATCCTTGCTCCAGGCTGTAGGACAGCAGAATCCACAGCATCTGTTGTCTGCACTCCTTGGAAACCACTACAGTGCACAAGGCTTTGAAGCAACCATTCTGTTTCCTGGTGGCTTCCTGCTCTGATCTACAAGGCAGTTATTTAGGCTAAAGCAAGATGGGCAGAAAATGAAGGACTCTACTGAGACTAAGAAATTCCCTGTAACCTCAGGCAGCTGCAGTTTGTTCTCCTCATGTACAAGGGAACTAATATGCAAGGAAGTCTCTCCTCCAGAATAAGGACCTAACACGAAGTAGAACATTAGAAGGGAACAAGTAAGTCCACAAATAGCCAGAAGTCTGTCAGCTATGAATACATTTCTCCTGAGTCAGGCCAGTGAAAAGCTACTAGGCTAAAAAGGAAGTCAGCCAAAAGGAGAGAAACTGTAACAGGAAAATGGTTGGTTGTAAACACATTCCGAGATGAAACCAAAAACCTAGAAAGTTTGCCCAAACACACTCAATTTTCCACTATACATCAGGAAGAGAAACTCTGGATTAATGTATTAATTTACCCTTTGGATCTCCTCATAGATATGAAGCTCAGGTTTAGAAAGCCAAGCAAGCAAATGGGCATCTGCCCAGGAAAAGGGACATATGTGTCAGAAATAGGGGGTATGAACCTCCTAATCACTAGTTTTTGGCCAAGTCAAAACAAGGACTGGAATACTGCTCCCCATCCTCCCAGATAAAGTATCATATCTCAGGCCATGGGTTTTAAATGATGTCTTCTCTTTGGCTGGGACACTCCTCCTGCAACAACCATGTCTTCACTGAGTCATAGAAGTCTGGTGGCTGAGATAACAGCCACTGCACCTGGTCTGGGATCCTCAGAAAACTAAGGTTTTCTTCTTGTGAATGATGTTCTACAAAATACATTTTGATAAACTCACCCATTCCACCTTCCAGAAACCGAGCACATACAAATAAGCCACAGGTTCATTAACCTGTCAGCTATAGAAAATCAGCATAAATCAGCAGAGCTAAGAGAAAAATTTCTGCTTCATACTAGAAGAGCAACTTACACAAGAAGTGGTCTGTACTGCTCACTGCTAAGAAAAGGTAACTGACATAAAAAAAAATCTTCAGAAGAATAAGAAAGATAACACACTCCAAAACTTAATGATGGTCAAGAGAATTATTTGGAAAGAACATGCTTTGAATTTGTACAAATTTCCTACAGCTACGAAAAGTTGCTTACAAAATCGTACAGGATATCTATTCAGCTGAGTTAGGACATCTCTGTCTTTTAAGACAGAGAGAAAAAGCCACAGAAACAAGGACTCAGATCTTGACAAAGCAAAATGCTGCAGAAGGATGTTTTTCTTGGCACCTGCCTGTGAAAGCAAAGTGCTGGATAACAAAAGAGGAGACAGCACAACATGGCAGTGACTACATCCCTTGACTGAAAAAAGCCTGAGATGGACAAGATTCTTACATTCTAGTTGCTGCTTTTGCTACCCTGAAATGTGTTTCCTTTTTACTCTCCTCTATGAGTCATGACTAACAGCAGCAGCAACAACTTCTTTCATTCTATACTCTATTAATCCTAAATTAATAGGTAGTAATCATATTTGAAAACAAATCGTGTGACAGGACACTGCTTTTTTCCTGTAAAGACCTGATAGCTTCAAACTGTACTCAACTTTTTATGACAATAACCTTTAAAGAATTCATAAGCAAAACCTTAATCTAATAATCCTCAACAAATTTAATCATCAATAGTTCTAGCCTCTGTTTGAAAATTCAAATTTTGTAAGGAATATTTCACATATGGTCAAAGTTTTCCTTTGTGTGGAACTGGTATAACCACAGGACCCAGAAATCAAACCAACTCACAGCACTCAGTTAATCACTAAGCAGTCTAACTCTGCCTAAACTGGTACTCCAAAGCAGTTACTACCCATATTTAATTGTATAGTAAGTGTGAATTTACTGAAATTACTTACTGAAACTGAATTGCAAGCAGTTTCTCAATATTCTAGTGGTTTATTCCCTTCTTCCTCTAGTCCATTTGATTTCACATCTGCTCTAGGGTTCCTCTCTCCTCTTGTGTTTGACCGCCTCCTCTGCTCCTGGCCTGTCCTCATTGGCAGAAAGAGGTCCCTGCTGATGGAACAGCACTGCTAACTGCTCTTGCCCACTGAGAAGCATTCTCCCCTTTCCAATGACCTAATGCCGGATTTCCTATGAACCTAAAAAATGGACTTAAATCTTGCACAGGTCTAACACATATACTGTATTTTCATTCCATCCAGTTTGGAAATAAATACAATTTACAGGAAGAAAGGGTAGAAAGACTATTTTATAGGCAAGCGAAGGAAGAATTTCCCTGCATATCTGTTGCCCAAGCACATTTGAAGTATGGCACTTCCTTAGCTCCCAGGTATGTTGTGAGGATGATACAATGATATGTAACTCATGTAAACCACAGTCAGAAGAATTAAGGGATATTTTAAATGACATGCATACAGCTACACTGCAGGTATAGTTATCATAACAGTCACCATACAATTGTAGAAACATGGAATATACTGTATTTATCAACCAAAATTCAAAGAATTCTTCAGATCACCTTTCTCTGAGCTTTGTTCTCTCTGTTCTATCTGGATTTCCTTGCCATTGCCTCTGAAAGTGAGCTAACTCCCACCCAAAAATGGCAAAGGGTTAAGCTAGGGAGACAACTGCTGGAGTAAGGTGATGGATGTGGATTTAAGGGTTTCACCTCAGCTATTTTCTACTGGGCACAGCTGCTACTGTAGCATTACACTGCCATGACCCCACAGAAGTGTGGAGAGACTCACGCTTAAGCTGAGGGTGTAACTAAGCAGAAGTAACAGCTTACAGAAAAGATGAAATGGTAAATTGCTAACACCAGTTCCAGCTACCCATCACTCCCAGCTGAACAATGAAGACTAGGGAGGACTTTCTCACCTGTCCCTTTACCAGGTTTCATCCAGTTTATTTTAGACATTGTGGCCAATACTTAATTAAGTGACTTGCAGAAGACAACTCCTAACCAGGATAGAAAAGCCTGCCACATTCTTCACAGCATGCAGCAGTTGGGGTTGAAAGATGTCCTTGCTAGGTCACATCTTGTAATCATTTCTAGTCAAAAGTATCTAAAAACCTCCAACACATGCTGGGTTTCCAGCTGCCAGATATCAAACCTTGTTACTTCTCTCTCCATTCCCCAGCAGATTCGGCAAATTCTCCAAACCAACTTCCTTGCATGCAGAAGGTAGAGAATATGGCACTCCTAGACTGATCTTTAGATTTTATTTCCCAATTTCAATATAAATCAGTTGTAAGTTGAGCTATGTGCCTGTGGACTAGCAGTACTCTCATAAGATGAATAACATTAAATTCTAAGTCAAACTGATACCAGCAATAGCTAAGCCCAGTCTTATCTGTCACAGAAACAGTTCACTCCATAAAAACACAATAAAATCAATTTTTCAAAATGATAGTTTTCGCTAGAAACTTTCCCCCTTGTAGCGTTAAAAGTGTCTACCATGGTAGAAAAGCTCTGGCCTTTGCCAAAAGGCAACGAGCGTGTGTGTGAAGATAGTGCCTATTGTATAATCATTTGACATATTCATCATTGTTTGGCATTATTCTTCCCTTCCACTGCTACTTCAAATGTCACATGTCAACAGGCTAAGCAATGATTTCAGCTGTAAACATGTGAAAATAGTCTTTATAATATAACTCTGTCTTTGAGGTAAACTATATGTTCATCTTTTAATCTATGACAACCAAATGTCCTTACAAAATTAGATCCAAGTAACAATACTGGCTTCAGTTCATAGATTTGCCAGTTTAGCGTCAACTTAGGCAACAATAGCTTTCAGTCTTAGCCAAAAATAAAAAACTATGTCCGTAAGAAGGAGAAAGACTTCTTCCTCAGTTTTAAGTAATGCTTTTGTCTAAAGCAATAAAAAAGTGGTATCAGGAAAACCACTTATGTGAAATTCTCAACATGTCCCCCCATACTCTCTCCTATTAAAAGAAAAATTCACCATTTTAAAACCCTCACCTCTCTAGTACTAAATGAATTAAATTCTCAAAGTATCTTCTGTCTCTTATTCTAAGTAAACTATTTGATTGTCTATCAATCTCACACTTCACACACACTGCCATTTTCCAAAAAGCACACTGATTAGTTTTAGAATCCACAGCCTCATTCAAATCAGCCCCTTCTCAATGAACTATTTCCCTGCAGTCTATTTTACCCATGTTCCTCTTCAAAGGACTCTCAGAAGTTTTTTAAGGCACCTGAAACATTATTATGTGGCCAATGCTCACTCTCTGACACTGATGTCACAAAAGCATCCAGAAATCCACTCAAAAGCAGATGGGATAACTCTTTGATTCAAAAGAAAGTGAGAGGGTAAAGAAATCAGGAGGCAGTATTTTTTTCAGATTGTTAGAAGCACAGTCTGATTGCTACTGTCTGAAATTACTAATTAGCAAGAGCAGATTTTTGTTCCTGTAAGCAATTGTGTTCAAGAAAGTAGACAAAGAGGAAACAGAGGAAGAAAAATATGAAAGCTGCTGTTTTCTTTCACACTGTCTCAAGAACTGAAGGGAGGTGGGAGAACTTGCCATTAAAGTCCATGGCAGGTCTTTTCTAATATTCCCCATTATTTTGGAAATTCAAGTTCAAGTTTTAAAATAAACTAGGAGCCCCAAAATCAGGTTCTTCAATAAGTACTTTTTTCAAATTCTGGGAGGGATTTCAGTGCTGAGAAGAAACCATAGGAAGCTAGATGCCTCATCTGTTTAGACGTTCTGGAAAACATCACTAGGCTTCCAACTGAAATAAAAGACTTCTGGAAATTTCACCCTAAATTGCAATGAAGAAAGAATTGCAACATCAGCTGTAAGGAACCCATTAGCCCTCTTGACATCTTCAGAGAAATAAAGCAGTTGTCAGAAACAGTTTACCTTTTACAACCTGTTTAGAAAAAACCAACAACTAAAAAGCCTGTGAAATACAAATGCAGTGTATCTTACACCTGCTTATGCTTGTGGCTTTGTAGGAGTCAAAGCAGCAGGTCTCAAACAAAGTTAATGTAAAGGAGGTGAAGAGTCTGAGTTGAAGCAAGGGCTTCCTTCCAGTGACTGCTGTGTTCCAATCCAAGTCAGGGCACCACTGCATGCCAAGGAATGAGGGAACAGAGTGGACCCTTCCTTGGATTATGTGTTACCTACATAGGTCCTGCCACCAACAGAGCAGAGAACTGTCAGCCCATGCCCAACCAAGACCCACTTACTGTAAATGTGTGGTTTTACCAATTTCTATTGCACAAACTTTTAATAGATCCATCTAAGTATGCAAGGATAATTAAGAAAAAAAATGGGGGATTTTATTTGGTGCTAATTCACCACATGCAAATTCCAGCTGTTTACTGTAGACCTACCACCAAGCATACACTTCTTCCCACAGCTCATCAGAAAGCCTCTTGCTGGTGAAAGTGGTTAATCCACAACATTTTTGTTGCTGAAGCCAAGACTCCAAATGGGGGGTTTAAGTTACAAATGACAAAAAACTTGCATTCTTTAACTAGCAAATACTGTAAGGGTTTGTCCATTTACAGAAAACCACCCTAGAAGTGGTTGCTGGCAGAAAAATTGGACAAGAATAGAAGAAGCTGTTACCAGGCAAGACAGAGATGCACAAAGCAAAGCAGCAGCAAACAAAAGCCTAGGAAAAAATCCTGTTATCTGGCAGCACGGGACAGCCAAAGTAAGCGACAAGTTCCTTAGTGCCCGCCAAGCAAAAGCCTTGTGCTAAAATATCCTCCTGTGCCGTGGCCAACTTGCAGCCTCTGACCCCAGGCTGGAAACAAAGCTTGGCCTTACGCCTCACTGTGATGCCTCATGCCACCACATGACAAAAGAAATGGGTCCTTTAATAACTAGATTTGATGTTTTGTATTATTCCTGCCCCAGAAGCAACCAAAACTTCCAGCCAGCATTAGAACTTTATGGTGCTGGTTTGTCTGCAAAGAATGCACTGCCGTGAGTTATTTGCAATTTATGGAAAACCAAACAGAAAAGCTCTAGGGGAATAAAAGAGAAGAATGAATTGAACAAGTGCAAAGCTGCTCCATGGACATACAAACCTAAATCCGACTAATATATTATCACTAACACCTGACATCATCACAGACTTCTGTGATCTCATACATTTAATTTAAGACTCTGCATAGCACTGCATTTATTAGTGAATAGTATACTGGTTAATAAACGATGTATAAAGATGACTTCAGTTTTGACATTTTGAGAAGATCATAAAACTCAAGGCAGATCATCTTTACAAATCATCTTTACAGTTATCAGATTGTGGCTCTACTTAACCCTTCTCTAACAGAATTCACTAGAAGCACTTTCCTCTGGCTGTGGATAACAGGAAAAGCTGCTGAAGGAACATATAACATGAACAGATTTAGCTCTCAAAAGAATCACAGCATCTGCTTTTGCTCCTGGGTCTCAGTTCCTCCAAAAAGCACAGGGAAAAGGCATTATTCAGGCCAGTTTTATAATTGCTCACATGGCTACAAACTGTAGTGAATAAAAATACTGAGATGTGGGTCACTGCTGTGGTACTAGTTAGAAAAGGAAGATCACAGCACCACAGCTACAGGTACCTCTCAAAAAAAATTAGCTCAAAAACTATCAGCAGTAAATTTTTGGGGCAAGTTGATCTCTACAAACTACAGAAACTGCTTCTGGTTTGCCCACATCTTTAAAGTCATTTGGTACTGTAAAGTGGCCTTCTCTTGATGCAAAAATAACAAGCATGCATTAAACACCAGAGACAGTCTGCTAGAACCTCCATCCTCTAACACCCACCTCCTAGCACCACACCTGGGCACAGGAACTGCATTGCATTAGCATTGCTCACTTGCAGACTTTACTGACCAAAGCCTGGCACAAAGTCAGAAACACACAAGACCTTATCACACCAAACCCACCTTTTGGGCAGGCAAACAAAACACCTCTTTTTCAGATGCCCTTCTCTTTCTAGTGACCAATACAGATTTAACAAGACAGTCGTATCTCACTACACTTTCTACAGCAAATTTCTTATTTTGCTTCTTCACCCTGATAAAGATTCACTAATTTATACTAAGTAGATCTCCAGAAGAGATTGACTGAACCTCAAAAGTTTCACAGATTCCTGGAGGTGTGTAAGAGCCCCATCCACAGAACAAGATACAAAATACGGCATTAGAAAAACCAACCCAAACTACAACCAAACTTCATTCAGAAGCCACTAACTTGCTTTTCAGAGACCTGATTCACTGCTGGAATACAGGGCTGGATCTCATGGCTCTGTAGAGCCCATGCTAGATGCTGGAGTTAGCTCCTGTTAATTGGTTTTTGAAGGATATTTGCACTGTTGCCTGAAAACCCTTGGGTCAGATGGCTTGGGGGACAAGTACAACTCATCTATAAAAAAAAAAAGATACCTTTCCAAGTTATTTTATGCAATTGCTCAGTCAATCAACTCTACACACTTAATTCCTCTTCAGATCAAACTTTACTGTGACCCCTTGCACTTTCTACTCCACAAGCCACTTCTGCAGAGCACCCTCCTCTACCCAATAAAGATTCTGCTTTCAAGCCCTGTTTAAAATTTGCTATGCTCCCGTTTTTTTCCCCGCCGTGTCAGCAGCTAGGTTGACCACAGATGGAGCACATTTGGCAGCTGAGGTGACCCAGATGCTGAATCTGGAGCCATCTTCCCAGCTGCAATCACTGGGCTCACGTCCGACCCCTCAGCTGCTGGCTGTCAAGCTGCCCTCGAGCTGTGCCAAGTGTATGTCCCAAAGCTTCGACCAAAGCGGGGCAAATGCTCTAAATCTGTGAGGCCTGCTGGCAGAAAGATAATAATGACTAAAGGTTTTAAAAGTAGGCAGTGAGGGACACCAAACACCCTTCACTCCTTTCTCTTCCATCCCTCATTTTTTCCCACAATTAATAAAAATTCAAGGAGAGCTGAATGGTGAGAGCAGGACTAAGGTGCCACATCCTAATCAGAGGTACTGACCAGCAGGAGATTCCCCTTCATCAACACAATGTGCAGTGGAAGGTGGCTCATGTAGCTCTGCTTCAAGTCACAGCCACAGCAAAGGCTGGAAATTAATCTTTACTGAGGAGAAGGTGGCAACAAACAATTCCTTTATTGCATTATATATTTTTAACAGTCTCTAGAAATCTTTAAACTATCAAAGCTGTAGAAATTCTTGTAAAATTCAGGAGTGACTATTTAATATCCTACTTCTGCCTAATTTACTCATGACCTTGAACCTTAAAAGGGACTTCTACATTCTCCATGACTCCCTACTGTGAAGCAAAAGAAAAGGCTTTCCTTGTTTTAATGACTACAGTCATTCAATTACCACTCTGCATTCTGATCTAGATTTAAGAAGGAGCATTTGAAGTTTTCACCCTTTACCTCATCTCTACTCATCCTGGCACAGCACTCCACATGCTGATAAAATAAACTATCCCCACCCACCATTAAAGTACTTCCACAAGGCCTATTCTGCTAAAAAAAAGTATCTTCTCAAATAGCAAGTCCAACTCACAAATGCTTCTTTTTCAGATTCCTTCTATTTATTACATATACACATACTGTACCTGTTAGAGTTTCTGAAAGGAAAACATTGCTTTAGAGACAGTTTATTTTTCTAAAATATCACATTTACTAGTGAAAAATATTTTGCACATTTGCTATAAACCCATCCCTTTCCAAACTAAAGATCATCATCCAAGTAAAGGGAGCAGTAGCAAATTATTTCTACCTAAGTGTTTTTTGTAAAAAATAAATAGCATTTTTTAAGACACAAGAGTAATACACATTCCCATTTTTAATTACTACTGAAAACAATTAACTTCACCCTGTAGTATTTAAAAGTAACTAAACTGAGCTACAAGCATTAAGAACCTTCAGTGAAACAGACTTCATATGTAAGAACTGGACTGTATTTCAGTAAAACCAAGTCAATTTAGCAATGTATTAGTAAGGAAAGAGACTGCCTATAGTAGTGTTTCTTTCCTTTAACCCTTTTCTTTCAAGCCAAGTGGCTCAAAATCAGATGACATGTAATTAAGAACCAGGATCCAATAAATCAAAAATTTTATTCTTTACTCAGAGATTTCTTGTGTGATCATGTGCCAGGAAATTAACATCTGTCAGCCTCAGTTTCTTTATAAGCAATCTGAATGAGATGATGGAGGAGAGAAGAAGACACAACTTGGCATTAAATAGTTATTCATAACTTCTGTAATTAATTTTATATATATATACATATACATATATATATATATATACATATATATATATAAGCACTTCGTACAGAAAGTAAAGGAACACTGCTACAGAGTTGAACTGGAATACCAATCCTCATGCCCTCTTGCTCTGCAGTACTTGGAGAAAAGACAGGATTTGATGCACTCCCACCATGGACAAATTCAGCTCTGCTAAGCCCCAAGTTGCAAAGCAGAAGGTGTCTCACACAGCCAGACACACTTATTTGTTTTCACAGCACAAACTCCCAACTGCAATCCTGAAAGTAGTCAAATACAGTAGTAGTGTAAGAATGATACTTTAACTAGAGTCAATTTACAGGACTCTAGAAAACATTCAGAAGCTTTCACCAGAATCCTAGCTCATGCCCCTGAGAACAGAAATCGGCTAGAAATCTTCATTATGTCCCTACAGCACCTAGCAAAAGTAGGCCCTCAACCATGAATTGAAAATGCTAGAAAACCCCAACACAAATTATGAGCTCTGCTTTTAAATGCTTTATTGGGAACCTTCTGATCGGGGAACAGCCTGCCATTGTGGGATTCTTTATTTATTTTTAAATATGTCCTTCAAAACATGATTGTTCAAGGCACTGTAATTTACACCTACAGATTAGCTCAAGAAAGATCCTAACAAAACAAGCACTGCCTTTCCAGGCTGCATTTTCCAGCGTGGGAAGAGACTGCCACCCTGTGGGCTCCAGCCAAGACACAACTGCAAGCCCTCACACTCAATACAGAATTGTTGAAAATTTTATTTTAAAGAAAGTGAGGTTATTTTTTGGATTTTCTCCATCAACATGATAATGTTTCAAATACATTAATTCACCTGTCGTTCTGTACTGCACCTGAGAAAAATCAACATTTCATGAAGGCACTGTACATAGAAGGCTTTTCGGAATTACAAGGAAAAAACAATCTACCAAATCAAGCTTTGACCATACTTGTGCAATCACTCAGTTCACCAAGTGAGTTATGTTCTAAATGCAGCTTGTGCCACCCTTGGGAAGGGTTAAACACCTGTATTATGGCAATGCTGAATAGCACATACAGATAGTTTAACACCTCTTGAGGCCTGGAGTTCATTTGTATTTGTAAAATCCTTCTCCAGTCTTTTTACCCAGCTTCTTTTCTTCTACCAGTTTATTCAGGAGTGGGCTGGGTGCAAAAAGAGGATTGTTGGGCTCTAATGAATGCCATCCTGGAAAGAAAGGGAAGTGGATGAATTAGTAACAGTTCTGTTTATATGTAAAGATATATTTGAAGGTCAGAAAACTGAAGAAGGACTGGAACTTATTCTACTGGTAGGTTCTCTGAGACCCTTCAGTACACTTTCATAAAGCCCAGATCAGTATTGATGATTATGCACAAATCTAACAATGTCTTCAGGCTCAGTGTACTCCAAACACCTTATAATCTCCACCACTGAGGATTTTTTAAAAGAATTAAGGAGAACCTTTGAAGCACTAGTTAAGTATAAGGAAATAAAATAAAGGCCCTGCTGAAAAGAAATTCAAGTACACAGAAATTCCAAGTTGAACTTCTACCTGCAAAACACATGGTTACTTAGAACAATATAACACTACTTAACAGTACTGGCTAAAAGCAAAAGAGGTTCCACTGAAAATGCCACCTTCAAAGTGACATTGTGCCTCAGAGAATGTTTAAGCAGCTCATTCAAAAAAACACAACAGCCATCAGCAAGCCATCACCAATTATGTATGTTTATGTTTCTTTTTGACATTCACCCACTTATTAACTGAAGTGACAGGGAGAGGGTTCACTTACATCTTTTGAGGTATTTAGTGGGTTTCCCATTAACTAAGAATGAAAATATGGCTGGTAGAAAAAGGATAGGGAGTCTTAACATTTGCTGCTTTCCATCAGAATTTCTCACCTCCAGTACATGTCACTTTTCCCACTGATTCTTTTTGGTTATATAAAGTACTATTAATGTTAATATTATTATTATTTTCCAATAGCACTTGATGAAGCCATCAAAGCCACCACTGTTCTGTCCCCACGTACAAGGGGTACAGGCAGGCAGTACAAATGCTGTACTCAGACAGTATTCTGAGCTGAAGTCTAACTCCTTTCTCCTCAACAGTTCAAAGGCTATACCATAAACATTCAGTTTAAATAATTAAGAGTCACATTTGCATTAAAACATCTACAATTTAGCTAAAAAGGGGAAAAGCAGAAAAAAAAGAAGCATGCAGTACCATCTATAATGTATTTACTGGTATCCAACCCAACATAGTCCAGCAGTTCAAATGGACCCATGGGATAGCCAGCCCCAAGCTTCATAGCAACATCAATATCTTCCTTTGATGCATCTCCTAAAGAAAAGATTGACAGTTTGATGAACAGAGAAGATTCTGCATCTCCTTGGCACCACTTATAAATAATTAACGGGGTGTTATTTCACCCTGGTGCAGCTCTTCACAGAAATCTCTGCATGTTTCACAGCCACAAAAACTGGAGTCAGCATACACATACTGGAGCACAAAGCTGAACCTCTCACCAAAAAAAATAGCAAAAAAAAAAGCAAGCACTGCAGGCCTGCTTTCCATTTTCCTGGCTTCCTCTTGCATTTCAATAGAGCACTTTGCTACTGATGGAGCCAGAGCCACCATGCTGAACCCATCAGAAAGACTAAAGGAAGAACTGGTCACTACGAAGAATCAAGACCTTCTTTTAGAGGCAGCAGAATGGGGCAAGTAAGGAAACAACTCCATTTCAGCCTCATGAGATCAGCAGCAGCTTTTGAATGATACACAGGACGGAGCTACCCTTACATTGCAACTGCCAGAACACAAGCAGTACCCAGCTGATGGAAAAGGCAGGCATGGAGAGGGGAGCAGGAGCAGCTGAGTAAACATGCTTAGCTACAGCATCTATCACCAGAGGATGTCTGTTGGGATCAGAGATAGCAGACAGAAGAGACCTGAAATGACTGTGTTGGTGCAGTTGAATTCATTAATTCCAAAATAGTTCTAAAATAAATTATCAAAATTATTTGAAATTCGTTACTTCTGCTTCAGTCTGTGCTTATAAAAATACAAATCCTGCATTGCCACATTGTCACAATTCACTTTAACCACATTCTTTATTTAGCTGGGCATATTTTAGACCGTCATCAAAGCAGATGCACCTCTACTGCATACTTCTAACTCATATTTTGAGAAAGGCAGTGCACTTTCTCTGCAGATCCTATAAAAAGGATGAAGTTACATAAACCCCAGAGGTACCTGTTAAGTAACCTCCATGCTCGATGCATACAGGCATTCAGGGTGTCCAGCAGCTTGGCAGACACGGCCTGTGCAATTGATATGCCTAAGATCAGAGAACCTTAGAAATAAATTTACAAAAGCTCTTGTAAAGGTAACAACTTCAGTGACAGTTCTGTATGAACTAATAATTTATATATACTTCTCTTTACTCTTTAAAGCAGACAATGTTTTTTTAAAGCCACATTTTATTTCTGAGAAGCTGTGGAGAGTAGCCTTACCTAATTCCAATGTAATTTCAGTTCTCCAAATTCAAACAGAGCTAAATCCTCAGCTCATTTGCAGTTGATGCAGGTATACATACTTGTTCTATCAACAGATTTGTCCTACTCTGTCAAACGTGGGACTTGGCCACCCAACAGTTTCATTACAATGCAATAAAAAATAGTAAAAGGGCAAACAAGGGCTATATGCCTACTTCATTCTAGCCTTTTCCAGTATAAAGCAGACTTCCATAGAAACTTAGCTGATTGCTTTTTAGTTTTTCCACTAAGAACAGAGAAGTACAGAACACTGAACATTAGTATTTACAATATGGCCCTTGTCTAAGTCATTGTTAATATACTAAAGGTATTTTGCCTATGCAAAAGGGCACATTTAACAGAACGAGATTTTGTATAAATAAAAACTCAGTGATTGGCCCAATAAAATAGCATTTCAGTGCTTGGGGTTACTAGGAAAGAGACACAATTTTATTTAATGTAGATGACAATCCGGCTCAAGTGTCTACTGTGAGAATAAACACAAAAGATATGATAAAAATTAAACCGCATTTACTGGAACATATGAATTAAAAGACAGCCATCAGCCTTTTCAAGATATCAATCAGCTTTTTAAATAGATTTCATTAGAGTTAAAAAAATCACAAAATAACCTTAACAAGTTTGGAAATATTACACTGTGGAAAAGAATACAAAAAAGAATAAAGATTAAGTCAAAATATTGTTTTGCTTAGGCAGGAAGCAGTCAGTTTTAATATACAAATTCAGTGACTGCTTTTGTCTGCATTTAATTAAAAGTTCTCTTGTCTCCTGAAATACTCACAATGATATGTGTCATTTAACAAAGGCACCTCTTTTAAACACACTGAAACACCCATACACTTCATTTAAAACTGTGACTTTTCTAAGAGAGTAACGCCTCCTCGCATGCGTGCCTTTGCCTTTCAAGTCTCTCAAATCTCTTTTGTCCCTTTGAGATGTAATTAGGTACATCTGTTGATGGATAAACAAGTAGTGTTGTTTTAATTTTTTTTATTTTGGAGATCAAACCATCCCTTCCATGTGCTTTAAAAGAGATTTTTAATATTTAAAGCATAGTTGGTGAAATCCTGAAAATGGAGTGCTTTCATCTGTAAAAAAGCAGTGATTTCAAAAACAAAATGTTTCAAATTACATTCTTAGTAGCATGGAGCTATGAGCAGAACACTTGAAATAAAAGCAATTATAGTCTGTAATTTCATCTTTATCCACGACTTCATTATTGGCTTCTTTTCAAAACAGGTATCAATGCTTTGAAAAATTCAGTATTCTTTGGGGATTCATGATTATTTCTACCTACATATTAATGTAAAAGAGACCAGCAGTGAAACTGGAGGTCCTGAAGAACCTATGTCTAAAAAAAGAACGCAGAAGAGGAACAGGAAGTTTTAGGTGGCAGTAGCTGAGCCCAAATCACTTCTGTGCCAGTTCTGTTCACTTACCTGAAAACTGGTAGTTTATTCCACAAGCCCCATATAAGTGAACTCATGACAACTTTACTAATGGCCCTATTATAGGATTTTCAATCACTTTTATCAATATATCCTGGGATACAGAGAGGGAAGTTCCTGAATAGCTGTCAGAGGATATTTTTACAATGGCACTACACTCACCTTGTCACCTCTAAGCCAGAAGCATTTTCCACCACCAGGAATTTCACACACAAGTACCTTCTAACTCTGTATAACCTGACATTTCAAAGTGAAGGCAAGGCCTTTCCAGCTACACATGTTGGCTCATATTTAGCATTCTCTATTTGCTTCCAGCCATAAATGTCTGAAAATTTTGAGGGAATATCCCAAGGCTTTTCTGAAGCAATGTAACATTTAGCAGTGTTATATGCCAACATCCCCTGAAGTCAATATCCCACCAAGTACCTCTCTCAAAAAGTCGAACAGCTTCCATCATATATGGCACCAAGAGACGGTTTACGATAAACCCTGGAGTATCCTAGGAAAAATAAAAAAGGAATTCTAAGTAAACACTCTTTACCAGAACTACACTCAAATGCTATGACAAAACAAGAGGATGAAGACACCTATTGTATCATTACTTAAGATGAACTGTATTTTTCATCTTATTTATCTGGTCAGTATTAAAGGATAAAACATTGTGAAATTCAATAAAGGAATGGCACATAAACACTCATCATGACTGAGAACAATAAGACTACCACAAGCCCAAAATAATTAATCTGAAAACAATTTAATGTGGCCAGTATTTTCATTATCAAGAGTCTAATGATATGATTTCCTGAAGGATAGGAGAAAAGCAGTTCTTCCCTAGCAGGGTTTTTTGTGTGTGTGTCCACTACCAGAAGCACTCCTGACTAAGTAGTCTAGTTCTCCCCCACCGCTCACTGGTGACCCATACTTTTGAAAGTTAGGATCGTTTAACATCAAACATCAACACTAACAATGAAAAGATAAGATACATGCTGTCAGAAGGCAACAAATGAATACAAAAATTATTTTGCACAAGCATTAATCAAATGAAGCAATACAAACACAGGAGAAAGAGCTTTGCATTATTTTGTATACTACCACTGTTTCAGATGTTTATTATTCATTCCATTTTAACTCAATATTTATTCCAGAGAATTCCAAGCAATGTTTCTTCTACAAGCAAGATTTTAAAAAAAAAAAAAAAAGTTCAGGCATGAATACCGCATTATTCTCTATCCAAGCAAATTTATAACAATACATCCTATATTCTACACATTGCATACTGCAAAACTGTGACAGAAAGAGGAAAAAAGTCAACTGAGACCACAGAACAATTTAGCCAGAATTTAGAGAATATAGTCAGAATTAGAGAATACAGCCAGAATTAGAGTCCAGCATCCAGAAGCTGAATTACTTGTAACTACCAGATTTCAGGCCCTTCTTTTTATGATCAAATGTCTCCTGGGGGCTATGAAACTCAAGGCAGTAGCTTGCATAGAGCTATCCAGACCACAGCTTAATGGATTCAGAAAAAGTGTGCTTTGGAAGTGGGGTGTTCCTCTAGAGAAAAAAACTCAAAGATGAGAATAAATGAAGATTTGTATGTGTCTAGTTACTGCAGTCTTAAGAAAAACTTGAAATGAGCACACACTGTGGAGGATTCATCCGACTGCCACACAGTACAAGAGGCAGCAGTATTGTCTAAAGATGAGCTCCTGCTTAAACTCTCCAGTCTATGTTTTTGCAGAACTTGAAAAAAAGACTCCATAACAGTAAGCCCTTGGGAGTTTTGCTGCTCTAGACAAGAACTTTGAAGAATTTGTGGTAAGTGTGGGTGTTTTGTCAAACTGCTTTTAATATTGAAGAGAAACTGGACAAGAAACTGCCTGGGAACTTTTGAAGTGCTCATACTTCTACTAAAACTACCACCTTAAAATTAACAGTCTTCAAGGTCAGACCCTCTGAACACTATACAGCCAAAATGTACTCACCTTACAACTGACAGGACTCTTCCCTACTGCTTTACTGAAATCCACAAGTGATTCAAAAGTCCTTTGGCTGGTCATCGGAGTCTTGATGACCTGGGTAGAGGGAAGGAAGAGAGAGCATAAACTTATTTAAGAGCAGAATATCTCTCATTGCCCCACTACAGCAATGTAACCCAGAACACTCTTCCAGAAATTCACAAAACGTTTTCCAAAAAACCAACTTCAATGGATAGATATGTAACAGACATAGAGTACTATTTCAAAGATAGTTACAGCATTTTGTAATGTTGTGTTTCTTTAAGACACTTTCCCACTCAGCCACTATGGATGGATGGTAAAAGGGACTATTCTTTGAAAGCACACTGAAGAGATTATAGCATATCAAAACAAAAAGCTACATAGTCTCTGTTGCCTTGGGAAATACAAATACATCACACTGGAGAAACATTTGAACTGACGTTCCTGATGCAAGCTACCCCAACTCACTACAACCCCCTCTCAGGTAATTTTAGGGAGTGATTCCCCTGGGCCTCTTTTTCTCAGGCTAAACACTCCCAGCTCCCTCAGCTACTCCTCATGTGAGTTACTCTCCAGACTCTTCACCAGCTCTGTTGCCCTTCTCTGTACATGTTCCAACACCTCAATGTCTTTCTTGTTGTGAGGGGCCCAGAACTGAACACAGGATTCAAGGCATGGCCTCACCAGTGCCAAGAACAGGGTGCCAAGACAATCACTGCCCTGGTTCTGCTTGGTGACACTATTTTTGACACAAGCCAGGATGCCATTGGCCTTCTTGGCCACCTGGGTACACACACTGGCACATGTTCAGCAGCTGTCAACCAGCACGCCCAGATCCTTTTCCTCTGGTCAGATTTCCTCTGGTCAGATTTCAGCCCCTCTATTCCCACTGGAAACATTGAAGCAAACACGACTGACTTTGTTTCAGAAGTCAGAAGGCAATAAGGTTTCATCTCCTGACATTTTCTATGGATTTCTACACTGGCAGCAGCAGTTATTAATGAATAAGCCTGTCTGCCTTCCTGAAATGATGGCTATGAACAGCATCTCTGCTGGCAGCTCAGGGGAGAACTCAGGAACCTTGAGACTGAAGGGGTTACCTCTGTCTCTTAAACCCACCCCACAGCACCCTCTAATCACTAGAGGCAGCTAATTCCACATCAGAACAGCTGCAAACTGGGATCTGCTTTGGCAATCTAACTGAAATCCCACAGCTGTTCTGCTGGGCTGCAGTTGCTACTACGGTGGAAGCTGCAGGGTGTGCTCATAAGACACTCACCTCCACAAGCTTCATCATAGGCACAGGATTGAAGAAATGGAGACCACCAAACCGGTCCTGCCTGGTGGTTGCATTTGCCATCTGTGTGATTTGCAAGGATGAAGTGTTGCTTGCAAATATCGTATGCCTGGAAATAAGAATATATAGACTGCTTAAAGGACAGTAGGAGATTGATGCACTAAACATAAATAGACATCCATTGGCTAACCATCCAAGAATTCTCAGAAATATCCCTGCAGTTTATCATGGTCCTTTTGCTGAGGTCTAAGCATAGCAATGATTAAATAACCACTGCAAAGACTGTGTGAGTTTCTGACTCTCAAGGAATTATACTGAATACTTATATTGAATACTTAAAAAGGACTGTGCAAGTAGAAAATGTTATTTAACTCCCCAAATCCATTCTAGGAAATTCCTTCAGAGATCCTGGAAACCTAAGGGTATTTTATTTGTTATTAAACACATTTACACATTTCTTGAATCCCAGTCATATGCCATGTCAAAAATGCACTTCTGAGTCTTATAGGAAATTTGCAATCCACTTTGTTTTAAAATAACCAGTGATAGACATGATAAGCAAACCTACCACCAGAGCAAAGATCTGATGGAGGAAAAGAACGGAAAAGCTAAAACCTGCCATGCATAGGACACTGCAAATGATACACAAATGCCAAGAATTTTAAGCCATATATGAAGTCCTTTTCCAGACATAAACCAGATTTACTAACTGCAATTTACAATGGTTTGGGCTTTTTCTTTTTTGTTTGGGTTTTTCTTCCCAGAAATACCTCAAAACCTCAACAGCCCTGCTATAGTGAAATCACACCAAAAACTTACAGAAACAGCTTTTTCTTCAAATCACAAAAATCAGAAATTAGAGATTAAAACCTACCTTCCATTTTGGGCCACAGCCTCCTATCCCTTCAAAAAGTTACCCTACTGGACTCAAAAAATATTTATCTACATTGATATTTTGTTTACATTGTACTAAGATGTAACTGAGCTTTAAAACAAAGCTTTCAGAAAAGCTACGTCCAAGTCATGGGGACATCTTACAGTGGTATTAAAAGACCAAAACACTCACTTTGTTTTCTATTTTTTATTATGTTTTATTTTTTGTTATAGTGAAGGAAATAAAAAATCCTGAAAATTCCTGTTTACTCTTCTTACAACTATTCTTTTATTATTTCCCCACCATGAAGTGGCCTTACACTGTTCTGAGGCGAGGTACTAAAAGGAGCTTTGACCTTGCAAGGTCAGTTCATACAAAAGTCACACCGAAAATTTGCCACTGTATACAAAAATTAAAATATCCATATAAAAATTAAGAGCATTGATTTGTGAAATGTAATCATTGCTAGGTTTATATCTGAGCTCACTTAATAGATTTTACCCCAGTAACTCTTCTGTGGGTGAATACTTGTAGCCTCACATAACAGAACGCCTTGGAAAAAAGAAAAGCATTGAATTTGCACTGCAAACAAGTGCATTTTAGTTACACTTTCTTCTCTGACCAACCAATTTTTTTCAGTTGAGTTTAAAATTGAATTTTCATGCCTCTGTGACTTGGAATGACACAACCCATGCTTCAGGTGACAGCAGAGTTGGGAGGCTTTGGGAAGCCAGCACAAGTGAAGCCATAGTGGCGGCTTTCCCAGCTCCAGAGTGCTTTCTCTTGGTGCCATCTAGTGGCTCAGGGGAAGACATCAAGAACAGAACCCAGCACAAGAGAAACATTCATAAATATTTCCAACAAATCCAACTCTTACAGTCCACTGCCTTACACAGCAAATACTGAACAAAACTTATTTTTGTAACAGTTTTACAACACATTCATTCTAACATGGTGAACAGCTGAAAAACCCTGGCCAGGTCCAAGCCGAGTTTCCACATCTAAAGGTAAATCCTAGACCAAGAAATATTGATGGGCACTTCCCACATCCCAGAAAAAAAAAACCAGAAAGCATGTACAGAAAAGTTCTTAAAGTGGATACCCAAAAGTTATTTTGTCATATTCTTTATGACCCTGTTTGGAAAAGTGTTGAAGTGTCCACAAAATTCCCTGCAAAAAGCGTTGAAGTGACTACAAAACTCCCTGCCTGACCTTTTTCAAAATGGAAATGCAAGACTGATTCCATTCAAGAAAAGGAAAACTAAACTGAAGGGTGAGTAGCAGTGCTTTACTCTGCTCCAAAGATGATGACCATGTAACACAGTAATAAATACAAATATGGTGAGTACAACACTGAGAGGAATAGGACATACACAAGGAATTCTGCAAAGCTCCACGAACATGAACCAGTATGTTCTCAGATTGATGGCACCCAAGAAACAGCATCCACTATTTCACCTGGACAGTTACCCAGATGAGAAATACCCTGAGTTTCCAAAGTGATCTGGTGTTGCCAAACACTCCAGGCTTATTACATTTGATTTGAACACTTAAGAGAAATTCACCCCCCACCCACAAATACAACTCTCTCCATAAAAAAATAGCTTTCCCATCCGCTACATTTATAGATCCACTTTCAGAGGACTTACAGTTATTTTATAAGAAAGGGAAGAGGAATTAAGTTAATTGTGCTCCGTTTTTTCAATGCAATATTTTAGCTTTTTGCAGTCCCCAGACTTATTTTCCTTGTTGTCTTCATAGTGCAAAAATGGGATATTAACAAGTTTATGTTGCAGCTGAGGAAATGCACGAGACATGAAATATAGCACAAAAGCAGAAAAATGCAGGGTTTCACACACCTTACATTTCACAGGCAGAATTCATCATCTTGTCAGAGCAACTGTAACACATAGCCCCTCACATTTCCACCTCCTATCATCCACTCCTGTGCTAAGTCCTGAGTTCTGAATGAAGCCAAGTCCTCCCTCCACAGCAGCCTGGTCTTTCCTGGTCTCTGCCTGTAACCCACACTTTAGAGGGCCATCAATGCCCAGAGCCCCTCTGAAGCAAAGCTCATCCTGAGACTCAAAGCTGTCTTTAAATAAATCCTGTCTTTGTTACCAATTAACCACAAGTCTACCACCCCTACTGAGCTGACACAATAGTTAGTCCATATATATAATAGGTTTATAAATTTTGAACTATTCAGTGTTAGAAAAGGCTGTAGAATGCTTGCACTGACAAGGAGAGCTTTCCATTCCAGCACAGAGTAAAGCCTACTGCTTTCTTCTATCACATGGAAAAACACCCACTACATGTTTCTGTCTTTCCCCACACTACCCATATGATCTGCAACTCTACACTCTCTCACAGTTACAAATTAAAATATTGGATACAAAAGGTAAACACTTGACTACTAAGTTTCACTATTTTACAGGTTTGCCATCTAGACTTTTCTATACGGCAACGTATTTTCTTTGCCATTCACTTCACTTTCCTTTATCCTACACATAAGATATCTGTATGTTTATAATAGTTTCCAAATATCCTCTTAAAAAGGGAGGCTTCTTGTCTTAGCCATTTTTCCCAACCCTGCAAAATCATCCCTTTTGCAATGGGCAGGGGCATATTTGAACAACTCCCAGTGTCTTTTAACACTGTAACATCAAATTTGGTGTTTTACAGCAGCTATGCTGACAAACACCCCAGTATTATGAAAAATAGCCTCAGGTGTTCCAAACCCACATATTTTAAAATGAGACTCCAAGTCCCTATGCCCACATTTCCTTGCTGACTGGTTTTAGACTGTTTACAACTTAGTACACTCCAATTTCCTTATTAAATACTCAGGCAACCAATGGTCTGTTTGCACAAAATAGGCACAATCCAACCATAACACAGTGTTCTCAAAAATGTGGAAGAAAGGTACTTTCTTTTGTGTGTCAGGGTAATGGCAAGCTAGCCTGTGCTCAGCACATGGCTGTTTGCGACCATTTACTGTTTTCAAAATTACCAGGTAATTTAATTACTGTCAGTATGAGAAAACCTGAAAATCTCCCCAGGCTGAAGTCAGCTAATGATAATATCTCTTCTCCCTTGACATATTTATTCAAGGTACAGCTTGCCCAGCTGACAGGTTAGACAGTCTAGAATACCTCTTAGCCAATCCCCCCAGATTTACTTGCACTAGTTAAAAATCTCCACCTGAAAGCAGTCAAGGTCTTGTGATCCTGACTCATCAATTACAAGGTTCACATTTCTGAGACTGCATGCTCACCTTAACAGCAAACTTTTGGGTTTGGATACAATTCAACAGTAGTTTCCAACAGTTATCAAATATAGTTCAAAGACATTTCCAGGGACTGTAAGTAACTGAATGAGTGCCTACTTAAAATACTATTTACACTTTTATACCACACACAAAAATCAGCAATGAGCTATTTCCAAGCTCTCAAAACACAAAGTAAAGTTAATTCACTTTAGACACTACTGAGCTGACTGAGGCTTCTTAAAACTTGTTTATGTCAGGTGTGCTGGAAGCAAATACTTTATCATCCTAATAACCATATTTAAGTACGGGAACAAAACATTAGCTGTAGTCCATGTGTACTGGAATAAATTAATTCTACTGTTCTGCATTTGCTGTTTGATTTAGATTTGAATTTGCCAAGAAGATGGCAATCTTAATGACTAAACACACCTGGAACAACAAATGAAGCAATGCAACAAGCAAATGATGCAGTGCAACACACCTGAGAGTGTTTGTAACACATGCACCTGGCACAACAACTATTCCGCACCAACATGATAGTCTGGAGTCTGAGACAGAAAAACTCATTTTTAAATAAAGCAGCAAAGAAAACAGAGAGCTATCTGTAAGTATAAAAACAGAAAATAAAATAGCCTAAATTTCAAAATATAACAGGAAAAATACACATACTCTGGAGCAAACTTATCCAGTGTCTTGAAGAGTTGATTTTTAACTTCCAGGTTCTCCACAATGGCTTCTATCACCAAATCTGTGCTGTGGACCACTGATGCTGCATCTGTGCTTGTTGTGAGGTTCTTCAAGGTCTTCTTAATGAACTCAGCACCAGCCTGAAACATTTTCAAGAAGCTGTAATGTCTATTTACAGTGATTTAATTTATTTTTACATGAGAATCATCTTATGTGCTTTAGTGTTCTTGACCCCCCTCCCCCCAAAAAAAAATGCAGGCAGTCTACCACATTTCCAAATCAATGGAAAAGTTCTAAATGTGTACAGATGCTTTCCACTGACAAAATCTTCCCAGCCAATCAAAACTGTTTTGAAGCAAATAGGAGACCTTTAAACTCATTCTTTTAGGAAGACCATTTGCTGAAGTCCAACCTTCAGCACAATCTGAGTGATCACCTGGTTGGTCAATCAGTAGCTATAGTTTCAGTGCAAAACTGGAAAAAATGTTTTCTCACTAGTAAATCTGGTGACATAGTTTGTGAGGGCAGAAATCAAACAGAACCACAAGACTTTCAGCCAAGGGTAAAAGGAGACACAGTACAAATTAAAAAAAAAAACCCCATGTGGTAGAATATAAACTCTTACAAAACTATTATGTGGACAGTTTTCTTTTTGATTAAAGGACACCCCACAATTATGTATGTTAGCTGCACTTATCCTGGCACTTCTGTACTCTGCCAACAAGCACTTTTCATTTCCTTTGTCTGATGCATAATTTCTCTGGAGGTCATCAATATGAGTATACATTGTATATGTTAATATGTATCAAAAGAAGAAATGAATCCGCCATGGAATTTAGAGAAACAAGTACAGCAACAAGTAACCCTTAGGATACAAAGTTAGAGACATAAACAGGTCAACACTATGGCAGTTTTTATTCTCCCAAGTTTTCCTAACAGAATAAAGAAGATGTCAACCTCAGGCTTATCTGCAAACTTCTTCTTTGTCACTCTCTTCAAACTCTCTTCAATTCCTTTTGTGGACTTTTTAAGGATTTCATCTGACTGGTCAACTAACACCACAGTGTGACCACTGGCTGCTGCAACCTGAAAGTTTAAAAAATAATAATTCAATGTCAATGTCACAAAATAACCAACCATATTGATTTGTGTTGACAGAGAATACACCAGGCAATAATTAGGCAAAAGAGAGCTAAAAGACATTGAATTAAATACACTTGACTAGAAAAATCATAAAAACCTGTACACAGCTGGGGTGCAGCTGAAGGGATAAAGATCTCAAACAACCTGCGGAAAAGGAAAAAGAAATCCCTCTTTCCCTCACACTGACTGCAGAATCTTGTGTCTGAAGGCATTAATTCTGTAGCTATGGCTACAGAATAAACAGTTCTCTTGAAACGAACAAGTGGTTTAGCTGAGAGCCTTGGATTTTGTCAGGGAAAAGGGCTGCGGAGACCAAAATTGGAATGCTGGCAGGGTGAGCAGGTGGCACAAGGGATGGCCAACCTTGTGTCCCCAGAACACAGCTCTGCTGTCAGGCCATGAACATGTCCCTACAACAGGAAGGTGACAGTGGAGCTGGGAGCAGCAGTGAACTTTTGCCACTCCAATATTCCTCACAGGTGGGAATGGCTGCAAAATCTCCTTACAGTGTTTGGTGCAAACACTGGCTCAGCCACCAACAGCACTACTAGATGGCCTTTTTGGTTGGTATTTGGTTGCTATTTAAATTAATTTCAAACATGTAACATCACAGTCTCACATTGCATCAGCATAGTAAAATTCAGCTGCTCATTATCTGTTATTTAACTGTTAATTTACTTATGTTCCTCTTGTTAGATAGTGTCCTGGGTTGGCAACAGCCGATCTTCACTTTCAGAATTCTTGAACTATCTGCAAAACAGATGCTAAAACACGATTCAACTGATGGTTTTAGAGTCACTCACCTTCAGAGCTTTCCTTCTGCAATCTTTTACCTTACACCTGGCAACTAAAGGCTCTCATGCACCCACAAGACCTACTACAACAAAGCTACCTGTAATGGAAAGCACAGATACCTCATGAAGAAAACCATGGTGATAGTCTCATCCAATTTGCCTCCCTAATCCAGCAAATAAAGAAATGCCAGATTGCCTCTGGACAGTAACAATAGAGCTTTAACAAGGGGTCAGTCTGCAAATGGACATTTCTTTATTCAACTTTATCTTCACTATAGCCATTCCATAAAAACCACTTAAACCAAGCTAGTAGTTCTACTCCTAACACTTCATCTGTTGCTGATCATTTGTAACAGTGAAGGAAGACCATTCAATCTTCAGATAAAAAATCATTACCAAGCACATTTTTAAGAGATGTTTCACTGAGGATCCATTTTTGACACCATCATTGACCAGCTGGTGAAAAACCCTAGAAAAATCAACATCTCCCATTTCCCACCATATTTACATGGACAGGAAGG
The DNA here is from genome assembly GCA_025920805.1 of Petroica traversi. Taxonomy (NCBI): domain Eukaryota; kingdom Metazoa; phylum Chordata; class Aves; order Passeriformes; family Petroicidae; genus Petroica; species Petroica traversi. The sequence goes on from JAHLSL010000020.1 coordinate 11,055,807, forward strand.
AAGAAAATGAGACAAGATCATACTATCCCCTTGCAACTCAAACATACATGTGCCTAGACTCCAATGATCTTAACAATGCTAAATAAGAAACATGAGAGCTGGGGAATCAATTAATGCTTTTCTGATACAGAAGTGTTTTTCACAGGGCAGAATCAAAAATTATGACTTTCAACCACACATTTTAGCAGAGGCTTGCGTCCCCTGACAGTATAAAAAAGCAAAAGAAGAGAAGACACAATTTCTTAAGTGTTCAAGAAGGGGAATAAAAGCAGCTTTATTAACAGGGTACAGGGGAGATACCACTCAGTGTTATAATGACCTCTGCTTTGAGATAATTTTGGATTGATAAATCGGAGGCAGATGGTCAGCAAAACAATCCTGGGTCCTTAACAGTATCAGAGGCCTGCAATCCCTGGTACTGTCAAATAGCAGACATGTTTCTCTTGACAAGCTGCTCTCTGAAAATGTGCAGTCCAGCAGAACAAGATCAGCTCACTTTCCTGGAAAATAATAAGCTTTGCATAGTGTGCATCTTCCTCAGAAGTGATAACAACTTTTTTCAAAGTTCTTCTTCGATGTTTCCTTCAGTGGAAGCCTCAAGTTCTAGTATCACAATACAGAGGAGTGTTTTTATCAGAAAAGTGAATAAATAACTATTTTCTTAGGAAAAAAAAAAAAAAGCCTCTGATTCCTTCTGCTAGAGATTTGCCAGGAATGTAAGAAACCTTTAGTTCTGAGAAGCAAACTTATTAATTCATTGCAATGGAGAACTGCTATTCATGAGCTCCAGCATCACTGTCAGTTTCTGCTTGGATGTTTGCCTACTCCCCTTATTCTTTGTGAAGTTTGTGAATTACCCTGGTAGCCTGGGCAACAGGGTCTTTCTCTGAATTAACTAAGTACCTGCATTTTCAATCACTGTAAGGACTCTTCAGTTTCATGTCCCAAAGCTATCTAGTTAAATGCGAACGTGAGAGCCAAAGGCCTGAGATTAAACTCTGGAAAAATAAATCCTATTTAAATATTAACCACTTCATAAATCTGCAGATGACTGACAACTAAATGCTTATTTTAACTGCTGCATTCTACCGGCAAAATGTCTAAAACGTCACTCAATCTGCTCCCTTGGCAAGTTAGAAGCATCTTCTTTCCAACCAACATTTTCCACATATTATTACCCACTATCTGTTTACAATTAGTCCACGTATTGTCTTAAGAACCACCTTAAACAATTTAAACCATCAGCCTTGGTTCTTCTCGCCAACCCGTCTGACGTGAAGACGTGAGGATTAGCAAGAGAAGTGTGCGAGTTGGGCAAGCGGAGGGCAGAGGAGCAGCAATTCTCTGTACCCCGCCCCGGCAGCAGCGGCTCCCAACCCGCAGCAGCCGGGCAGG
>JAHLSL010000020.1:11057601-11072348 GCA_025920805.1 Petroica traversi
CGCCGGCGGCCGAGGCTGTGCTGGTGGCCGCCCTTGCCGCAGAGGTCACCGCGCTGCCCTCAGCGCTCACCTTCCCCTGCCGCTGCTCAGAACCGCAGAATCAATGAGGCTGGAAAGACCTCCGAGACCACCGAGTTTAACTCATGATCAAACACCACCACGTCAATTGGACCGTGGCATCGAGCGGCACATCCAATCTTTAATTAAGACTCCACCACCGCCCTGGGCAGCCCATTCCAATGTGAAATCACCCTCTCTGCGAAGAGCTCAACCTAAACCTGATACAACTTAACTCTGTCCTCTCGTCCTGTCACTGGGTGCGTGGGAGAAGAGGCCGACCCCCACCTGGCTACACCCTCCTGACAGGGAGCTGTAGAGAGCGTCCTGAGCCTCCTTTCATCCAGGCTAAGCATCCCCAGCTCCATCACGTACTCCTCACAGGACTTGTACTCGAGTCCCTTCACCATTCTCTCTGCCCTTCTCTGGATGCACTCCAGCACCTCAATGTTCACACAGTTAGAAGCACTCTCTCCACAACAAATGTTTTCTGACTAGAAGACGACTTTATTAGCAGGCTAGCACAAGATATATAATAAACAAATATAATAAAACAACACCAACAACAATTTTTTTCTGCTATAAACACTAACAGCTGAATCATGTCAGATGCAGACCACCCTGATTTGCCATCTAATTCATTTATCCCCATAAAAATCTGCACTTCAAGTTGGCAATAGCAGTAGCTGACAACACAGCAGTTACTACTTGAGTCAGCATTGGGGTAAACATTAAGCAGTTGTTTTGTTAAAAAAAATAAATGTTGTATTCTCATATCTCTGTACTCTGCACCACAAACCTACTGCAAGAAATTCACCTGGATTAGGCAGGAGCAGGAAGCGGAAACAGCTTTACCCAGACACTCCCCCTTAATGATCTTTGTGCATACAAATGACAGCTGAGTGGTAATTAATGGATTTCCCTAAAAAAAAAAAAAAAAAAAAAAAAAAGCACTATGCCAAGCCACCTGCAACCTAACTCCAGGGCATAATACACAATTTTCCACGTACAGCTGGTGTTCCTGAGTGCTCAGCTCCTGGTTAACACCAGTGCAGATATCCACCCCTTCCCCCCAAGCACTTCAGTTAACTCCTCCTCAAACCCTCTTTCCATGTGGAAGGATCTCCTGCTTTCCCCTGAGGCCCCTCTGGGGTTCTCTGCCCTCCCTTGGCACCTCTTTCCTCTCTGCCCTCCGCCTCCCTCAATGCTATGAGTGCAAAAAAAAAACTACACCTCAACTTCTGCCCAAGATTTTCTTTCCTGCAGACTGTACATCTCCTCCTGCTGACAATTAATTTGCTTTTTTATTTTTCTCATCTCTACTCTTCCCTCTTCTTTTATTCTGGGTAACAGTGCTTTTAAAACATACTCTTTCTATCATTTGATCATAACAAGCCTGGCAGTGTTATTTCCCCAAATTTCGTTTCCCCAGCTCCTTCACTTCTCATCCAAAGCAGTTTTAACATTTCCTTGCTCAGAAGCCTTTTCTGCAAGATCTAAGACGCCAAGCACCACAAGTTTGTTCAAGAAATGGAACTCACTGAAATGACTACACAGAGTTGTGAAACACTTACTTGGGAATTACTTTATTCAAAATAAAAACACATTGAAGCAAAGTAATTTTAGAAATAAAAGTATTTTCAGCATTCAGAAACAGTCACCCACTTATGGGAACATACATTTTTCAACAAGGCATTTGAGATGCTAAAAAAAGAGAGGGGGAGGATACATTTACAAACACAAACCAAATCTGCTACCACTTTACAGCTTGCTAAAGATGGCAACACACTTTGAAAACCACTAAGATTTTGTTGCTTTTATGTTATTGTATAGCAATTTTCATGGTATCTTGTGAAAATTTCAGTGCACCTGGAAGGTATGAAAGGCAGGTCTTTATTGTCATTTCCAACAGCATCCCGTATTCCAGCACACCTTGACGTGGTTGGAACTTCTCATCAATAATTTTAGTTTGTTGCACATTGCAGCATTTGATTACAGGTATCACCAAAAAACACATTCCCAAAGTAGTATTTGTAGAAGGCTAATTTTCAAAGGATAGTTTTCAAAGGTGACATTTTCAGCTAAACTCAGCAGGCAAAACAAGCACAAATATGTACAATTTCACATACCAGGGATTATGTGAATTTCATCTTCTTTGGAATTTGTAAAAAAATACTAAAGTGCTTTTTAAATGTGTCCTTTTAAATTGATTAAAAGGACAGGTATTTTGTACAAGTGATCAGTTGCACACCAACATCATTATGTTGTTTAAAGAGGCATTTCAACAGAAAGATAAATATTATCAGCACTTAATTTTAGCTTCTCAATTAAGCATAATTTTAGGATTTTCAGACAAAAATCCCAACTCTACAGAACCTATTTATTCACTGGAAAATACAAAATTAAATTAAATAAAGTGCTTCATTCTCCAGTACTGTCAGGTTTTAGAGAAAGTTCATCGGCATTGGTACCAAACTCAACTTTTATTGTACTAAGTTTTCAAAAATTTCATAACAAAAGAAAACCAAAAAAACCCCAAACCCACAAGCCTATACAGCCCAAAGTCAACCTAATTAAGAACTGAAAGTTCTCTCATCAACACTGGGATACCTACCAACCAAATACATAATTCAGATATTAAGGCACTCTGTTATTCAAAACAGTAACAGAAAACCTTAATTTAAATGCAAAATAACTATCTTACAGTCTTTCTTAGGCACTACCTGGCTTTTAAAACTTCAAGGTTTAAAGTGGAAAAACCAGACATTAATTTAAAACTGAAAGTTGTCTCTTCTTTTACAATTTAGGTTTAGTTTCTGCTATGGAATATTCAATTCTAAATTACATCCAAATTCACATTCCAGTCTTGTACACTTGACATTAGGAGGGCTCCGGGAAGTCTCTAGATTTCCAGTGAGGGGAAAAAAATCTTTAGAAGAGTATACAAGAACTTAATTTGTGTGATATGAAATTCTGATAGATCAAAAGGAGCGTAACGAGATTTAAAATTATTAAGAACAAGTATTTAAAGGTTAATTGTTACATATTCCCCCAAAAGATCACTTTCCATGTTTGAAATACACAGCAAGACTGAGTGCCCTGTTCTGAAACAATTAACATGAGGTTTCCTTGGCAGCTGCTTTGACAGTGGTTAACAGCACCAAGATTCTGCATGTGAAAAGTAAGGTACTGATACACTAATACTCCACGAACTACAGGTATTTTTACTTTAAATGGAAGATAACAAAGAGAGAGCCATTATACTCAACCTCAAATTTGGCAACTTCCTCCTGTTCCATGGTACATAAGGCCTTTGCCTGTACTGCTGTAGTGATGCCATATTTGAAGACTCCACTTCCCAAAGCCAGAGGTTATGGCAGTACTGTCCACACTGCCTGAGGCTGAAAAACCTGAGTGCAAGCCTCAACTTCAGGAATACATATGTAGTGTTTTCCCCAGTGAGCAGCTGCTGGTCCTGTCCAGCCTGCAGCCACTGCCACCATGAGGGAAACAGTGAATGCCAAGAGGCACCACAGATGACTTGAACATGTTTAGCACCAGAGAGAACAGAGTTCTGCTGTTTCTTATTACAGAATTCCCCTCTTGTTTGCATTCTGAGATAAAACATCTGCAAACAGATGTTGCACACTCATTTCATGTTGAGAATATGGCATATTCAAAGATTCATTTGGCCTCAAATTCTGGGTTTTCAGAATTGGCATGTGTTTTTTTATACTGAGCCCTCAATCTCAAGGATGTTTGGATCCAAGAATCCAGACTGATTTCAACCAATCTACTACTCCTACGAGTTACTGGCAAAAAAGAAACATCCAAGGTTAAAAATAATGTCATTTGGCAATTTCCAAAAGATGTATGTAATTATTTAAGCTCAGTTACAATCTTTCTTTACATAGAAAATGCTAACAATCTCATTCATTAATACTTTTAATATTACATTATGTGTTTCATTCCTTTGGCAAATGAAATGTTTGTGTGCTGTTTTCACACTTTTTTACAATTACTATTTGCTAGAACAGTAACAAATGTTTTGGACCATTCTCCCATAATCAACATTTGACAAACTGACAGTAACAGACAGAGGTTAAGCCCACCAAGTTTTAATATCAAATTAAAAACTATGCTGTCAGTTCATTTGTGGAATGCAAAAGCTGACAAAAAAACTCTTTTCTTTCCAGAAGTCTAAACAGATCATTTTGACTGACTAGGAAAGCCTACGCAGTTGGGGTTTTTTTCTGAAAAGAAAGTAACAAAATAAGCTGGAAATAATAAAAAAAGGCTGTATTTTAAAAGTGCAGTATTTCTTTGCTTTATCTTGTTGATGCTGTATCATTTCTTCAAAGCTATTATGTTGAATGGACATGGAGCTAAAGTTAGACCAAACCTTCCCTCCATGGATGGTTTTGCAGCATTTTCAGGGTACATAAAGGTAAAACTTTGCATAAGACTTGAAAAAATCAAGAACAGCTCCATTTTTGCCAACTGCTCTCCCATGCACACACGTTTACCTAAAGAACAGTTAGAAGAGAGGTATTACTGGTATTACAGTTGACCCATTTGTTAACACACATGTAATTTCTGTGCTACCATAGTCCAAAAAAGGTTCCAACTACTATTAAACTAGTAACTCTGAAGCTCTGGCCTCCTGTATTGGAGTCTAAGCCTTGCTCAGCTGTACCACTTCATATTAACAGTATTTACATCCACAGCAAAAGTAGTATCAAAGTACAATTAATCATTTCTGTCTGGCAACAGGCTATTTAGGAACCCAAACCATTCTGCAAGCCACCAACTGTGATAATAGATCTACTTCTATGATTGGTCCTATGTGCAACTTTTACATCTCCCACCTCCAAGGCCCTACACTTGAAACATCACCATCACCCACCCACTTAATGACTCCATGTGGATTATCTTACCCATTCCAAAAGGAATGAATGACTCTTTCTTCATTAGCTGGCCATTTTCATCCAGAAATCTTGATGGCTGAAATTCATCTGGCTTCTCCCAAATGTTCGGATCTCTGTGTACTGACCACAGGTTGGGCACAATCACACTACCCTTAGGAATCGTATATCCCTGGAGCACTTCAAACAAAAGCAGAGACAGAGATGTGAAAAGTTGCTAGAAGGAAACATGGGAAACGTACCAGTAAAAAGACAACTAGAGGATGTCACAAAAAATTGTATCGATCCCTAACTGTGGGCTACTAAAGTAGCAAAAGCAGAAGGCAAAGGTGATCTCTGCTACCCTGCTTGAGTCAGAATCACACAAGCCTGAGCAGCTGGAAAGATATCAAGTTACATCAACAGCTACTGAAGAAAGAGAGAAGGAAGAAGCAATTCTCAAAAATGTACTCTGAAGCATGCCAATGCTGTGACCCACTTTCCTCCTGCTCCTATGCTGTCACTGAGCCACAGCCAAACGATGGATTTTGAACTGTTGTCAAACAAGGGTTTTGAAATGACAAGCATCATTTCAGCTTGTTGCACCTCACTGTCTTGCAAATAAAAACATTTTAAAAAGCAGATCAAGTCAGTAATGGATTTAAAAGCCAAGTATTGCTATCTCACACTTACTTTGGCCAGTTCTCAGCTGTGCTTTTGAAAACACACAAATGAGCTGGAAGAGCATATTTCTTAATGTTTTCTCTTCATGTGGCGGTCAACGGTATAAGCCTTTAGCAAACCCAATAAGACTGATGTTTTCAGACCTCTGTGCCAGAATGTCAAAAACAGCTCTGCTCTTTCAGGTATAAGGGTGCAGTCTCAGCTGCCAACAATGACTCAGCCCATTAGTCAATACAAGCTGACCCCCACTGAAGAAATCACTTGAGATTAGAAAAACTGCTGGATGTCAGGTCAGACATGCTGCTTACATAGAGAAGTGTGTCATGGCCACCTGCTCCCTATAAAGGGCATTTTACATATTTGTTTTACAGGTCTAATACGTAAACGAGGTCTCTGTAAATCATCACTAGATGTCCCATCAGATCTTCATCCCTGGAGGAAACGCTGTAGTAACAAAGTCTCTAGAAACCCTTACCAGAATTTTCTGAGGCCATTCGAGGAATAGACAAGGGAACAACAGCAGTCATCCTCTGCACTTCCATAATAGTTGCCTCTGTGAAGGGCATTTGAGCCTTGTGAGCAAGAGAGGGGACTTTGTCACGTCCTAGAACTGCTTCGATTTCGGCATGAACCTTCTCTATTCAAAGGGAGCAAGAAAAATAAAAAAGTCAAAAGACATCAGATGTGAGAAGACATCATCTCAATTTCATTTGCCTATGTTTGCTTCATTATTTACATAGATTTCTCAAAAATTACTTCAAGATGTGATTCCTAGCTGAAACAGCTATGCCAGCATTAGCCTTAGGTACAGACTCAGTTAAGAAGAAAACAACCAAGCACAATCTTGACAACTGCCACAAGCAGAGCTACTGAGATGACAGACATTGCTAGCACTTCAGCATTGGAAAAGAACAGGAAAAGTTCTGTTGCTACTCCAAATGTATTCATAATGTTACTTTAGGAATTTAAGTACATAGTAACTTGAATGAAAAGCTCAAGCTCTGCTCTGCAATTAAAAATTTGAACAGTAAAAGAACAGTGTGCAGTGAGTGCCTGAGTGTGAAGAGAAGGGAAAGTTTTTCATGCAGCTGCTTTAGATATTTCATTCTGGAGCAGCAATTCCGGAGCTGTTACTGCAAGCATTGAAGTAATTTAAATCGTTCTTGCCATTTCCCACTTTATATTCACAGAACCTAAACTCAGCTATTTCCCATTTTCCCCAAAGGCAGCAGCAGATCCTCCTTTCCCACACAGCCCTTCTGCAAACTAAAAAAGTCATGAGCTTATCTACTTTCTCATTCATGGGAAGCAAAAAATATCAAATTGTTTGCTTGCCCCTTTCATTCCACGGAAGGCTCAGCATACAAGTAATTCTTTTCATAGAAGCTTCCAAGTTTCAGGATTTGCTTCACCTATGCAAATACAGGATGATGTGTCTTTTCTCGCAGGTAACCTGCAATCTGGCTACACCACAAAAGACAACTTTGAAATAGGAGACCTCAGAATGAACCTTTACTCAAAACAGACAGCTTTCATTTTTTACCCTTTATATCCTGCATACTTTGTGGTTGACTTGCTTGCATTTTCCAGGCAGGCTGCTGATATTCTGAGTTTTTGTTCTTTTCTCTCCTTAGCAGAGCCACAAGATTAAAGAAAAGCTCAGTGCAAAGAAACTGTCCCGGTTTCCTGAGCAGCACCCACAAGCGCTGCCTGAACAGTGTCTAAGGAGCCGCTGCTGCCACCTACTGGGTTTGCCCCAGAAGAAAAGCTCATGTATGAGGAACATTAAAATCACAAAAAATACAGCGAGACGTGCTGACAGCGTGGCTCTTCAGTACCTTCTTTGTGGGGGTTTGCTACTTTTATTAGGGACATATCATAGCCCTGTATTCAGGCATGCATGTCCATGGTAATCTAAACAAATAAATGAAGTTTTCAATATATAAAAAGTAATTTAAAAATTAAGGAGACTGCCTAATGCCAAATGTCACACCAGTGTTTATGCTGAACAACTCATTTATTCAGAGTTTTTAAAAATATGAGGAACTACACAGAGAGCAGCCAAACTGCTGCTCACATTACCAGCTGCAAAATGTAAACTTCAGCAGTCTCTGCAACAGCATTTTATTTGAATTGCTGAACCACTTTTCAGATATTTAAAAATCTCACAGATCTTCAGAAGTCAAGGACCAAAACAAAGTCATGGAACAGAACAAACCAAATACTCCCCATGGCTTCACCATATTGTCCATCCACATCGTTCTCTATTTCCCTGTAAAAAGCAAAACTGTTTTCCAAAGCAAAAAAGACTTTTTTTTTTTTCCCTCTGATAGCCCTAAAGTTTGCCTTTCCATGTCTGCAAGCAACTTTTGTTACTTCTAAAAGATACACATACATTTTCTTTAGGGAGGAAATGCATTTAAGAGAAATGTATTGCCAGGAAAAATAATAAAAAAAAAAAAGAGGCCTACACATAACTCCAAGGCAATCAGGATATAAGGAATGGGATTGTAAAAGTGATACAGTCTGGACTACTAAGCATATTTAGATTACTTGACAACAGCCACAGCATAAGCGGAATCGTTCAGATTCCATTTGTGTAATTCAGAATGTATCTAATCCATGTCTTATCAAGTCAAGTAACGATAAAACACAACACTAAAAACAGAAGAATAAGCCTATGCAATAAAAGTTTACTTTACATTTGTCCCCAGTGAACTCACTCTCCCATGTACTGAACTGGCACCCTATTCTGCAATCTTTGGTCAACAGTTTGGTTGACTTTGTGCAATAAACTATGATCTTGACCTATTTAAAGAAATTTTTCCAAACAGATCCAACTCAGGGTAGATGAGACTACTCCCGGTCATGACCCACTTAGTTTCGAAAAATTCCAAAACCAGAGATCTTCTTAACTCTCAGGGCAGTCTGTGTCACTCTTTTGCCATGTTCACAGGGCAATTTCTGTTCCTAGTATCTGATCAGAATTTTCTTGTAGGTTTTTTCCACTGCTTTCTTTCCCTCCACTGCACACTTCAGGGGAGACTGCCTCCATGTTAGCACCCTTTGATCAGATAGTTGTAGATAGCACAAGGCTTCCCCTCAGCCCCTATCCTTCCCTAACACTGAACAAGAGCAGTTTGTGGTGCCTCTGTTTTGTGGTCACACGTTCCATGTGTCTCCCCCCCGACTGCCATGAGCACTCACGACTGATGGGGAGAGGCCCTCTAATGACACTGGCAGCTGGTGCTGTGCATTTGTGCAAATCCAGTTTGCTTAAGCTGTCTCTAATTTGATCTTCCTCTACAGCAGGGAGTGTTTGACTTCCCCAGGCTCTGCCACGAGGCTCAAGAACCTCCCTGCTCCAGGAGGCATAAAAGCAGACCTTTCCACTACAGTCTTCACACATTTATAGCACTACTACATGCCTGGAATGTCACAATTGCCAAAGTTTTTCAAACATACTAAAATTCCCTGGAATTGCTCGGCAAGAATTACATTGTCCAAAACTAGAAGAAATTCACATATCAAAGGGCCATTCAGCACTTAATATATACCATTAACATTGAAATCATGGTAGCACAGCAAATATATATCAGCCTTTCAAATCATACATACACACAAACTGTTGGCACTCTAAATTATTTCTTCACTGTCTCTGCTTGTTTCTGTTTCTGAGCATCCATCTGGAGCTTTGCAGTCTGGAATAAACCACCTAGAATGAAAGCACTCTTACCTTGTATTTCAGGGTAAAGGGACATGTAGAGCAGGCACCATAGCAATGTGTTGGAAGTAGTATCTGTGCCTGCGATGAAGAGGTCACCAATGATAAAAAACAGGTAATCATCATTAAAACTGCTCTCCTTGTTGTGCTTCTCTTCTTCTGCATGGATGAAGTACATGTCAATGAAGTCCCTGGGATTTGCCACATCCAGGGTATCCCTGTGCTGGGCAATTATTCTCTTCAGAAAGGCAGTAATGTCTAGCTCAGTTTGCCGAAGCTCCCGGAAAGGCCCGAAGGGGAGGTAGTAGAGCCAGGGGCAGATGTTGACCAGGATCATGTAGCTGTTCACACTCAGCTCCAAGGCACGGGCCATGTTCTTCAGCATCGTCTTGAACTCATCGTCTTCGTAGTTAAAGCGCTTGCCAAAGGCCATGGAACAGATAACGTTGGACACCGCGTTCCGGATTATGGGGAAGGGATTAAATGAGTCCTTTCCGTGCTTCAGCATTTCTGCCTTTATAAAGTTCAGCTCCTCAATGATTTTGGGCTCTAAGCTGTGTCTTCCTACTCCAAAATGACGCAGTGTTGAGAGAGAGAATTTCCTCTGTTGCTTCCACACAGGGCCATAAGGTGCAAAAATAACACCTGAAAGAAAAAGGGGGAGTCTGAAACCAAAATTCCCAATTTTCAATAAGAAATAGTTAGGCCTGCAAACAAGAGCCAGAAGAGAGGGAAATGTTACACAGCAAATCCCTCCCAAGGACTTGGCTAGGAGCTAAAGGAAGAACATAAGGTTCTTTACAATAGCTTTTGGAAACCCTCCCCTCCTTCCATCACTGAAATGAATATTCAAGTTACATCACTAGTTTCATTAAACTTTGCAAGACACAAACAGATGGAGAAGAGGGAACTGTTAGTCTGGACATGTGTCAGATACAGCCTTTTCTCTTCAATGTCCTGAGACATTAATTCCTTCAGCAAGGCACAACAGAAGACATTAAAACACAAACTGATTTACATTTTTTCCCCTTCATGTTATACAAACCTCTCAAGACTTTTTGCATGTGTTTCTATGACAAGCGAATCTTTAAGTTGTAATAAAAATACAGGATACTCACACTGCAAGAAAACTGGGAAGGTGAAGACAGGTTCAGAGGCACTTGGCAAAAACCTGCTTGATTTGCATCTCAACAAATTTGATGCCCCTAGGTACTTGTTCTGCATGATTGTGTCATTATGAAACACCATTTAAATTAAATCCCCATTACTCACTCACAAACAGAAACACCTCTTTTGTTAAATTAAAAGACCACACCAAAGACACCACAGGGTAACAAATACACAACCTGCAATTTCTAATGTACTCCATGGTTAACCTGAGAAAGTTTAGTCATCAAACATGACCTAGTTCTGGATTTTTTCTTCCGGTAAAATGACACCACTTTTTTTTTCTTGGAAACAAAAAGTTACATTGCAAAAAACAACATCAATTCTTCTGTCAACTGCGAACCTTAATGTTCAATTTAAAAGGAGAGATGGCCATAAGAAAATAGAAGTAGTACATAAGTACTGGAAGACACACCATATTTGAGTACTTAATATTACCTACATTTCTATTACCAGTTAATGTTCCTAAACCCTAATGGTAAAAGAATACAAACACATTATCTAACTTCAAAAGTCCTAAACAAGAACATTACGAAGAGTCAGGACAAAACCAGAATCAGCTGAATTTCATCTTCACTGCATGAAGACATTCCTTAGGCAATCTATTCAAATGCTCACTTCCTGGCCCTTCTAAAACAGTACCAAAAGCTTTCCAGATTTCCTCTCTCAACTGTTTCCCATTAGCACTGGTGTCCTCAAGTAGGTCATGTGAAAAAAAAGAAGGAGTATAAGGGGTTAAAATAGGCCAAGAAGCAACTTGGGTTTCCAGGGTTTATGGCTGGGTTGTGAAACAAACACGGATTTCTTGGAACAAAACAAAGTTATCACTATTTTTATCCCACAACAAATATATCCAAAACATGCAATGCATCCACAATCTCTTCCTTTTTCTGTTGTCAGGAAAATTAGTTTTAGAATTCAAACACTTTCATAAAAGAAAACAGATCTATTGTCTTGAATGTAGAAGAGACTCTCCTAGACCCACAGAAAAGGTAACAACAACAACACACTTCCCCAAACCCCTGAGCCTCTCCAGCAGTCCTGAAGAGAGCACGGGAGTTTTCTGATGTCCCCAGACTGCTGCAGAACACTAATAACTGATCTGTAAATTGGGAAAGAATGACATAGGAGACAGATTAAGGAAGAAGAATAGCATGAAGATAGAATAACAGAGGTAAGAGAAGAAAGCACTCAACTGCTTCACTACCAAGCTACAATGATGGAATAGTTCTTTGCTGATTTCAAAGAAAATCTGCCTGCCCTAAAATGCCAAGTTACTCAGCATAAACATTTCTACTCTTTAAAAAACGCATAAACAAGAAAAACAACCTCCCCTGCAAACAAATTAAAGCAAAGCAAAACAAACAAACAAAAACAAAACAAAACCCGAAGGACTTACAACAATAAACTCAGAAGCAACAATAACCAGGACTTCATGCACATTACAGAGGCCTAATTTTTATGAGCTGAAAATGAAACTCTTTCAATACAACGAACAAACTCACAAAACCAGAGAGTTCATCTTATTCCCCTTTTTAACAAAAAAAAAAAATTCAAATCCTAACAAGAGGCAAGTCCTGACAAAGGCTTACTTACTCCCCTTCCTCCCCCCTTTTTTTTACTGCTAGCTTGAGTGTTGCTACAATACTGGGAACATTGACAGACACAGCAGTCATGACATTTAATTACATTCAACTTTTGTATTGTTAGATGGCCACGTCTGGATATGCACAGGGCAGGGCTCTAAAGCCAGACAAACACTCAGACTCCATGTACTCTGCAGACAGACTTTTTGCTACCTCTTATAGCTGTAGACTACAAAAAACTAAAATACTAAAATCAGACCAGAGAAATCTTTTGTTTCTCCCCAGTCTACTATTTCTCTTTCTGCAGACATATGTTCAGAAGCCTACAAGTAAGAACTGACTTCTGCCTTCTCCCTTAAGTTCTTATGGCACTTTCTATCCAGCCATGAAGGCCTCCCTCCTTTGCTAATCAAGCTGCTGAAACGTAGTATTTGCCATTTCTGACACTTCTACCTGCTGCACCAGCTAACATAAGCTCCGTGGAACAGCTGGGGATGTTTAATGGACAGCTGGGCGTGATGCTGCCTAAGCACAGCTGTGGTGACCTCCCAGACAAAACCAAACCTAGAGCAACACAGTGTCCCTGCCACAGTGCAGCATGGACAGGCACTGTCCCTGGGCTTGGCTGCAGCACGCTCTGGCTATGGACAAGAGGCTCCTGGTACCTTCAACACTCCTGGAGCACCCACTGGAGGAAGCTGCCTACTGCCCCGGCTGCTCTTTGCAACACCATATTCAAAAAAGTCTGACAGAGAACAAAAAACATGTGAAATTCATGGCATTTAAGGAAAAAGAAATCTACCGTGAGCATGAACGTGAGATTTTACAGCACTGCTAAAATTATCTAACTCCTCTTCCCCTTTCCTCCTCCAGCTCTTACTAAAATACTGTACCTAAAAATACTCATGCATGATAACAACGTGCCAGTAAGATCTGTCTTGGACCAATATCATTAAACCAACATAATTCATCATTTATTTTTTTATTCTTTAAACTGAGTTCAGCAATGGTATGTGATAGCATTTTAATAAACATGATCTATGTCCCTCACTGTCTTCTTCTCTTTACTAGGGCAATTCTGGTATAGGGGGAAAAGAATGATAAATGTTTCAGGCATTTAAAAAACAGATTTCCCTAGCCTTGGAAAAAATAAAAAAAAAAGGTAAGTTTCACAACAAGCCAGCACACTAACAAGCCTTCTGGGGTACACCTCCTTAACTGAAAAAGGGTACGTATATTTCCATAAACACTGAGATCAGTAATGACCTAAAAACTAAACAAGAAGAAATTCTACCTGCAGTAATGCCAGCATCCGTTTAAACTCTTTATGCTTTTTTCTTGCAAAAGCTAGTAACTCTCCTTTGGACTCTTTAAAAAAAGAGAGACAACCAAACCCAAATATTCTCAGTAAGTTTAGACAAGCAGAATAACACATTTGTAAACATCTCAGCAACAGCAGCTTGCACGCAGGCAGCGCAGACTGTGCAGCCATGGGACTCCACAGAAGCCTGATCTCTGCCACTGCTACCTTGGGAAGAACTGGGGGAGTGCTCAGTTTCCTACCACTACCCAAGTACTCCAAATTTCTCCCCACAGCCAAAATGAGGAAGCCCCCAGATGACAGACTAGCTGTGCCTTAAATCCGTGCCCAAATGCAGTCACAGAAACAATGAGGTTGGAAAAGACCTCTGAGATCGATTCCAACCCATAGCTGAACACCACCTAGTCAACGGGACCGTGGCACTGGGTGCCACATCCAGCCTTTCCTTAAACACCTCCAGGGTTGGTGATTCCACCATCTCCCTGTGCAGTCCCTTCCAAAGTCAAACCACCCTTTCTGTGAAGAAACTCATCCTAATGCCCAACCTAAACTTCCCTTGGCGCAGCTTGAGGCCATTTCCTCTTGTCCTATCGCTTATAACCCAGGAGACCGATCCCCTCCTGGCTACAAGCCCTTTTCAGGCAGTTGCAGAAAGAGATAAGGTCCCCCTTGAGCCTCCTCCTCTCCGGTCTACACCACCCCAGCCCCCTCAGTGCCTTTACTGTACACAGAGCTGAAGGGACCAGCATTTCAGGCACCCGGAGATGCTCTGTGCTGCACGGCACCGCACTGACAGCTTCGCGGGGATGCTGCACCTCAAGGCAGGGCGCGTTTCCCTCCGAGTGCTTTCTGTCAGCAAGCAGGGCGAGGAACACACGCGAGGAGCAAAGAGCAAGCAAATGGTTCGGTCCACAATTGGTGGGTGTTATTTGTAAATCTGGCAGAGCAGCCGCGGTCCCGAGCAGCTCCCGCTCCATCACCCAGGGAAGCATCACCCTGGCCATCCCCGGGCCGTGCTGGGCGCTTACCCTTGTTGTGGGTGATCATGAGGACGATGGGCACGGAGGGCCGGTCGCTGAACACCTCCGCCTTCTGCACCAGCGCCTCCCGCACCGCCCCGAAGGTGTTGAGGATGATGATGGGGCGGTTGCCCACGAAGAGCCGGAAGACGCTCCCGTACATCTTGGTGAGGCCGGTGAGGAAGACATGGGGCGAGAAGGCGGGGGAGAGCCGGTCGCCCTCCACCTCCACCGCCCACCTGCGCAGCAGCGGGGGCGGCAGCAGCGCGAAGGCGAAGTTGCCCA
>JAHLSL010000020.1:11072748-11112558 GCA_025920805.1 Petroica traversi
GTGGGCGGGGAGCGGGGCCGGGCCCGACACCGCCCCCGCGCCCGGCAAAACGTGACACACACCAAGTTTATAAAGGATTGAACACGAGCACACAGGGCCAGCTCGTGTAAGAACAAATAAACCCCCCACACACACACACACACACACACAAAAAGGGGAGCGCTCCCCTCCACCCCACACAGGACTTGCTTTCAAACGCTCCTTAGGCAAACAGCTATTTTTTCAGCGGTTTAGAAGGGAAGGAAATACAGACGGTCCTTCTCCTTCCCCGTTCCCAAACACAAGAAACTGGCAGCTCGGGGTAACAGACCGAAATGTCCTGTTTTCAGAGCCAAGGACGAATCATGTCCCAGCTCTAGGTTCCCTAACTGCAGGCCAAATGCAGAACAGCACAGAGGCTTCGAAGAGGGGGACTTAAATTTTAGAGGAAAAAGACGTGTAGCTCTCCTCCTTTCCCTCAAATGAAAATAGTAATAACCCCCCTTCCCAAACACACAAAGTCAAAACACCCCCAAACCCACCCACAACTGGTTTTGAGGGTAACTTCCTCCTCCCTGCAGTACACACTTTAGTGCACTTGTTCTAGTTGATCAGCAATATAAAATTTAACCCCTAGAGTGGTAATTAGATGTAAAAAATGCCATTCTTTCGTCTTCCCATAGGTTTAATAAGTGCTCTTGATATCGCCTCCATAACAGAGAAAAGCATTCATGTTTTGCCCACAATGCTTCTTTAAAGTGATCTCCCAAAAATAAAAAGGGTCCTTATCCATTAAAAAGGGGTTAAAAAAAAAAACTATTTTGAAATAGTTGAACATTCAGTAAAGATAGTAACAAGTAGCTCGTAAAATAGTGGCTGAACTGTATTAAAAAGGTTTTATTGCAATTATACAGAAGTTACAGCAATTTCAGAAATACATAAAGCTTCAAATGGTCAAGGTCAGTTTTCATCTGAGCAATTAAGGCAACTGTCTCTTTAATCTAAACAGCAAGTGGACATTATACCAGCCATGGATTAAACAAAAGAGAAAAACTAAGAACAGACTTAAACTGGCAGAACAGAATGCAGCTTTTATTTTGTCTACATTTGGCAGAAATGCAGTGGCTAATTACAATGTACACCAATAAAATGCATCTATTAGAAAAAAATATATAAAAACAGGTGAAAATTTAGCTGAGCTAACGATATTTTTAATCTGAGTCTCCAGAAAAGTGTAAGTTCTTTAGTGTGAAAATAAGAAGCTAAGGTATTCAGCACAGCTGAAATACATTACTGTTTTTGCCTGTTTTCTTTGTAGGAGAGTAATCTAGCCTCTCTTCCTTCTCAGTCTACTCAAGAAGATGAATTGAATTTTAAAAATGCCTTCCTTCCCTATGTATGCAGTTGGAAGATGGGTTTCAGTGGTATATGGCCACTAGGGTGCCCAGAGATTAAATTCTGCATTAATTTTGATAAAAATGAGATTAATTCCAAAATTTTAACTGATAAAATGTAACTTTTGCTATAGTACATGAGAGGATGGTTCAAGTCAAAATAATGCTTGTCCCAACATCAAAATCAGTTTCTCCAATTTAAATTAGAACAAAATAGGCTCTTTTAAAAGTACAAAATCAACAGCAAAACATATCCAAGTACTTAACTAATATGCTGCATACCCCAAATAGCTACACATACAAGTTTTAGCACTACAGTACTTTCCACGGAAATCATTCCTTGTCAGTCCTACCATCAGTGTAATAAAAACCCCACCCCCTTTAATTTTGCACTTAAGGAAAAACCATTCTTCAAATTCTTTTACCCCAAACTGAGGAATCAAAGCATTTGGTGACTCCACTTTTAACAGGTCAAAAAACAACTCCACATGACAAGTAAGCAAAAATCCCCACCAGAGTAAAGACTCATTAAAATAAGCATTAAAATTAGAATAGCTCAAAGAAACGAATTTTTCCTCAAAGATAACCAAGTTACAGAGTTAAGGCCCAAGCAGAAGCATTGGAAGTTTAATTAACACAGTAAACTGTCAAAAGCAATATAATATTCTTCTTTCAAATTTTATCTTAATATTTGAACCCTGCCAACACTTAGGACTGCTGACTTAGGACCCATTCTCTTCAAGTATAGGCTGTGGTTTTATATGCTTTAATTGAGCTTGCAGGCAACTTTTGGAATTTTATTTCCACAGGCACTTTATTCATAAAAAACACCCTCCTTGTCAAAAGCACATTGAAAGTATTTGGAAGTTCTGAGTTACACTGAAAATGTTTCTGTAACACAGCAGACACTAAAGCTAAAAAAAACCCCACTGTTGGTCAAGTGCATGTCACATGCTCACAAAGGCTTGCTTTTGCAAAAAGGGCATTGAAACACGCAGCCATTTGACTTTTAATATTTCTGTAAATATTGCACCTTTTTTTTGTAAATTAAAAATACAGTCCATTTTCTCTGAAGCCATCTACTAATTAAAAAGAGAAAGCTGTATTTCAATGTGGCTTAGGG
The DNA here is from genome assembly GCA_025920805.1 of Petroica traversi. NCBI lineage: Eukaryota > Metazoa > Chordata > Aves > Passeriformes > Petroicidae > Petroica > Petroica traversi. The sequence continues at coordinate 11,075,245 of JAHLSL010000020.1, forward strand.
CTATGATGGATGACTTTGTTCAATCATTGGCTTTTCCAAGTGTCCTACCATTAAAGCAGGCACTGAGACAAGTAGGAAGACAATCCAGACTATTATTACTAGACTATCCTCCTTCACTCAACAAAAACTCCACCCAGCCCTGGTTTTATCCTAGATGGTGGGCTTATTTCTGCTTTTAATTAAGTTACTCTAAACATGGAATATTCTTTGCACTGACAGAGAAGTTCCATCAAATACATCTTAGAGAAGCCCATTTATTTCTTGAAGTATTAGGTGCAAGTGACTCAAGAGAACTTATTCTAATTTATGCAGGGTAGCAGCTTAGTGACCAAAGCCCCTGGGTACAAGCACTTCAGAGCAGAGTGTGCTGCAGTGTCACCAGTGCACCTGGACATGGCACCCACTCTGCACATTCACGTGTCTGGATAAATTGAGGGCATCATACTCATTTATAAGAGCTGGCTACAGCAGGATTGCCCTACCTGTCTCAGGCAGATATTTTCACAACTGTAAGCTGACAAGAACTAAAGGCTTGGTATTCTCTGTGGAGAGAAAGTGTAGGCACTGTTGTCCAAAAATGCCTCTCAGAAAGATCTGGAAGTGTGCTGTCCATTATATAATTATACAATAAAATTATATCCAAAGGCAGGTGGGGAAAGGCAACAATAGCTTCTGCAACAGAAGGCACAAGATAGTTTTTCATCTTAAGAAAAAGTTGCTTGTGAAGCTTTCAAAGCAAGCTAGAAAATTACTTGGCTGTTTCACAATCTACCCAATCTAGTTTAAGGTTCTTCCATGTGTTTTTATAATGTCCTACTATGAACTGTCTTGATAATTATGTTGTTTCACTTCTGTTCTTTAGATGCAGTTACATTGTTATGTCCATCACAAGTTGTTTGGGGTTTTTTTTAAGTTTCAGTAAAATATACAGCTACACTGCATAAGTTGTGTCCTCCTAATACAGCTCTGTTCATTTCACATCCTCTGTCTCCAAGGCTTCAAGGGTGATGATGAAGACAAAGAATTATTTTCTTTAAACTACTAGCCTGTCCCTTAATCCCACTTAGTGTAATTCTTACATTTTAGACTGAGTTATAGAAGATTAGCTATCCTAAAATGTATGAAAATTTAGAATTCGACAGGTAGTTTAGAACAATATACACTCCTAAAGTTTTCCAGCATTAAAATACTATATTTCTCGCAGTTTTTATATAAAGCAAAAATAGAAAAGGTTTGTATTTATATAAAAAGCATCTGGAACAGGCTTAAAATGTAGAGAAATTTTGCTTTATTGAAAAGGTGTCACAACAGTTTTCCTTAGTGCTCATGTGTAATAAGAGAATACCAGCTCTTTATGATATTTGAGATTATTAGCACCATAAATGGATATAAGGTTTTTGATTTTTAATGATCTAGGTGGTCATGTAAATAGTCCAGCTGTATTCATTAGTACACAGGCTGACCACAAAAATTTTCAACTTGTATGTGCCAAGTAAACCACCTAGGACAATTTCTTTACCATGTTTTTACCAAATTCACAGTTGACAGTGATCATGACAGACAGCACCTCTGGAGAGAAAAGCTACAAGATGCTCCCATTATTGCTTTTTTTCTGAAGTACAACTAGTGCAATAGTTGGTTTTGGTTGGGGTTTTTTTAACACAGTGAACAGATTGCAACACAAATCACAACTCTAGCTCTAGTATCTCTTGCATGTATACAGCAAACCGTAACACTCAGTTACCTAACAAAGTATCAGCTATAAAGTGTCATCCTGAAATTTTCACAACATAAAAGCCAACTCTGGCTAATTGAGAGGAATTTATGTGAAAATGGCACCCAGTTTACAAAGATCAGCAGAAACTACAGCACCAAAGGTCTCTCAATTTGTTATTGTAGTAGCCTGCTGCACAGTGTTTGCAAAACTGGACTCTAAAGCTTCAGAACAACACCATCTTATCAGCTTATTGTGCACACATTACAGCATTCTTATATGACCATGCATGGTTCCTTAGCAGCCAACACCTTTTCTTGTCTAGTTTTTCCAAAGGTTGGATATATCCAGCTCTAATTGACATACAGAGCTATGGATACACAGAATCCGACCTAGGAGAAGACATGCAAGTAAAGCTGTCAGCTGGTATGGATGAAACCATGTTGCAGCCAAAGTGAGGTCCTGTTGCTGTTTTTAGGGAAGTCTTGAGAGTTCTCAAGGTCACATGGAAAGCACGAGAACCACCAGCCATCAAACCATTATTTCTGCTTTTACTTTCAGGTTCCTTGGAATAAGCCTGACCTCAAAAGCTAGCAGAATTTTTCACACCTCACCCATACTCTCCTGAATCACAAAAATAAACACAAATGTGCTAAACATTTAAGAAGCAAGAATTGATTCCTGAGGGGAAAAGAGTATGTCCTAGCATGTTGCATTTTGAAACTTGAAATTATTTTCAAGTACAAATTGTGCAAAGATGTGTCTGACAAAAATGCCTTTTGGCTTTAGGGTTAATTATGAAGCATTCTCAAATGTAAATCCTACTCTTCCGTATTTAGAAAAGACAATTAGTAAAAGCAGATGTAGACAGACAGGAGTCCAAAGCAGCACAGGCTTCAGCATAAACAGCATTTTGAGCAGCAACAAACTGAAAAAAGTGGAATGAAAACCCAGTTTTTACAGAAGTAACAAAGCACTGCAAAGTTACTCCTCATATAAGAGAGATTGGAGTTTAGTAATATTGTTTAAGGCTCATACACAAACACTTCAATGGTAGAAGTAAAAGTAAGCAGGGAGATAAATTTCCTCTTGGTATTCGCAGCACATTATTAAAACAAATGGTTTAGAAAGCAAACAGTCCCACTCATCTTAAATGCGACTCACACACCTGAAGTAACACCCAACTGTTGGGTTGTTCTGTTGAATTAGAATGCAGCTCCCTGATGACTGGTTTTACAGGGGCCTTTTCAGCCCTATTTATAGTTTTGATTTGTAAGTAACCTTCCCTTTTTGGTTAGTGTCACCTTTAGTACTGTACTACCAGACTGAAAGATGCTCAGAAGGACAGGTAAAGGCTCACAGCCTGGTCTGCCTTCCTACAGAAGCCACTGTGTACTGAATCCAATATTGCTCATGTCAGAGACCCCTCCTTACACCCATGTGCCTGCACGGGGCCTGGGCCCCAACTGCTCAAGATGCTTTTGTTTCAGATTCATTTCTGACCACTTCTTCTCTTAATTAAAAAACAAAAACACCAAACCCAAAAGTCATCTTCAAATATATTTCAGCAAAGATACTTTGTGAAAACTGATCTGAATTGGCACAAAGGCGATTCTTCTGTAGTAACTCTTTGCAGTGTCACAAATGCTAACCTCCTAAAGACCTTATTATGCTGAAAGAAAATGGAAGAGCTAATATTAATATTATTTAGGCACAGCTTGAAAAGGAGTATTTGTCCTAGAAGAAACCATGCACAGACACCTTAGGTACTGTATCCAAGGAATCTGCATTTCTTCCATTGATATTTACCAGAACTAAAACCAGTTATGCTTAACCACACAGTCAACGAATAAAGGACAAGAACACTCATTTCTCATCCTACAGAAGGACTGGGTCAACCTCTACAGAATCATTTGAAAAAAGTGCAAACACTAACTATGATAGCATAATACAGCATCTTTTTTCAATTACAGTACAGATAAGACTGCATTTACCATGCAGCCAATAGAATTTTAATTCAGTAAGTCACATGCTGCTCCTCTCAGTAAGAAGTGGTCTGCCCTCTCCTCCTACCTAGTTTGCATCTTAGAGCAAAGTACATAGCCAAAAGCCACAGAAAACAAACTGCTAGCTATTTGCTAAATTCCAAGTCCTTTGCAATTAAAACATTTTCACTCTAAACAAATCAAGCCTTTGTGGGTTTTAATCACTGATTTACAGTAGAAGAGAAGGAGTCCTCAACACCAGTATTTCATATACACATTAGAGACTGCACAGTATTGTTATTTCATCTTCAAACATTATTCAAGCATGGAGTGTTTAGTTAGGAAAGATGAGTTCAGACCTGGAATGTCTCCCTGCTACCTGCATCTAGCCAGACATTCTTGTGTATTACTTTCTAAGTTATTAAGATTTAAACATATGGTTAAATCCATGGAAACTTAAGCCAGCTAGAAAAAAGCTTCAGTATGTTTTAAGCATTGCAGCACTCTGTTCCTGTTTTAGAAACTATTAGTGACAGCTTGAAGGAACAACTTACAAAAAACTGCTAATAATACCCAACTACTTTAATCTCCAAGCATCTCTCACCGAGTTGGGTTTTGTTTTTATATTGTAAGTTATGGATGACAGCCAGCACAGATACACAGCTGTACTGCAGAATGATGTGCTTAACACTGCTGCTTCCTTATAGGTCAGGAGGGCTTCTTTTGCAAAACTATTACACAATTTAAATCTACATTTCTTAGAAGTTAGCTGTAGTTTAAGCTCAACTTTATGCAAAAAGCAATATATGAACACCACCCACTTCAGTGTTTTCACCTTCCTTCCTTTTCCTTATAAATACTAGAACAAATGTCTTTGTCACCATTCTCTGTTTCACAGCACTTCTCCCTGGATTTTAAGATGCACCATAAAGTAGCACATATAGCCTTACTTATAAGCAAAGTTACTTCAATGGCATGCTAGGATTTTTTCTCATGTGCACTTAAGCAGCAACACTCATTTGAATGAAGCCTAACAGGAGTATTTACTTCTAAGATCTGCCTTCTCATTAACTGAATTTAAGATATTGACTTTACAAGGCCTGGAATAGAACACTTCAATACGGATGTGTTCAATCCTATAGTATCACTCTAATTATGTGTGCCCATATAAGAGAGTTCTAGGTAAGTTCAAAACATGTATATTGTAAAAATACTTAGATGACAATGGAGCTTTACAACTACAAGATCTGCCAGTACGGCAAAACTGTTCCAGTCCATCTGACAGCTTGGACCCATTTTCAATATTACCCCATGAATCTTTAAGATTCAAGTTAAAAAACAAAAACAAAACAATCCAAAACCACAAAAAAAACAAAAAACTCATTAACAAATAAAAAAAACCTCCACCAAAAACATAAAAACCTATCAAAGTTCATTTAAAGTTAATGGAACGACCTAACCTTGCACTGAAGTTAATGAATCTGTCTCTAGAACAGTAAATCATACTGTTCTAGAGACAGAGAAAGAATTTGGGTTAGTAGCAAACAACTTAGGATAAACTGCCTAGCCACATACTACTGATAGGAGAAAGCCAGAGATTGAACAGATTCTGATTTAAGACCCTGGTAAGTGGATTTGCAATAATCCAATTACAAAAATGGTCTCCTATGTCTTTTAAGACTTCCCAGTTCTGTCTCTGTTGCTGAGCTTTATTGCTCTATTACACAAAAGTAGTATACTTCAACATAGACATTTTTTAGTTTTCCTCTCTCCCCACTGTTTTTTTAAGGAGGGCAGCAAATCCAGAACTAGGGTTCATAGCAATGTTTAGCACAGCTATTTTTGCTACTACCCCACCTGTGGCGATCTTTCCAAGCAAACAGCAGTGAAGGATGACTAACAGTTAGTACCATTTATGTCCACATGGGAGTGCTAAGCACGTACCAAAAAAAAGCATCTATTTACAGTGCTTTCAAGTAGACATTAATCATTTCTGGCATTAGCAGCAAGCATCTGATGCATGACCATCTAGCAGCACATTTCTTTAAATGCTCAAGTTAACATTTTAAATCCAAATTTCAAATTATGTTAGGCATTTTAAGAAAGCCTGTCAGTATTTAAATCATACTGATAGGTCAGGTGTGCAAGCGTAGTGTTTTTTTATTAAGTGTCTGTAAATTTCAACATATAAATGGCTCTTCAGTAGAGAGAAGCACGTTATAGTCACAGTAAAGAGGCAGCTCATGTGACATCTGTAAGAAATATTACTGTAACTAGGAAAAAAACACTGCAAAGAATTCGGTATATGCAGAACAAATAACATACTGATCACTTGATTGTAGGCCTAGGCAAAGTCCAAATTTCTCCTTTTTACCTACTGCAATCTCTTGCCTGTTAAGATGAAACCAGACTAAGCTTTGTGGTATTTGTATACAATGATTACCAAGATTTTAAAATTAGTAATTTTTATGTAGCAGTTGTAGTTTGTATTGGATAAACTACTAGAGCAGTAAGAACTAAAATATGCCATCTTATCACCTTACATATAGCTCTAAAGAGTCTTCAAATACAGCTATACAATCCAAGTTTGCAAAAGCAATTAAAAGCTATTGAGAGTGTAGAGAACTGGGTCTCTATGATAATTAAATACACACACACCTTTGAGAACTTTCATACAATGCATAAATATTAAGCACTTACGGGAGGACTTAGCCAGAACAGGAATCAAGTATTTTGAGCTAGAGCTGCCTACTTAAACTTTGCTTTTGTATTACAAAGAAGTCTCTATCAAACTTAGCAGTAGAATGAAAGCTCACACAGCCCAACAAAAGCAGTCTTTACTTGGTTCTATTTTGTCACTTTCACATCTTTTTCTTTCAGAAACAGGAATAAGTGTAAAAAAAACCCCAAACACCTCATCCTGCATGAAGAAAGCCTACTTTGCAGATCTATTACAAAAATCCCACTGAGACATGGTGGTGTTTATGCAGACAGTTATATGTCTGGACTATCAAAATGTTTATTTTTCAGACACCAGATGAAAACCACTGCTTAAGCTCCTTAGGTAATGCTTTTCATCATGCTATTTTCAAGGTACGGTGACCACTAATGAAAACCATTCATAACTCCTAAAAGATAGTATTACTCTAAGTGGCTTAACATGACCATAGTTAAGGTATCCCAAAGCTTAGATTTTAGCTTAAGAATTATCATCTATGAAGTAGTACTGATATAACAATTATCTTTGGAGATCTACTGACTGGTGTTGAACAGATTCATTTATATGATAAAGGATTCAAAAATGTTTTGATATTGGCTTTTTAGCTGTTCAAGGTCTGCTAGAAGCAAGCAAATGAAAGCACAGATATGCCCACACACACACAACTTCAGGGGCACATTATCAGAATCTACTAAGCTCATTTTAAATAACAAAACCAAACATCAGCAGAATTTCTTTCTTAGCTAAGTTTTTCCAAGAATGTATTGAAAGGAACACTTTTTATTGTATTGTTTTGATAATGCACAAAAATATTTGAAATGCACATCAAAAATATTCTCATGTACAACTCAGAACAATGATCCCCTTAACTGGAAAGATTATATTTGTATCCTCTGTATTTCATTTTATAACTTTAACTGGACTTTTTAAAAACAAGTTGTCATTATTTAAATTGTGTTCACACTTGTCACTCAGTTCAAGACATTCTTAAAATATGCAGCATTTCCTTTATATTAGTACCACCTCAACACTTAATGCAGTTTTATCATCAGGTTTTACTGAAGATCTGAAAATAATATTGAGTTAATTGCAGAAATTAATACAAAATATAAATGGCTAAACATGGTGTACTAATTTTCTACTTTGCTTTCACAACATTACAAAACAACAAACTAACAAGAAACAGGTAGCTGTTAATCTGTGGTTTTGTTACATGTTTAACCCCATGGTAATTGCCCACATTCCCAGTCAACTTGTTTAAATAGCCATTTTAGCTGGACTGAAACCCTGGGAAAAAAAGGGAATCTACATTTCTGTCCTACCACAGTGTCATTTAATATGAAATTATTTCAGGTTGTAATTGAAGAAATGCGGCTATTGAAGATATTTCACCTTAGCACTTTGGTTGTTTTGTTTTTAAAGTAAGTCACAGAAATATGTGTCAAGAGGTAAAAGAAAGAAAGAGAAATTCAATGGAGAACTATGGCTCCCAAGCAAACCTGCTAAATAGCTTCAGCAAGAGACTGCTACTAAAATTAAAATGTTTATTTTAAATGTAGCTCCATTTTGGACCTGGCCTTGCATTCCTCAAGCAGGTGAGAGCTGTAGATCTTTTGCCTGCATCAAGAACTCTATGATCATCCTTCCCAGTAATTTTGTTTAATGTGTGTACTTTTGTGTATATATGCATCTATATACACTGACAGGCACTGTATAGCTATATATGCAAGGCCAGCTGCAATTCAAGATTTAGATGTTGAAACTGTGTCCCTTATTAAAAATAAAAATTTAGGCTCCTTGAGCTGATGTTAGCAGCTATTTCTAATTTGCAAATTTATCAGGTAGCACAACTGTTTAAATATAAAATTACTAATAAAAATGTAAAAATTGGTATTAAGTAGAATACATGAGAGTTAATGGTGGTAAGTAGTATTTTAGGGGCATAAGATATCCATACCCACAGTGTGTAAAAAAAAGACTCTCTTCCAGCTGTACCAGTCACACAAAGGCCTTACCTTCATTAGCAAGAATAATGCAACAAACCACTTCCCACAACTGTGTTATTTTTTATACACCTCAATATGCCAATACCGTGCTTTTACATTTTAGCATGTTTTTGCCCTTACGCACTCCAGAGCTCTGAAGATGAGACTTTTGGGTGCTTCTGTGGATGAGTGATAATAATGGAAGTGTTACTGTGGTCTTTGGCACCTCTATCTCATTAATAAAGCAAAGTCCTGCTCCATCTTTTCTTTAATAAAAAAATCCCATCAGCGGTGCATTTCATTAGCACTGGAGAGTAGAATAGGTCTGTACAGCCTGGTAAGAGGAAAACATCAGAAATGGCAATATATGTGTCCACAATTGTCTTTCCATCAATTGCACAGAAGCTTGGTCCACTTCTTCAGTTACAGTCCTCTTAAGAACTTTGGTTACAGCATTAATATTTTGGTAAAAAAAAAATAAGAATGAAAAAAACAGAGCAGATGCTTTCCTTCTTTTCTTCAGGTAGATTTTTCATTGTCCTCTCCTGTCTTCTGAACCCGTGAATACTTTTTGCATGAAGATTTGAAGCAGCTGGGAGGCCAAGATATTGGCCAGGAAAAACTGCAAGGAACAGAGCCTTGCACATTCTTCTCGAAGAAATAAAATATTGGATACCACCAAGCTCGAGAGAGAAAATTCGTCTGCGAAGACACCTTTAAAGTCTGTATTGGCACAAGTATGTAAAGAAGAAAATGAAACTGTCAGTTTAAAGGCTTATAATCAATTACACTGAGCAAAGGCAACAGCAAAAATGCATTGCATTTGCTAGATTTTTGCAAAGACAGTGAGTATTTTGCCTAGGAAACACAGAACTGAGATAGACATTACAGTCCAAATGCATATTACAAACTGAGCCTCTTCACACAATAGGATGCTTTGTTGCTGTGCAGAATTTGGGGTGACAAAGTACCCAAGCCTTTTCAATATGAGTGCTTTCAGGCATGTCGTGTTTCCATTGATGACTAATGGTTGAGAATTAGATTAAATGGGCTTGAGAGCTATGCTTCTACTTGAAAGTGTTGTTGGAACAACAGCAGCAGCAACATCTGACCAATGTACCTTTAATAACACTTACACAAGAACTGTCACTAGAATTTTAGTATTGCCTAGGTGATTTCAGCTGGCCAGAAATTATACTACTCAACTACTCTTCGTAAACTGAGACAAAGAAGGGCTACTCTACACATCAGCCACAGCATTAAAACCTCAAAAGTCCAAAAAATAGTTTTAAGACAAATTAGTATTATTTACTTAAACAACAATGAAGTAAAATTCCTTGCCCATTCTGTTTCAACGTCAATATGGAACCTCTATTTTTACTCTGAAATTAAAAACCAGCATTAACCTTTAGGTAATTTTCACAAATGCAGGCTACACGTTGATTGTGAAGGTATTTGCCACTCACCTTTTCATTTGCCATGGAGTGGTACCACCAGAAGAGCCTCGTGGTGATATAATAGGCAATGATGACATCTACGGTATAGTGTTCATGAGCAACCAGGATGCAAATGATGCCAGCAGCACTCATCAGCCAGCAGATTAAGTGATACCACCAGAAATGACGTGGTGAATCTGTGAAACAGGGAGGTGACAGGAAAAAACACAGCAAAAAGCCATCTATGTTATTATAACAATCCACAAAAGGAAGGGAAAATATTAATTTAAGGCTACTTAGTTTGAAAACATAACTCATATCATACTGGTACAAACCCCTGCCTTTGATTTGTATGAACTTAAAACTGAGGTAAAACAAATGCTTCGGTTATTTAACTTGGGTGTATTTAATCTTTACTTTTTACCGTCTATATTCAAGTAAACTCAAGTCTGTAGAACTGATACAACTTAAGCAGAAATCACAGACTAAAAAGACACTAATTTTAATTCTTTGGTTTTAAATTATCTGCATGAAGCCTCAGTTCTGTGAAACAGAATACACTGCACAGAAAAGGACAACATGTGAATTTATATCCTTTAATAAAAGATTTATCAAACAGGAGGGAATCTATTTAAAATGCATTTAAGCCACTACAGTGGATAAGTTCTCCTGTACTTCTTTCCCCATTGAAAAAATGCCCTGAGTGTCACAACAACCATTCATAACTTCTGACAGGATAACTGGCTTCATTTCACTCACAGTGGGAGGTTTTGGCACCTCTTGCCTTGTGGTGCAATGGTCAGCCTTTCACACAATACCACAGAAAGTTTCTGATCTCAACAAGCCTACCCAGTAGGCTCTCAGCAAAAAGCCTGTGCAAAATAATAACTGAAGAGCCACTTTTTGGTGCAGGTGTCAAAACAATAAATTCTCTTAACTTTCCCAAAACACTGCAGATAGATCTCCACTTACTAATTTTTTTTTTAAAGATAAGAAGCCAAGAAATCTCAAGAAGTTGATGAAAACAGTATTGAGTAAGACAGACATACCAAGGCTAAAACCACTAAAAGTATTAATAACTATTCTGGTGAAAAAGGTTGCGTGCAGAGGAGTAAGTAAAAAATGGCAGAGTATGAAAGGAAGAGAAAAGCAGAATAAACTCCACTAAGCCAGAGATAAAACCCTCAGAATGCATCTTACACCAAAGACACGTTACCAAAAGAACAAAAAAGACCACCATAAGCAGCCTCTAATTCAGAGCAATTAAAGGCCTTATACCCTGGTTCAGATAGCATTTTGATAATTATATGGGAGGTAAAGAAAGAAAAGCTATTAATGTCTCACTTACAGAGCACAACTTCACTGAAATATATGCCTAACAATTAGGCAGAACTCTAAGGGCTTAGTACAAAAATTTGTATGATAAAATTGCTCCAATCCCTCATAGTACAACGTACAGGAAAAACTAGCCCAGAAAATATTGGGTTGTCTTCATCTTTCCTGGTACAAGTGAGTATGTGAATAGCATTAAAATGCAATGTAGCAGACAAGGCAAACAGTAACTCTGTTATTAGGCTATTTTCCCCATATTGCTCTGGTAATTTTGATGAGTTAGAAATGCCATTCCCCCAGTAATATTCACATCACAGGGAAGACCTAGGTCTAAGACTTATCAGACAACAATTAGTATTTAAACCACTGTTCAAAGAAGAACATCTCAAATCTGCACATTTGGAGTCTATTCCATTCAAGAGGCCCTTTATATTGTGTATTTTGTTTAAGGCAGAACGCAGCACTGCAGCACCTCGTTCCCTCAACATTTTAATAAAAGGAAGGCATCCAACTAATTCTGGTTAGTCTTATTTTTGTTTCAGTGAGAATTACATATTCCCATGAGCCAAGCCAGCATTTGCATAGTTTGGAATACAGCAGGAGGGAAGATTCCAACTCCAAACATGAACTGAGAAGGGAAATGCCCACTACATATTCATGAGTGGGCAAGCTCCCATGTATCAGATTTAGAAGCCAGTGTTCAGGTCTCTAACACTTCAATAGATGCTCTGGGTGCAGCACAGAAGATTCTTCCTCCCATGCCCCAGAGCAATGTAAAGCAAAGGGGGAAACCAAAACTGCATCTTCTGCATGCTTGCCAAATCCTTATCAACTACAAGAAGCATTAAGTAGAGACTCAAACATAAGATAGCCAAAGAGCATGAATTAACTTTTCATTGCTTGCAGTAACTAATGTACAGCACACCTGAGAAAAGTAACTTTGCTTCTGAATGCAGTGTAACTGTACCACAAAAGTCCTTACAGTCCCTGCAGTTAACATGCATAGAGCTAGTGTGTATAATTACTACAGCATGTTTTAGCCAAAATTTAAATAACCTGTCAACAAATGATGAAGAGCTATCTTGTTTTAATCAAGCAATAAACACATAAAAATAGAGGTGACATGTTTAGCCTCATTAAGCCCTTAATTAAAGCCCTCAACACTTTCAGTCAGCCTTCCCACAGTTCCTGGGAAGGTGATGGAACAGCTCACCCTTGAGGCCATCACTAAGCATGTAGAAGACAAGGTGATCACAAGAAGTTAGCATGGATTTACCATAGGGAAATCATGCTTAACCAGCCTGATTGTCTTTAAAATCTAGACAACTTGCTGGATAGATAACTGGAGAGAACTGGATGTTGTCTATGGGAACTTCAAACAAGGCTTCTGACACTGTCTCCAGTGACATCCTCACAGGCAAGGCTAGACAATTAGTGAGGTGGACTGAGAACTGGCTGAATGGCAGGGCTTGGAGGGGCTTTAATCAGTGGCTCAGAGGAGTGGTGGCATGCTGCCCTTCAGAAGGTCTCACACACTGATGGACAGAGAAGCACCTTTGGAAACTCAGCAAGGGCAAGTTCACGGTCCTGCACCTCAGAAGGAAGAACCTGGTGCATCACTAAAAGGTGAGGGCCAACCTGCTGAAAAGCAGCTCTGCTGAGAAGTACCTGGGGGTCCTGCTGGCCAAGCTGTCCAAGAGCAGTACCCTCATGGCCAAGCAGGACAGAGTACCTCGGAGTATAATTAGTAAGATCATTGCCAGCAGGTTGAAGGAGTCCTGACCCTCTAACTCAGCCCTGGTGAAGCACATCTGGAGTTCCAAGCTCCTGACTACAAGCCAGATGTGAAACAAGTCCAGTGGAAGACTATAAGGATGATTAGTGAACTGGAGCACCTCTCTTATGAGGAACAACTGAGGAAAATAGGCCTGCTTAGCCTGGAGAAATGGGAGAGGGGATCTCATCAATCTCTCTAAGTATCTGAATGGAGGGTGTCAAGAGAACAGAACCAGGCCCTTCTCAATGGTGCCAAGCAATAGGACAAGAGGCATCAGGCAGGAAATTATACACAGGAAGTTCAACCCAAATGCAGGAAGAACTTGTTTACTGTGCAGGTGACCATGCACTAGAACAGATTGCCCAGAGAGGCTGTGAAGTCTCCCTCTCAGGAAACATTCAAGAACTGTCTGGACAAAATCCTGTGCAATGTGCTCTAGGGAGCTCTGCTTGAGCAGAAAGCTTGGGCTGCATAACCTCCCAACCTTAACCATTTTATGATTTTACTACAGCCACAGTTCCACTTCCACTCCATTTGAATTTCAAACTCATACAAATAAACCTCTGTACAAGTGACAGAGCAACTTTTAGAGGACAGTAGTTTTACACGTGCTTTTGTAATTTATTTTCCCAGTACAACAAATATGAACAAGTGAATTGGAACACAATCACTTACACTCTTTGATGAAGAGATAGACCAGCGTTAACACTACAGTGTGTCCACTGAACAAGAAGTCTCCACACAGGATGTGTGATCCAGTTATGGATAGACCACCACCAGAAATCAGTCGCAGGATTCTCTGAACCTTTGCTTGAGAGTCCCCATTCAACTAGAATACCAGAAAAAAGTATAAAATAAATGTTAAGATACACCATAAGTGACTCAAGTAAACTTCTTGCCCAAACATATAAAGAGTTAGGGAGACAGGGCTAAAAGGACAAATTATTTTCATTTTCTTTGGCTTTCTTTCAGGTGTTCTTAAAGAAATAAGCATGCATTTCAAAGCTGACAGTTGATAAAGACCAGTTTGGAATTCATCCACTAAATCCCTAAGTTGACTCATCGTTGAAGAGAACAGCCATGATGCTGTAACTCAAGACTACCCCAAGGTGACAAATTTACCCTTGAGATTCTATCCAAGAAGTGACAAATTTGCCAGTTTGGTGGGGGAGGTAATACTTTCTTTTTCAGTACAGCCAACACACTAGAGTTTGCTCCCAGGAACTTTCAGTCTACAACTTTTTATTAGTGACCTAAAGTGGGAATAACTCCTTTATGTCACCACTTGACTCTAGTGTAATTTTTCAAATATTTTGTAAAATTATTAGAATATCCACTTTTCTGTATGTATCAGTTCATTTACACAGCTCAACTTGTTTAAGAAACATTTTGCAGGTTGGAAGCAGAGACAGGCAGCTGACTTCAGGTATTGTAATAGCTCTTGACTAAACAGTGTGAGAAATTAGGCAAAGCACAAAATAGTGTGCATTTTTAAAGGGATACAGCAACAAAGACTTGAATACCAGTCTATGAATTACAGTACTGACCTTGGGTATCCTACCAAATAAGAAAATATATTGCTGCAGTATTAAGTGATTAGCTTGAGCCTCAGAGGCAAGTTGATTGATTAGGTAGCAACACTACTTCATCCTAAGGTATTCTGAAAGGGACCCAACTGCATCAGCAACTTGAGGCTCTCTGTTATCACACAAGTTTTGATTTATCACTACCTATGTTTCTGAACACTTGAACTGAAAGTAATTTGTACCATTTGGTGATATCTGAAACATTCTCTTTGATTTGTTCTAAGGGGTCATCAGGACTCATGCAGAGACAGGGCAAGAATTAAGGAGCAAAGGCTCTTACCTTTGGTGCACACTGAAAATGCATTCCAGGCACAGGTAAGGTGGTAACATACATGGTAATACAGCGGTACAGATACAAAGTTCCTATTATAAAAAAGAACCTGCGTCCCACTATCGATCTGCAAGTAAGGAAAGGGGGGAAACCAATTGAGTACAAACTTCACACACAGGATACTTAACAGTTACAGAGCTCTAACTTCATTAGATAGCTAAATCCTTGGAATGAAAGAGCAGCTCCATCCTAGCTCTTCACTATACACTTCTCTGAATCAAATATTAAAAAGTCCTTTTTTAGCTTTTTGTCTTGATAGCTCCTTATAGTGCCAAGCTCCCACCAATTCAACGTGGCTGCAGTTTAACTTACAGGTGCAGTCAGGCAGTTTTCCTCAGTTCACTGACTTCTCTCTTTAGTCACATCCTATAACCACATTCTTGACTTAACTATGTATAGTTTAAGCAAATGCCACAGGAGAAAACGTCTATTTAGCTGTAGAGGACAGTGGTTTCTTCCTCAAATCTGGGGGAGCTTTTCTTACATCCTCATGATTTCCTTGGTTTAAACATCCCCACGTCAGTAAACTCACTTTGAAAAGCCCAATCTCAGAATAAATTTGACTAGAACAACATAAGTGTCAGAACTCCAGAATTAAAAACATTATTCAATAATCAGAAAACCTGAATTTCCATATCTGGCATGGACACTAGAACATTTTGTAAACAAGCCAACCCTTTGTTATTTTCCTGCCAGCCCTATTCTACAATATTGTTATGGATTTTATTGCATGACTTCTTCCACTTAAAATGAGCAATACAAACATACAGCAGAGACAAAAATATTGCTAACTTACTTGTATCTAAGGAACAACCACTGGACTATCCATAATCCAAGTAGTATCATTCCATTTATTTCTGATACAGAAAAAGCCCATTTCACACGATCAATGTAATCAAAAAATTTGTCAGGCAAGGGAGGGCTTAACTCCTTTGGAGGCACTCTCTCATGGACCACAGTGATCATGACAGTTGTTAAAATCAAGTTGAAGAGAGCATAGACAAAGGCAATGCCTGTTTTCCACCATTCCAGAGGAAATTTGTTCCTAGATTCAGCAGGCATAGCGATCTGGATGTAATCAGGATACTTCTTTGCTGTTTTTCGCAAGCCATTAGACAAGCCCTTTGGTTTGCTAGTGCCATTTTTGTTCTCTTCACTGACTGAGAGAGTAGGTCGTGAGTAGCCATTAGAAGTGTCATTTGGCTGACCCTCCATATGCTCTTCAAGCTTTGCTGTCTCAATGGTATTCATTTCCAAGCTGTATGGCCAAAGTGGGTTTATCAGCGACCAATTTCTGGGCTCTCTGAACTCTCTTATTCCTCAAAGTCCTATGTTCTTGTTCCTAGATGGCTTCTGCAGAACTCTAAAATAGGTCCATTGTGCTTTCAAAGGATTTTGTGAGGACAAATCTTTCTTCTAGAGGTGAATCATCTGCAAAAAACCACCAAAACAGATATTGAGGACCTTCATAACTAGTAATGTGAAAGCAAAAAAATATTCACAGAATAAGCACTTTTAAATATTTAAGTTGCACCCAAGTCTACTTACAAACACAGTCAAAAGGCAAAGTAGAGGTAGATCATTTCTGTGAAATAATTAAAGGCAACTCCTACTAAGTAACTTGATAAATCCCATATCAGTTTAAGAACTAGAACATATCAGTTCTTTTCAAAGACAAGACCCACAGACTAATGATCATGACACCACTTGCTTTATCAGTTACCAGAATTAAGACTAATTCATATTTATAGTAACATTGAATTTTACTGCTTAGAAATATTCCATGCAAAAAATTCTGGTTTTGACTACAGGGTTGCTACAGATATTAATAAGGGTTGTCCATATAGATCAGACAAATCTTGTTAGTTCAGGTGATGGGACAAAAAACAGAAGGGCAGTACAGAATTCAATTTTGTAAGGCATAAATTAATTTAGATTCATCTAGAAAATCTACTCAATAGATAGCTCCATTGAATTTGATTAGATCTGAGTATTCCATCAAGTCAAAAATGTGTTTACATAGCCACAGTAATCTCCCACTAAATGTCTGAAATTTCAGATAACTGAGAAATATATCCCTGGATTAGATTCTTACTTATGGTACATTCTACATAGAACAGATGTGTTTTTCTTTTAGCTACTTTAAAAAAATCCATTTAAATAGTTTTTTAAGCAGGAGCAAATAGTCATTATTACTCAGGATTTATTTCAGGCTGCATTTGTTAATTCATACAAGTTTTGTAAGACAAAAAAAAAAAAACCCCACCAAGTAAGTGCATATGTTTTATAACAACATTTTCTACAAGGAGAAAATGATGAAGTTCATCTCTTGAGAACAGACATCACTCTAGTAAAAATAAAGTCCATTTCCCCAAGTTCAATGTTCTGTGAAACCACTTACTCACCATAGCTCTGATGTACCTGTTTTTCTTGCTCAATTCAGCTCCTATGGCACAAATAGTATCACCATATATAAATTGTTCCCTATCTACCAATAAATTGTGATTCTCTCTTATTTTAGTGATTCCTTTAAGAGTTCAACACTGCTACCCCCTCAAGTCTCTGCATGCCAACACAGGCTGACAGTTTACCATGTTTCATGGACAATTAAGTCATCATGATGGTAGCTAGAGCTGCCAGTCTCCCTAACCACAGGGCTTGGCTTAAGACCATAAAACCTGCTTGGAGGACAATCTAAAACAAAGAGCCTGAAAAGTCAAGTGTTTTGGTCCCTTCAGTCTCATCCCACTCAAACAGAGAAGACATCTAACATGGCCAGCACAAAAATCCCACTGATTTCCTAGGTCCTGCTCCAACCACTGGAAGGGGTAAGACTTCAGATCCCAAATATGAGATTCATACAAATAATACTGAAATAGTCGAGAAGCATTTCTAAATTTATCCCTTGGCAGTGTTTCTGAAATTCCACTGTCTTTGGTTGACCTTCTCTAAATTCCTGATCAACACGTTTACAATAACTACCCACACACAACACACACAAATACCTAAGAAAACCAGTGGTGATTTTTGATGCACTTTCTCCCTCTTAGCAACAAACATACTGTGATCTCTGCATCACTAAGAAAAGGACATGTTTAACCCATCAGCCAAGCAACAACTTCTCTGATGCTTCCTACATCTACACAAGTCTTCTATTCCTTCTGTCTACTAAAGTTAAACATGACAGAAGACTTTAGTGACAGTAGAGAAAAAAATCTGAACTTGTCTAATTGCTTATATTCTGGAATGCATATACCTAACATTCACCTATGAAGTCAAGATCCCACTTCTCACCCTTATGTTACATATAGCAGTCACTGAGGCAGCAATCAGCAAAACCTGGTAATTTTTACAACCTTTGCAGTTGAAATATTGCTAGAATTATGCATTTACTGAGGGCAAACTACCTTAGTTATCTCCTTCTCTTCCCCACAAATACCTAACACTACCAGTGACATACGTGAAAGATTTTACTTTAAGATGTTTAATGATATCCAAGTAAGCCCCAAAGATCAAGGAGTATCTGAAGTACAGATGAACAATAACCTAAGAACCTAAAAAGTAGTGGTGCTCATGTTCTTATATTAACTTATTAAGCAAAACAATTATAGCTACGGCTTGCAGGAGAAAGTTGTGTTCCTTCCTTATACTTTTTAAATGGATTGTAAGGAATATTGATCTACCACTTCTGATGGCTCATCAAGATTATTTCAAGCAGAGAGCACACTGCAGCCAAAGGTTTGTTTACATTGATAATTAAAGGTGCTACATATCATCAGATGAGTGATCTGTAAGAAGATAAGTGCTTCCCTTTATAGTACCTTTTCAGCCTCTTTCTCCCACATTCTAAAAGAAATTAGCAACTCTATTGATGAAAAAGACAAAAAACGTTCCTGAAGCTTTCAGTCTCTTTCTGCAATCTGACTGGCCAGAGAAGTGACAGATCCAGAGCACCAACAGCCCAATCATCCTGTGCTACTGGCTGTAGAAGGAACTCCCCAGAAGTACACAGGTTTTTCTGCCAAGTTCCTGTCCCCAGTTCAAACATCCATTCCCATACCCATAAGGGGTGTGGCTCCTTTTAACTTCACATTGTTCTTATGTTACTTTAGCTAAAATAGCCATTTGATTGTTTTGTCAAATCCAAAAGACCCCCATACCAAAACCAGAAGATGCCTATGAACTGCCTAGTAGAAGGCCTTAGAATTCTTCAGCAATCAGGCAGCAATGCTTAGATCTGGCCATCTTGCCAACACCTATGTCCCAAAAGCACACCAAATTGCTGTAATACATAGAGGAACTACTGGGGAAGTCTCAAACTTACAAAAAACTGGTCAAATAACCCAAAAGAATAAATAAAATTCCTATAAGGGACAAATTCAAGTTTTAGGAACAAGTTTTCTTTTTGGAACCATTTCTATATGTTCTAAAAATAAGTGTTACCTCATTAAGAAGCAGAGCTTCTTAACCAGCAACTTCACAGCAGAAATTATTATAGCCTCAAGGAACAACATATTTCAAAGAAAAGCTTAAAAATTAAGAAGACCTTAAAAGAGGGAGGGTCCTAGCATTTTATCCTGAGCTCCTAACTTGCTCTCATGCAAATAGCTGCCTTAGTTTTCTGCATCCCCATCTGACTGTCATTTGAAAGAAAATAGTTGATGGGGGGCCCAGCTCTGAAATAAGCATCAGAAAGCATGTCTGCATTTGGCTCTTTATGCTAGAACTTAAGAAAAACAGAGTTTTATTTAGCTTGTTAGTCATCCGATTTTCAACTAAAGGTCATTTTCACATAAAGTTAGCTCACAACTGGTATTTCACATCCATTTCGCTTTTCAACATTTCTCAAAATATTTTAATTTCTATAATTTATGAAGGACTGAAGAGCCACAATTTGCACAGGGTTTTCAAATAAGCAGTTTTTAACCTGTTGTTTCAATACTATTTGAATAGGAGTAACCC
This sequence comes from Petroica traversi, assembly GCA_025920805.1. Lineage (NCBI taxonomy): Eukaryota > Metazoa > Chordata > Aves > Passeriformes > Petroicidae > Petroica > Petroica traversi. The sequence continues at coordinate 11,095,072 of JAHLSL010000020.1, forward strand.
AACTGTGAGACTGGTCTATTCTAACATTAAGAGAAGCTACACTTTCATATACAAAATGGAAAAGATTTCTAGACAGTACTATTTTGAAGCTTCATTCACTTTTGTTAAGGCTGGCTCAAACATTTGATACAACTGTATTCTTGTACTTAGCAGCTACAGAAAAGGGTCTGTAAACAAAGTACAATTTGAAGTAACATGACAGAACATTTTCGTATTTTTTTATCTATATCACAGTTACTGAGAAACAAGTGTTAGCTAGCTTGTATTTTTGTTAAAATTTTTAGGACTACCTACGGAACTAAAACTAACAAAAAAGCCAGGATACTGCTGTTATCTAGACAGCAATGAATAAAAACTTGCTTTTAGGGGTTTCTCCTTAATTTTTACTTTTGAAAGCATTCCAGGTTTCAGGTAATTTCTATAGTATCCCATCTTCCAGGCTATAAGTACATCTCACAGCATCAGACCACTGGAAGGGGAAAAAATAGAAATCCATCTTTACCCAAGACATTCAAAAGACAACTATTGTGATGCTAAAGAACTGCAAGTCAAACAAAGCTGGATTACAGAAGTTCTGTTCATTATCACCACATTACCAATTGCAATAAATGTTAACTTTTTAATAAAAAGCATAAACTACTCACCTCATATAAAATTCTTTTCAGTAGTAGAGACAGAGCAGTTACTCCCACAACCTTAAAAGAGGGATTTTGCAAGTTCCTCATTTAGAGTCACTAATGTACTAACAGAAAACATCTTTTAGGACTGAACCTCCACACTTGCTTAAATAGAGGAGAAAAGCATCAAGGTTACAGATTATCTATTTGTATAAAACAACTTTTATCAGTCCTGTGGAATTCTGTTTCTTCATACCTCTTAATAGCAAAAAGTATGTTAGCTTCCATTTTCCCGGTAATTCATTATCCAGTGTGCTCTACAGCAGTGCCAGGTTTCTGAAACAGTAGGTCCCAAAAAGCACAAAAAACCCCATTTTCAGCACCACAAAATGGTTTGGGTTGAAAATGACCTTAAAGATCACATAGTTCCAGCCCTCCTGCCATGAAAAATATCTTTAAGCCCTTTTATCATTCTGAACACTGCTGAGTAGGTTTGCCTTAACTGCATGAAGGCATCTTCAAACTCTTGAACTGTTTGGTCCCCAGACTCCAAAGGACTGTATTTGGTAACTAACAGTCTGATGTCCTTTAAAGGTAAGACCATGACATAGCTAGATTTTCCTTGTGATTATTATTACTCTTATCGTTCAATAAACAAGATCACAATAGCTATCAAGTATTTGTTATCTTTTAGTGCTACTGTAACTAATTCTGGAAATAATCCACATATATATGACAATTTTTATTTGCAGGTTAACAGTCTTTCCTAAAACAAGTATTTTGAGAATGGTCAATCATGTATTTGAAGAACCAGCAGAACGAACAGAATCATTCAGATTAGAAGAAACCTCAGGAGGTCTCTGGGCCCCTTGCCAGGATCAGCAATGACTCAGGGTTTCAATCCAGCTGTACTTTTAATGCCTACAAAGATTCACAACCTCCCTGTGCAGCCTGCTTCACTGCATGGTTGTTCTCACAGTGAAAGCGGGACTGTTATTTTTGTTGTTTTGGTGTCTTGTTTGGTTTTTAATTGTTAAATCTACTGGTTTTATAACTACTTATTAGAAGTTATTTTCTCTTCCCGCTGCTGTGAAGAACCTGGCCCCAATGTTTCTGATGGCATCCTTGCAGATATGCAGGGGCTGCAGTCTGGTACCTCTGAGACTGCTCTTCTTCAGGCTGAAGCAACCCACGCTCCCCCAGCCTTCCCTCCCAGACCTGTGCTCCTGCCTCCTGACCACCCTGATGGTCCCTCTGCTGGGCTTGCTGCCAGTTTATGTTTTTCCTGGACCAAGGACCAAAACCAGATACAGTATTCCAAACCCAGCTAAGTAGTACTGAACAGAGAGGAATAATCACTTCCCTACAAATAATGACTATGCTCCTATTAAATACAGCTCAGGACAGTTTGGCTCCCTTCACTGTCAATGTGCATTGCTAAATCCCTTTTCAACAGAGCTGAAAAAAATACTAACATTATTCCAATATTAAAGTCTATAGCCTGAAGACTCCCTCACAACTTCTTTATTCCAGAAAAATAAGCTAAAGTCTTCCTCCTGCTTAACCCATACTCTCCAAAACAAGACTGTTTCAGTATTTCAGATCTGCACAGAAAGGTCTACTAACTTGAAGCAATATTTAAGCGCTGAATCAAGGCAAAAAAGGTGCTCTATCACTGCATATTTTATAACATTGCAAAAAATGTTTGGCTCATAACCTTCTTCTATTCATTAGAAAAGACTATTATAAACACTGTACAAAATGTGGAAGTCACTGAGCTACCTCAGTCTCAACAGGCAAAATAATGCCAGAAACGAGTGCCAAAATAAGCCTCTGGATCAGGCTTTTATGTGCAGGCTGGCTTCTCATTGCTAACTGCTTTCATTCTGCTAGAGCTTCACAGACACTGCAGAAGAGCCACTATCCAAGGCAAGATTCTTCTAAAGAGACAGCACGGTCTAAACACTTGTCAAGAGCCTAGCAGCACATCTGATGCCTCATATCTCTTCTAGCTGACACAGAAGTTGAGACACTGGCTGTGAGGTACTGGGAGCCAGCACAGGAGGCAGGAATGTTTTATACTGTTTTGTGAAATCCTCCACCTAGTTACCAAGGGTAAAGGTTGCACTTCATAATGGAAAGTCAGACCTAGAGATTAGTCACTACTTTCAGTACAGGGCGGTGAGGAGTCACAGTGACTAATGTGTGCTTTAAAGTGACTGTGCTACCGCTTATCAGCCATCAGGCAGCTAGAAGAGGAAGTTATATAATCATTAAATTTATCACTGATATACCCTAAAAATATTTGAGTAATTATTAAGAAGATAATGCCTTCAAAGTTTTTCCTCTATGTTACTTCCAAAAAGCAGGAAGCCAACTCCAAAATAACAGGTCACATTCATAGGAACATCCTAGTGTATTTTCTGCAGCAACAAGAACCCTCTCCCTAAAAGTTTCAAGTGAGAGGACAGTAATTGATAAAATGTGCAGAGCATTTTACAATATCAACAATACACATACAATACAATTACAACTTGTAATACACATACAAGCTGCACAACCCAGAGAAAAGCTATTTTAGCACTGAGGTGCACACAGAGGCTCAAACCTCACAACTCACATTTTTAAAAAGGCTGAAACAGACAATAGTCCTTGCAAAGCATATAACTAATAATCACCCACATCAGTTCTTAGGAGAGGCCGTATTTAAAACTAATTAGTATCATAGTATAAGCTGGTTTCACACATCCCTCATTTCATGTGGCACATAACAAATTGTGACTCTACATAGCAGCAACACTTCATGTGTTCAGAGACTCAACCAGTGAAAACATTCCCTTTCAGAAACACCAATATCTACACACCCACCCACACACACCCTTATCTGATGGTATTCTGACCAATGTTTTACCTTCTATGCCAACAGGAGAAGTCTAGCACATTACACACTGTTAAAACCAGTCAGGAGAGAATCAATGACTCACTTCTCTCTTCCTAATAACAGTTTTCAGTTTGCTCAGCTCTGTTGATAGAGTTGCCTGGAAAGCTTTATGAATATTAGTTAACCAGGATGATGCTGACATAATCCATCACCTACCACTCACAGTAAACAGAGTGACTAAAACTCATCAAGAAACATGATGTAGTCCCTATTTCGGTCTTCCCCTCTACCTTCTAGCCACACCCACCACCAAGCAGCAACAGCCTAAGGCTCTCGCATCACAAACAGCACCCCCAGTCAAACAGAGATGGGAATACACAGATCCCTCATTCAAGCCGTTTGTTTACAGGCTCAGACATCCAAATCTACATCCAGCTCATACACTGGATGCCTCCTTCCCACTTTTTCCCTCCCCCCCAGCCTTTCTTGACACACTTTCAGAATTAAAACCAGGTAAATTTTATTCAAACATGAAGAAATTAAGACTACTGAGCAATTTCAGCAATTACCACGATCAATCCAGACATGTTTACTTAGGGGACTAGAAAGAACCCTTTCATAACAAACTCTTTGAACTTCCAGTTTACAAAAATGAAAATTATACCAAGCTTTCTATATGTAACTGGATTTTTCACTGAATTTCTATGCATCAACTTGAAGCATTACACAGCTAAAAAAGGCATCACAACCTAAGCTTTCAATGCAGTCCCATTGTTTTCTTTAAACTTGAACAAGTATTCCATTAGCTCAAAGCTTTCTATTAATAGAAGAAAATACTTTCCACATTATGCTGACAAGAAAAACATTTCCTTTTTATATTATTTAATTCAGAGAAGACACTGTTTAACTTTAAATACTAAACACTTAAGTACTACACACTTCAACACTTCCTTCTTCATTTTTTTGTTTCTGCCACAGACAGACGAACAGAACACTCGTTTCCTCAGCATAATCACTTCTCCTGCCTGGCAAGCTATCTCCCCACAACACAGAGTATCATTGTTAAATAAATTTTCTCAGTGGATGGTAACAACAGGGCAGCAGTGGAAAATAGCAACAATTATAATCTAAAACCTTTGTCTTACCTTTCCCTGATATTTTGCTATCTCCATTTCAGCCTCACCCTAGAAGTCAGAAAAAGAGGTCAAGAATCCTATTAATGTGTTTTTACTGCCACTCACAGAGCTACTATTTCAGAACCTAACTAAACATCTCCAAAATAATTCAAACATCTCTTCATTATTCCCTGCTGAACTGCAGCCTTCGGTGAGAACAACCCTGCATTGAACACCAGGGCAGTAACGAAATTCCTTTATGCCAAGTTGCTCATGAGAGTCAGCATAGAGGCTTTCACCATTTCCATCAATGCTTTCATTTATTTGCCTTTCCCTTCTATTGCTTCTTAAAAAACTTGTAAAAGGGATTTAAAGAACCAATTAGTCAGAAAGGATTTAAATAAGGAAGTTGGTGATGTTCAAATTCCCACTTCATAAAAATATAAGATTAAAACTATTTCTGCAAGAAAACAGCTGAACAGCACCTTCTGCATTGCTCCTAAAAAGCCACCATTAGAGTCTTTCTTTGAAACATCACACAACTGCTTTGTAACAGCTACATCTTGCCCATGCACACACAGCATAACTAAAAAGATACAAATTAAATGAATCTAATGACTGAAATTACATTGATCTTATCCTACCAGTTGGTAAAACCTAGTGTGAAAGTACTGAGGTGACTCTCAATCTACACAGAACAATTTATATTACACTGCATGATCATATACCTCAAGTACCACTTTCCACACCATGTTGTACTCAAGAAAGGCCTCTGGTCATCAATGAATCTGTTATTTTAGAAGTATAGGTAAGGAAATGATCACTCAAACCAATCAAGCCTGAATATGATGTGGAAATACAAGCTGGCCAATCAAACTGCCTGCTAAATGGCATTCATACTAGCTGCACAGTGTGCTGCACTGAACAGAATTTAATTTCTATTTCTTCATTTAAGTAACAGTACTGCCACTTTAAATTTTGAGTCAAGAGACCATTTCCACAGAAAAAAAAACCCCACAATCTGGAAACCAGACAACCTTTGTCTTGCTGCCCATGAAAAATTTTGGGGCAGAGGAAGTAATGAATGTGTGAACAAGAAAAATCTTTCAGGAAAGACATTTGAAAAAAGTGATTTACAAACATGTATCATAATTCTTGGTCACATTTTCATGAGAGGTCCAAGAGCTCTAAAGCTTACTTTAAAATAGAAAGTATTTTATAAAAAAATTATCCAAAAAGCATTTTATGACATTCTTATCCCAATGTCCAGCAGATGTCTATATACACATTAATTTGTGAAGGCCAAAGAGGTGCCCTGTAGACTAGCTGAAACACAGAGGGACAAACAGATTCTATAAACTGTCCCTCAGTCAGAACTGCAGCTGACAAAACTGTTTAGGACAAAGTCAGTCTCATCTCTAGACTCCCTGAGACCAATGATGTTGTGAATGTGTGCTAAGTAACCATGGTGTACAGTAAATAAGTGGTGAATCAACTAATTCCACATGAACAGTTACAAAAGTCTAAGGACAGAACTAAGTGTTCAACTGGAAATCATACCAATCGGTCTTAAAAGAAGCGAATGAAGAACTTGACAAAATAGGGCACAGTTAAAACAATTATTCTGGTCTACCAACTGTCTTTTTCCATGAAGGAGGGCACTATCTTATTACATCCTGCTATTTTTGCTGCATTCCTGCATAAGTTTTCCTCCAAAATACCAAATATGTCAAGAGATCTGCATCTATCAGCAAGGACAGATTACATTCTGGCTTTATAAGTAACCTTCTAAATTTAGGACAAATGGGCATAATCTGATAAAATTGTTGTCCAGAGCATAACTTGAAAAGAAGGCACAATAGTGGCTTGGATTTCAAGAGCTTTCATGAACACAGCACTACAGCAACCCAGGCCACTTTTTAAGGTACTTACCCAGCTAAAGGCAGGCCAGCACAAGGACTTGGCACAACACAGCCTCTGCCAAAATCAGCTGTTCCAGGAACTGCTCCTGCATGGCCATTGTGCAGCCACAGCCACTGCAGGTGCCTTTACTCTCAACTCCTCTCCTCTGGGTAAGTATCACCTTGCCAGGAGTAGGGCAGCACATCCAAGCATCAGCAGCACCAGAAATACCCTAAGTTCAAATCTATCCTAGAGAGACAGCCAAGGGCATGAAGGGAGGCCTCACAGGGATTTATCACAGAAAGTCCCGACCTCTGCACTTGTGCTCAGCTGCACTTGAGCACTACCTTAAAGGGTGGGTAACTGCACCATTTCCAAGGTGCACAACTGAAGCACAGCTCACATGACTAGGACAATATTAAAACACGTGAATGCCACACCTTGCTTGACAGACATTGTGTAACAAGAAACACCCCCACATGAGCAATTACAGGTCTGCAGAGGAGAGAGGCAGCAGCCTTCTAGACTCATGCAAGCCAATTAGGATGAAATCAAAAAAGCCATGTTACATTAGGCTACAACCATGACAAGGGAGGTGTGCTAGGATGTTAATGAGAGCTGGGGCAGACCAAAATGGCCTGCAACATTCCATACCAATCCCAGTTCATGGAATCCCTTAAGTTTATCAAGGCAACATACAAAGGTGGGGATGGCTCAGGACTTGCCATAAAAGCTCACCCAGAAAGAAACATTTTATTTATCTGGAAGCACAGGTCAAGCTGGGACACTAGCATATTCCAGACCATGTTAAGCTGTTCCCCTCCCACAGAAGTATTAATTAATAAGTCCATGCAAACAGTCTAGGCCATGCATTTTTAACTTATATGACAGGTCAGCGTTAATTTTATTTAACCACATGAAGTGCAGTTATCTCTATTGTACAGCTGTATAAACAAAGATAGTGGATCACAAGTTACCAATGCATTGGTAAATTCTGTTGGTAAAGAACAGAAGAAATTTATCTGAAATCCCAGAGCAGCTCTATTTTCTCTCCCTCCTAGTACTTTAACGCGAAAAAAAGTACAAAAAAAATCAGTAAAAAAAAGCCTTTTAACACAAGGAATGCAAAATGCAGTTCTAGCATAAGAAACAAATAGAGTTAGAATTTCACTGTTTAAGAGCTTTAGAAGAGAATCCATGCCCTACAGCAGGTATATTATTCCTCCCTGAAACTTTCCAGATGAGCTCCATATTTCATACAAGACAAAGAACACAAAAGAAACAGGTTTTATACACAGTGTTACATTCTAGCAAAGACTGTAAACAAATCAGCCCAAAAAACAAGTCCAACCTCTAAACAAATCTGATTGCCTTCTCAGATAATGCACATTGTGAGCTGTCTTAAGTATTGAATACTCAGACCTGTGGGTCTTATGCAGAAAAGAAATGCCACATCTTTAAGAATGAAGGCATCTGCCAAAGCCTATATTTTCCTACATTTCTGGGACAGCTTTTCAGAGTACACTCAAACAAGTAAAGTATTGAAGTTTAATAGTTCCATTCCAGCAGAGTAAGTAACTACCCTGATCTAAAAAGGATTGTTCAGAGAAGGCTCCTGGCTTCCGAAAGTTTCCTCATGTCTGACAGTAAGACTTATAAAACTGATTTAGACAGAATTGGCACTTGTTCAATTCTGCTTCTATGGGGCAAGAGCACAAACCGTGATCTCTTATTCTGCAAGGAGGCAGTCAGGACAATTACCTGAAATAAAAACTCACAGTAAAATTCCTTAAGCTTATTCAGACACCAGAACACTGAATATTCATAGACACATACTAAGACACTTTCCAGGAAGAACCTGAATTGCCACTAACCCTCAACATTTGACCTAATCTGAAGACTTCACAGCAGGCAATTGAAAAACCAAACACAAAACAATAAACAAATCTTCCAAAAAACACCAAATAAAAAATCCTACTGAAACAGATACTAGTCAGTCTAACTATACAAACCACTTTCTTAACATACAGGAGACAGAAAAACACAAGACAAGGGGCTCACGTACCCACAGAACTCTTAGAGCTGTAACTCTAGGTAAAAAGCTACACTTTCTTTGACATGTACCAGCATGAAAATAGATTTGACATACAGCTTGGCTATCTGCAAATGTGGGCAACCACTCTGTGGGTGCTGCCTGGCTAAGAGGTAACAGACACAAAGGTCCTCTCAGACAAGGCTAGACTAATATGAGGCTGTACATTAAACATTAGGCTAAAACTGACTACTTTTGGTGCCTTGGAAGCAGGAGAAGGCCCTGCTGAGCTAAAGCATTTATCGGTTCATGGGTGTATCTGCTCTACACACCTTCAGTTCCCCAAACATATTTGCTTCAGGTGAAACACTTCAATCTGTTCCCTCCGACTAACTAAGACATTTTGTTCATCATGACTTTGTGTCAAAGATGATGAGACTTTGCAGACATCAATCAGCAGTTTGAACTCTATAGTTCAAACAATGCCCAAAAAAATAGAAGGTAAGAAAGTAGCCTTTTTCTGTTTAGGTACTTCCACTTCACAAAGCTGGAATTATAAAGTGACAGAACTGGAGTGGGGAAAGAGAGAAGCAGAGGCTGCCTTTGCTCTTTAACTTGACCTCTGAACTGCCCTAGACCTGCAGGACACATGAAAAGAGGAACGAGAGGTGTGGAAGCAGTGTTATAGAGACAAGACAAAAACATCATCCCAAATAACAATACCTATTCTGTCCACTGCCTTTTATCCTTCAAATCTCACCATGACAAAAAACACGACACCAAAATACTCTTCTGCAGTGTACAAGCCTTTTGATGAAAGGTGAAAGCCTCTTCTCTGATTCTAATTGGAAACACTGCATGAGCCAGTATATTTTTCATGCTATATTCTCATCAATGTATGAGAAAAATCATATACTATGTAATATCAGTCTAAAACCTGCTGAGCAAGACAAACCATTGAAATCAGATGCATCTTCATAAAGGTGTTATGGAAGATTAATCAAGATAAGGGTTCTTTGAGCAAATTATAGAAGCCAAAGTACAATGTTTCTCCTGCAGCCGACCTTGGAACTGCAATAGAGACTGATAAGAAAGAACTTTATTTGCACGTTACTCACATCACAGTCAAATTAGACTAAGCTCTATCACATGTTCTAGAAAGGCTTGCAGTGCTAAAAGCTTTGTTCCTAATTCTACTGCCACGGGATGCAGAGGGAGAATAGGAAGAAAGCACATATGTGTGCACACTCAAAAAGGGTTAGGGGTAAGGTAAAAGAACATGGTTCTAGTGTTTGCCTTACTGCAGCATAACAGAACAGAGAGCTTCTGCTTTCCTGCCACTCTTCTCTGCCCTCCATGCCTTTGAAGGGGAATAGTATCCCGTTTTAAATTCAGTCATTCAGTTCCCATTTCATCAAATGTAAGAGAGCTAAAGAGTTTAGTCAAACTGTATGATGTTTAAGAGTCTAATATAAACTTTCTCTTAGTACAAATTAAGGGGAAAAGACCAACTTTTTACAGGAACATTCATTCCACATATTAAAGCTAAGCCATGCATCACACCTCGTTCGGATTGTCCAGTGTCTAGGAAGTAATGTACACAAGAAAGCATAAACTGCCTGCAATCCGTAAATTTAGGCTTTAAAAAAACCCCAAATGCTTCATAGCAGAGAAAAATACTTCCAGAGCAAGAAGTACAACTATTTAGCCCAACTACTTGAGCTTTGCTATTTGACAAGTATAGTGCTGTGTGATGCTGTTGGTGAGCTGAGACTTATTTCATCCATCTTATCTTTTAAAAGTCAGTATAAGTTATTGACTTTACCAGTGAGATAACACATTATTCCACCCTACTTTATATAATTTGTTCCAAACAGAAGAATGAAGAAATGTTACTTAACACTTATGCCTGTTTGCACATATGGAAATAGCTGAGCCATTTTTTAATACCTGCATGGAGGAAGCTAATGACCACGGTTACTGCAGAAGACAAAACAAAGGCCAAAAAGTGTCCAATTCTCATTGGAAAGCACTTGCATAATAATGTAGTATTCAGCTTCCAGGTCATAGTTATTGCTAAGAAGATAAATTCTGAATAATCTGTAAACTCAGAACACAATCACTGCAGTGGACAGAAGTTTAAACTCTTAATGCTAAACTCTTCATTAAGCTGCCTTAATATTAACTTCCAAATTAACTTTCATTATGGCACCTTGCAAGGAACAATGCCTTTAATACTTTATAATTCTTGCTTTAGAGCCAAACAGGATGCCACAGCCCTTCCTCTCAAGACTGAAGTCCATCATGAAAGTTTAAAAATTTCTAGGAAAACAAAAACACTGGAGTGTTGTTTTTCTGTGCATGAGCACTTACAATAGCCTATAATAGGATTCAAACCATTTTAGCCAATATACCCTCTCAGGGAATGGAAAGAAACGGTGTTTCTCTTTGGAAGACCACTTTTAGCTTTCTGGCACATTTTTCACATCAAACAGAGTTGGTTTTGTGTTATTTCTTTTTCCAAAACTTCAAAAGCATTCCCCACAGCTGCATGCAAAGTATACACCTGTTTTCAAAGAAATCTGCAAACAATTCTGTGAAATACATAGCAGACTAAGCATCTGCATTTCAGTAACTGCAACTTAAGCAAGTATATTAATTGTTACTTATAAATTAGAGCCAAGTTTTGGCCTCTAAAAGACCAAGATGAACTCTTATCAAGTGACACTCAAACTAACATAAAAAATATGAGTAAAATCAAATTAAGACAAGCTCATGGTTCTGAAATTGGCATTGTAAGGAACTCTCACCTTGCATCCTCACAGATTAGTACAGTATTATGAAAACAGGAAAAACCACAAGCTTTGGTAGGACTTCTGTGAGGCTCCTAATATACAGGAACTAAAAGTAATGCGAGTTAACTTTTTAAGCTATGACATATTGATAGTTTCTATACACTCCTGAAAAAGTTACCAAAAATAACAGCACCTATGAACTAATCCAAATTAGAGTTATAAGAATTTATCTTAATGTTACATACACAAAATAAAAATCCCCCCCAAAACACATCAGTGCTTTCAGAATTTCAGTTTAAATGCTTTTGATGTTTTTACTGAGATTGTAGTACATAAATTTTAACCAGAATAACTGTCAGAAGATGAAACAGAATTCTTCATTAAGCATTGTTTTAGCACTGTCAAGACAGTAACACAGCATTAGTTTTTAATATGTCCTTTTTAAGCAACTGCAGTGATGGGAACAGTTTGCTCCAATATAATCTCTGTTCAGTCTCAAACCAAGATATGGGCAGTGGTATTTGGCATAAAGCATATACAGACAGCAAGTTCAGTTTCTCACTTACATTGCTGATGTGGGGAAGTAAAAAAAGAAAATAAAAAAATAATCAAATAAACTATAATTACTGTAGAAGCATACTAGAACTCAACAGGCTACAGGATTATATCATGCCCTCCAGATGAAAGACAGAATTAATGACTATGAGGCATGACCTTCTCTACTGCTGCTTCTCTTCAGCAAATTATGTCACCTAAATAAGGAGCCTGTCTCATTTCTGATTTCGCAGTAGTCTGGAATATTAAATGGAGCATATAGAGTTGAATTCAGTTTCTTGGATGGGGCATAAGCATAATATGGCTGAAACTGGAAAAAAAAGTCTGGAGACTGTCTTCTTATTTAGCTCTGCTCCACTAACCAACAGTCCAGCACTAGAGTGAACATGAGCAGGAACTTGGGTGTGTGCGCAAGTAAACATTTTGTCACTGTTATGTACATTTCACATGACTGAAATAAACTGTGAGAAGTCATTCAGCACTCATCACACAACAGTTTAAGATTTTAGGAGGCTAAGCACACTCAAAAAAGAGAAATTAGAAAATGCAAACATACTTCAACATAAAAAAACAATAGTGAGAGCAGGTGACTTCTTAATAAAGGACTTTTAAAGACAGAAGTATTCTATTAAAGATTTTCTGGGGAGGTAGCATATGCCAAAATACTTATAATAATACTTGAAGAAATGAAACCTTTTGCTTAGGGCTTTAAACTAGGTTTTGTAAGATCCAGGTTCTAGAAATCCCCTGCTAGAGGATTGTTCTTTGAGCCTGGACGGATTTCTGCACTCTGACAGGATTCAAGACTCCCCTTTATTTTACAGTTAACACAGATTAAAAAAAAAAACCAAAACAAAAAAACAAAAAAACCCCCAAACCCACAAAAACCTCAACCAAAATCAACCAACCAAAAAACCCCAACCAAATTTAAGTTCTGCTATCAGAGGCATGAACATCATAGATGAATGATCAAGTGAAACCAAAAACCCATCCTTCCCTAAGTTAGATACTACAAACGCAAACTCCAGTAAGTTTTGATAGCTCATGATGACACTTTGCTATCAGAACTTGCATGAAGAAACTGAATAAATGTAGTAATACTGGGTGGTTTTATTTATATAGATTTAGTTGATATTAGTATTAAAACTTCACTCTGTGAATATTTAAGTTTAAAGTAGCAGCAAGACTGACACAGGCCTAAGATATCAACAGGCTCTCTAGGCAAAAAGATCTTTCCCAAATGCAAGAAGTTACTCAACTTTACATGGGCCATACTAGTTTATGATAACTAACAGGTAAACCTGTCTCTGAAACACTTTTCACTAAGAACATTACCAATTGCCTGAGGACTTCTGAAAACCAGTGATCATAAACTGCTGCAGGCAGTTTCTAAATTCTCAGATGGTGGATTAGAAAAAACACAAATGTATTTAGCTTCCTGGAGTTTTTTCCTCACTTCCATTGATTTCTTTTGTGATATTCATCTCTTCCACCAAAGTAACCTTACTGTAATTGAAGATATAGTTAATCATTATTTGTACTTCAAACTTCTTTCCTAGTTTCAGCCACAATAAGCTTACATCTTAACTGAAAAACTGAATCCAACTCTTTAAGTTCCATTTAAAATTCCAGATTACTGCTAAATCAAAAGTAATCCAGAGAGAATTTATTTTAAATTTAGCCATTCTTAAGCAGACATACTCCTCTGCATACTGCTCTGCACCAGTTCAGCTTAAATCACCCAAATTAAGCTGATGCAACTTTTGAAAACATTCAGTGCTGTGCCCAAGAGGCTCAGCATTTCCCCTATGAAGAACAGGTGTACAACCCTAATCCTAATTTGCATCAGTAACCACACACACAACACTGCAAAGCTTAGTGTGAAGCCTACTGCATGGCACAGGAACCTGGTAAGATTCAGCCTGAGGAAATCTCTACAGGAAAAGAAAAAGAAACAGAAGACTATAGAACAGAGAAGAAAGAGATGAACTGTAAAGGCCCGGAGAAAAGCCAGGAAGACACCGCACTGTGTAACTGCAAAGGTCAGACTGGAATCTTCACAAGTCTACTAATATCAGCAACTTCATGTTTGTATACAAACTTTATCAAGAGTAAGTCAGATGTCCTTGAAATTTATACATGGCAGTTGAAAGTTAACCTCTATCAACTGTGGAGGGTAAGTGACAGCAAGGGTAAGTGACACCTGACTTTTTGTTCAGGTGAACAGGAGGACATTATCCCATTCTAGATTTACATGTCAGAGAAACTTTTTTCTGAAGAAAATAAGTAATTAAGTATTGAATAGGTGGTTTTTTGCCATAAAATGCCCTTGTCAGAATGAATGCAGTGAAGTTCTCCTGATTAATGATGCCTATTATATTCTCTGAGGATCGAGACCCAAACTCTGTTTCATTAAGAAACATTCTATTTGCAATAATCACCTCAACAGCCCCAGATAATCTGACAAACTGTTTCTTCATCTGCACCACAGACTAAACTCCAACATTTTTTAATGCCATCAGATTGCCAACAAGAGGACCCACCTGACTAAGTAAAGCAGGAAGTTTTACTCAGCAACTTCAAACATGACCTCAGGGCACAGTAGTTCCCTTATTTTACAGATACTGCATATAGGTTAGCTAGAGGGTAAGTACCGTGTTTCCCTAAAGCTGATTCACTTTTACTATATAATTTGGTACTACTAAAATTCCCATCAACAGCCACAGACTTCCAAAACCAATTATATTGGTAAGAAGTACTTCATTCTCTCTATTACCCATACTCCCAGAAGATCTATTCTGGGGAAGAGATAACTGTTAGTGCAAACTCAGGCAAGCATCCTCATACAGAGAACGCTTGTGGTTATTAACACTCTGGAGCCTCAAAAGAACAGCTGGGTTTCAGGATAGTTAAGAAACGTCCAGAATAGATTTTCTGTTTGAAAGATAAGACAGAGCTATCTGTGTTAGTTAAACTTGCCCATTAGCAGCTCTTAAGATCTCCAGCATCTGCTGGGACAGTGGTGCCTGGATGCCTGACATTCTTAGTGCTCGAAGCATCTTTGGGGACAGTGGCGACCATGGTACAAACAATTCTCCCAGCAGGGAGAGATCTCTGAAGACAGTGGACCTAGTGTTACATTAATCTTCCCAGCATCTGTCCTGACTCAGGCAATACCATAGCCATACTAAATAATATGTCACAGCATCTGTATTGTCCACTCACCACAAACAGTATCAAATAGCATTGTAGGCTAACGGCCCACCAAAATTAGAAAAAAATAAACAGAAGATGCATGCAATTTTATTGCAAATATCTGTATCTTCAAAGTCCACTTCTATTCTAGGAGACTTGAGTGTAATGTGGCTTCAAAGTTTAATGTTTCTTCAGAAACAGTCTTCTACATTTTCTGTTCCTTAAAACAGGCTATTCATTTTGTAAATCTAGCACTTGTTTCAATAGCTATTTTGTTAATCCTTATAACTTCTTTTAAGTTTTCATACCGTTAATATGCTGTACTTGTACACTGTAAATAAAGAACTCCAGTTTGTAGAATTAAAAATACTTGAGATTAAGTCTGTTACTGAGTTCTCCCAAAGACAGGAGAGTCTGTCTGACAGTATGTCTGTGGGCTGAGTTTTTTTGCATCGATAAGGAAATCTTCAGTTTTTCACTTTACTGCATCCCTGATATAACACTTCCAATATCTATCTGAAACATTAAGTTCTGAATTGATTTCTGTCTTGCAATATTACAATTATAAGACACTTTCACAATGCAGAAAAGTAGATGCTTATCAACGTGCCATCCAAGGCTTAATATTTAAAATTTAGGGGTAGACAAATTCTATATTGAGATTACCAACCCGTGGCTTAAAAAAAAATAATATGGCTTTGCTGTCTCTTCATGTTGTCATTTCTCCAGTGTATAAGTTCACTTCAAGGACAGCAGAGAAATCTACCTCATTAGGGGCCTTTATCAGCTTACTATTGTCCCCTTGGATTTTCACCTCAAGTTTATCCCAATCACCACTGGATTTGTACAATACCCTCTAAGAGTGACATACTGCACAAGGTACACAGGAATATTTTTCTGAAGGACAGAAACAAGCACATTTTTTCAGTAGAATGTGATAATCCACACCTGATTTTGAACTAACAACCTAAAAGGAAATAAATATGGAAGCAAGCACGTTGACCTTTCTAGTAAATTAAACCCTAGATTATTTAAGTTATGGCAAAATAAAGAATAAAAGTTATTGGTTTCACAGTGAGAAAGTATTTAAGGCTACAGAGCCTCAAAAAACCCTGTCTTGTCAAAAAATAATACTCCTAAGCAACTACATTAAATATAATGAAAAAAAAGCAAATTGATTTTGGACAAACCATTTAATAAATGTGGCTTAAAGTGAAGCTTGCCAAAACTGTAAGGCCTGCTGTCTCAGATGAAGTACCATACACCTGCTCAGTTTATGCTAATACTTCTATGGAACCATTCACTTGTATAATTAACTGTGCATAAATTAATAGCGTTCAAGTGGTTTGAGGGCAAACAGATGTTCAATTTACTAAGATGTTAAATTAAACAAAATAAAATGTTTAGAAAGGCACTAAACTGACCACAGTTATTCTACATTGTATTCTAATTTTATTACCTCGACAGAAGATTATGCATTAACTATTTTTCACAAGGATTTTAAGCTAAATTTACACTTATCACACAACATTAAAATGAATGCATTCTGCCACTAAGTCAAGAGTTTTAGTTCAGCAGCACTTCAGAAAGTTTAAGACTGGCTTCAACACAGCAGACATGCAATAAGTAAAAAAAACCCACGACAAAACACCTTTACAACACCTTTAAGAGTCTTATTATAGTACTTTATCTTCCTGAGCTGAAATCCCACATTTTGAAGTCCCCTCCTGAGCAGTAAGGTACGTGGTACTGCCCCAAGGGGTATGTACACATTGCCCACACCAAAACCGTACAATACTCGCAAACTAGGTACGTTCAACAAATTACATATTGGCAGGAAAAACCAAAACAAACAGCAGGTGCCCTCCCTAGCTAGAGGGGCCTCAAACTCTAAAAAGGGAAGAGACCACAAGCTCTTCCCAGTCTCTATCCAGGTGACACGTGTAGGTCTTCTGTGAAAGAGGTTCTCCAAGTGGGTACCTGTGGTATGCCAGGCTTTTAATCCACCTGTGCCGCTCCCAACTTACCTACTCAGCCGTATGTGCAAAAGCTTGCACTGCTGGCAGTTCCTCCTCCAAAGGCGGCTGGAAGTCTTTTCTGGAGCCGCAGGGCTCTCAGGTTTGTGCTTTGCGGTTCCTTATGGGCAGACACTCCCACCAGTGAGGTAGCAGCACGCAGAAGCAGCTAGAAAGTTTGCCACAATCTCTACCTTCCCCTGCAATTTGCTCCTCTCCCAGCCAGCCTCAGCCTCTTCTCCTTCCTGGCGAAAGGGACCGGCTTTAAGGGCGTCGGCGGAGGCGACACTTCTGGCGGAGCTTTCCTGCCTCAGCAGTGCCGCAGCTGGAAGGGCTTTCCCGCTGGAGGGCGGCTCCGGGCCGGGGGGCGCCGGGGGCAG
>JAHLSL010000020.1:11117558-11132774 GCA_025920805.1 Petroica traversi
CGCCCGCCCCGCAGGTGCCCGGCCCGGCTCGGGAGGGAGCGGCCGCAGCTCCGCTGCCAGCGGTGTCCAGCTCGGAGGCACCTCTGGAGAAGCCAGATGCTTCCCGCAGCCACCCTCTTTCGACTCCCCGAGACTTTGAAATCCGTGATTTTTGTCTGCCGTTTCTCTAACCTTGGTGCTTTAAACAGTTTACATTCCTCAAAAATTGCTGTATTAGCTGTTTTCATAACCAACAGCTAGGCAGAGATACTAAATTTGTTAAACTAATTTTTCAAGGGCTTATGTGTTATTGAGAACGTCCCTGGATAGTTTCAGGGAAAAAAATCTGAAGCTTTGTGGAATTATACTTCCTGCTAAAGCTCATGAGAAAGAAAAACAAAAACTGATTTAGACGACAGATTTATTTTTTTTAACAAAGCAAAGTAAGTTAAAACAAACTTTGTACTTTTCCCTCACTATTTCACTTTCATGAGCAGAAAAAGCTGTACCTCGAAGTTATCCTATTTTTTTTTTTCTTTGGATGTACTGTGGGTTCATAAAATCATAGTTGGGGTTGGAAGGGGACCTTGAAGATCAAAGTCCAACCCCACTGCTCTGGGCAGGGACACCTTCCACTGGATCAGGTTCCTCAAAGCTCCATCCAGGGATGGAGCATCCACAACTTCCCTGGGCAACCTGTTCCAGTGCTTTACCACCCTCACAGGGAAGAATTTTTTTCCCCTAATATAATCAGAAATAGAACAAAGCATGGGGGTGGGGACAGTGGGGGTGTGTGTCCGTTTTCTTGTTTGATTTTGGTAATTCTTTAAGTATTCAAACTATATGAAATCAGGCACACTTTAGAAGCTGTGAAATAAGAGATCTGATTCAGTTTCTTTCAACCAGTTTCCTTTATGACTGAAGCCAAAAATTGATTTTCTATTTAAAAATATATGCATCCAAACCACTGCCTCCAGCTTCAGAGAGCTTTCTGTACACAACAGTGGCATTTCAATAAATGCTTTTCTTGTATGAAGCAAGGCTTTGGCAGAAAAAGGATGAGTACAGGTACTTACAGAGGCTGTAGGGGGGAACGGGAGACCAGGGAACAATGAAAATAAATTCTAATTTATCATCTCTGTATGCATGTAAGGTGATTCTAGGAAACAGGATGCAGATGATACCAAGCTGAGTGATGATGCTGACAGACCTGAAGGACAGTACACCGACCAGAGGGACCTAGACAGGCTCCAGAAGAGGGCCCATGGGATTCTCATGAGGTTGAACAAGGCCAAGTGCAAGGTGCTGCACCTGGGTCAGAGCAGCCTCCAGTACCAGCACAGGCAGGGGATGAACAGATGAAGAGCAGCCCTGCTAAGAAGGACTTGGGGGTGCTGGTGGGTGAGAGGCTGGACATGACCCAGCCATGGGCACTCAGCCCAGAGAGCCAAACGTGTCCTGGGCTGCATCCAGAGCAGCGTGGGCAGCAGGGGAGGGAGGGGATTCTGCCCCTCTGCTCTGCTCTGGTGAGATCCACCTGCAGTGCTGCATCAGCTCTGGGCTCCCAGCACAGGAAGGACATGGACCTGCTGGAGTGAGTCCTGAGGAGACCACTAAATTGTCAGAGGAATGGAGCACCTCTTAACTGAGAGAATTGGGATTCTTCAGCCTGGAAAAGAGAAGGCTTCAGGGTGACCTAATTGTTGCCTACCAGAACCTGAAGGAAACTTACAGAAAAGATGAGGCAAGATTATTTACAAGTGCATGTAGTGACAGGAGAAGGGTAAATGGGTTTAAATTGAAAGAGAGTGGGTTTAGATTAGTTATTAGGGAAAAAAAATCTTTACTGTGAGGGTGGTGAAGCACCGGAACAGGTTGCCCAAGGAACCTGTGGATGTCCCATCCCTGAAGGTGTTCAAGGCCAGGTTGGATGGGGCTCTGAGCAGCCTGATCTAATTGAGTGTCCCTGCCCACAGGGATCATCAAGATGCCCTTCCAAGCCAAACATTCTGTGAGTCTATGCAGCTGCATAAAGCAGAAGTATGGGAAATATTCTCAATCTCTTTCTGAAAAGACGTAACACTTTTGAAAACAACTGGAAGATCAGAAGAATCATGCTAGGCAGCTAAAAAGGCTTATTAAAGCTTTTCTGTAACATCATAAGGATTTCTGGATATGATATTAAATGCATGAAAAATAAGACAAGACTGCTGTGCTGTAACGATTGTCAAAAAGTCAACTGACAAGTGAATCAGCCCATTTTCTACGCTACTCAGCCTTATCTACTGTATCTTGTCTTCATGCTCCTGAATAGTTTTCCTTTCTAACTCCTCTGATCCCATCTTTCCCATGTAATTTTCTCTGAATTTCTCAGCCTTGGGATTTTTTTTTTGTAGGCCCATAGTCTGAAACAAAATAGTTGGGCTAATCCTCTGACTACTAGACAACATCTTCTTCAACAAAAAGTTTATAGAGTTTTTCCCCAGTAATGCAAAACACAAACCCCTAAATTTTAGTATAAACTGAACAGTAGCTGAGAGATAATTAACTGATTATCTCTATTTGTCTCTCTGTGTATGCTTTTTCTATGATGGAGAATTTTATCTGATTCAGCTGGAAAAGGAGAAAAAAATAGAGGGAAAAGGAAGTAGGATTGGAACATGAATGAGCAATACAAAACTGCTAAGATTTACCCCTCCCCAGTGAAATTTAGGAGCAATATAATTTTTGTATCATTATCTTACATTTGAGGATTCTATTAGTACGAGGACTTTTTTTTAGCAAAAATTATTTTTAAACCCAAGCAGCTGACACAATTGCATGAGGGACAGGTGGCCTACTTTAAAAAGAAGTGACTGCTATTATCACCTGAATGTAAATTCAGTACGAAACACATGGAGAGATCTAACTACTACTCCTGTCTAATTTGCTGCACTGGCTCTGGTAGCAGGCAATGCAAGAAGCTTCAAAAGAGGCATGAGGCAATATCAGTAAAAGCTAGGAAATGGACAGAAAGGAGCAAAGCATCCTTCTGTCCTAGCTGCTTATTTACTTACCCTTCCAAAGCAGAAGAATAGAATCACTGAAGTTGGAAAAGACCTCTAAGACCATCAAGTCCAACCATCCACCCAGCACCACTCCCATGTTCACCACATCCTCAAGCACTATATCCACACATTTTTGGAACACTTCCAGGGATGGTGACTCCACGACTTTCCTGGGAAGCCTATTCCAATGCTTTACAACCATTTCCATGAATTTTTTTTTCCTAATTATTTCCTAATCTAAGCTAAACCTTCTCTAGTGCAACTTGAGGCCATTTCCTTTTGTTTCCTTTCTGCCTAGCATAACAGGAGATGCATTTTCTCCTTTTAAATAAAAAGATCAGCAACCAACAAGTAAATTTTAATGAAATTATGCACTTAACATAGAAAGATTGCTGCTTTTTGTGCATTTTTCTTGTGCATAAGTTGTGATGCTCCTCAGTTATGTAAGAGCTTAATACAATCCCATGTCTATTCCTCGAAGGGTTTAAAAAAGTTTGAGGAAAAATACTAGAATCTATACAAAATAGTCTCAGAAGAAATTTAGCTATAATTTTGTTCAAGACTGTAGAATAAAGTCTGACTGTGAAATAATGGCTAAAGACATTGACAGATATCCTTCAAGTAAGTGAATGAGTCATGAACCTCAAAGGAAAGAAGCTAAAGACAGAACTGACTCATAAATCAATTCTGAATTTCAAATATGACATGCTTCTTTGATATGCTGTGTATTAGCAGGGCTTTAACACATCTTCTTTTTCACAGGACTCAAAATATAAATGAGTTTGTTGAAAAGATGTATGTAGATTTTTGTTCCACTGTATTTGAAATGTATTCAGAGTAATTTCGGGCCTATTCTTACTTGGCAGCAAAATGCCCTGGTGCCACTTATTAAAGTCATGGCCAAGAGATATAGTGCAAAGGCCACAGTCAATAAAATGTTGTTTAATGGATGATTTTTTAGATTGAAAAGCATAAGTCTTTATGCTGGTTTTTATGCATCATCACACGGATATGATTAGATGGCTTCTGACAGCATGAAGCCAAGGAATCCAGGTATTGTTATGTCCTGCCAAATGTACATTTACTGTCATAAAAACATGTTCAAGAGTCTCTTTCCCTTGATTCATGTTTTTAAACTGATTCAGAGGAGGATGCAGAAAGGGTGAGTTGTAATACAGGGAGAAGGGTTCTTCCTATCTGATAAGAAAAAGGATGAAGCATCTTCTCAAGTGTCTAGCTTAAGAAGAGGGGCAGATCTCAGAACAGATGAGGAGGCTGAGAGTTTTCCATGAAATATTTCAATGGAAAACACAATAGCATAATCTTGACTTTAGGTACAAGTTTATACATAGGCAGACCTCTGAGATGTCTTCATTGTTAAGAGTCTAGATTCTTGTTCTGCTCTTATAAATAAATCACAAGGAGTTGTAAATATAGATGTCTCCAAGTTTGCACACACTAGGAAAGGCAATAGAAAGTAAGATGGAAGTGGAAGTATATTCAGCAATCTGATGTTGATGGGAATCTTGTATCTAGTATGAATATAATTGATACTGATTAATTATGCACCAAGCTGATTTAGCATTGTGCCAGTTCAGGGATAGGCATAAAAAGCATCAAAGCATTAAAAATCTACAGTGTAATAGGCTTTGAAGACAGAACTATACTGAGACCAGAAATATGAAGATGCTTAACTTCCTTTCAGAGTATGAAGAAAAGCAAAGCATATATTATATTCTGAATGGAGAATACTACTTCTTTCTGACTCAGGAGTAACTGTGTGACTTGTGGAAACACTTCTGATCATAAAACTATGAGAAAGCAGTGGCAGCCACTGCCCTGACAGTAACAACCCTAGTAAATTACTGACCAAATGTAATTAATGAAAAGAAGAAGCTTTCTAACATGTTTGCCTGAACCAAAACTGGCTTTTGTCAATCATCTGATAGAAATAACTCCAGGCAATCATTGTTTTTAGGCCATCTGGAAAACCTGCAGTACCTGTGGTCTTTTCTAAGGCAAAAAAACCCCAAAAAACCCCAACAAACCAAAACCAACAAAAAAGCTCTCTGCAAATACCTAGTATGCACTCTCACTCAAATATCTTATTTCTATTCTGCTTGATACTTGTATTTTCTAATTTTTTTTATGCCTTTGCTAATTTCTTCACAAAAATGTTGAGAGAATGGCTAATTGATAAAAACAGAAAAATATTGCAACAACAGCAAACTATGGCACAGTAGGCAGTCATGGCTAAACATGGTACTGTGGTCACTGGGACAGTTAATTAGGACCTTTTTCTTTACCTTTCTGCTGGGGCTTGGCCCCAGTTGGCTGGGAATGTCACAATCCACAGCACTGGAAAAGTATTTTCACATCACCTAACAGTTGTAAGTGGAATCTGTGTAATGAATCCTAAACATTTCATGCTGCAGTGATCATACAAGTTGATTAAACATTCTATTTAGATGACTGAGATTTTTCTTTCATTCTCTTTTTAAAACCTATTGCTACTTAATTTGAAATCCCTTACTTTACATCTTAAGGAGTTGTTATTTTGCTGTCATATGGAGACAAGTAGAAGGACAAATTAGAAACAGTCCCTTATATACGTCTTTGTGATTGACTCCTGCTACAGAAAGAAAGAGAGGTAAACCAGATTTTTAGAATAGGCACAGGATACCTCCAGCAGCAAAAAAATTACTAAATCTGGAATGAAAGGTGGAATAAAACTGCCTTATATTCCTTATATATCTGGCATCATCTGGAGATTAACAGCCTGTAAACCAGGGAGCTCTTGGCTAAGAGGTCATGATCTAACTTATACTGGGCATCCTGGAACAGAAGAACTGGAGCCCATCAATGGCCAGTGTCAATCACTTCCATTCCACTCTTTTCCTGTACATCACAACAGTCCACATACTGATGCTAACAGGTTTATGGCCATGCAGCACTTTACACAGACATCAGCTCCTGGGATAATTTTTGTTTCCTTTATATTTGTCTTAAAACAGTTGCATTATTTAATAGTCATTTGTGCAATTACATTTTACTTCTTATAATGGATTTGTGGCAATAACTTTCTCAGACAGTGAAGGTTTTATGGTACTATCCTTTAAAAAATGCCAGGCAGGCTAGGGCACAAATGAGATGAATGCAAATACTTCTGACTGTGACTGCCCAACGAAGCTTAAAGGAAATACATTTGTTCTACTTTTCCTTGAGACTACCAGAGTTACATCTCCCTTTCTGTTCTGTCAACCTCCTCCTCAAAGTCAAGTCAGCTCTCAGTTCAGACCTGACTGCCCAGAGCTTTGTCCAGTTGGGCCTTGAAAACCTCTGAGACCTCACAGTCACTCTGGGACACCTGCTACAATACCTCAGTATCATATTGATATACGCTTTCTTTGTATCTAGCTGGAACTCCCTTTTTCAATTTCTGATTGCTGTTTATCATTCTCTTTTCTTTCTCTCAGTAGAGCCTGGCATCAGACTTCTAGTTGGTAACTTTCTCCTGGGAAAGTTACCTTCACTAGGGCTGCTCTTCTGACAAGCTTATTGTCTACTTTAACTGAGTGTCTGCTAAATCTGTTTAGTGAGGTACCGGATAAAAAAAAAAATCCATGCAAATCCATTCTTGAAATCCTAAAAAATTTCTATATTATAGAATATTCAGAAATATGTTTGTGGATTTACAATTTTTAGGAGAAATCAAACATTTTAAAGAGAAATACAGAATCATATTTCAGTCCTTAGCAACCAAGTAGGTGGTGGGTCATAATCGCCAGCTCTTTGTTGATCTAGGAGGGAGTTTCCAAAATAAAATGGAAGAAAGCCCCAGAACTCTCTTTCTGTGTTTTGGGATAATTTGAACAAAACAATTTCTCTTCTGCAGGATTTAAAATGACTACTTAAGTTTTCTTAATCAAGAATAGAAGCTGCAGTATGAGAGTAATAGTTTTAAATATTTCATTTTCACGCTGACTATTCAGTTATAAAAAAGTTTAATTCTTACTGATAGTAGAATCCAAGGCAATCATTAATGCGCAAGCTCAAAGTCTTGAGGGATATATGTTGTGACTGCTTCTCCTCCACCTAAATTTACTATAATTTTCCCTGTTCATTATTATTTTCATCATCCTCCTCTGCTATTCCTTTCCTTTGCTCTGCAGATTTTTGAACGACTGAGGTGCTTTCTGTATGTTCTCGCTTTCTTTCAAGGTTTGTATGACCTGCCTTCTTTTCTTTATATGAATCTCAAAGTGACAAAAAGTTAAGATTTTCTTGAATAAATTAAACACTTAATGCAGTAAGAAAGTGAAGATATGGCTATTTTTAACATATTGTAAGGGTGTTTTCATTAAGTGTTAGCCTAAGTTTCACATAATTTTAATGTTTTCAGTCTTTCTTTGAATATTAATGTGTAATGGATATTCAGTTAATTTTTCTAATAATTTCTTATTAGCAATAAAATATTCATGTCTTTAATCTTTAGGCATCCAGGTTTTTGTAGAAAGGAAATTATGTATGATTTTCCTAGTTATTAGATAAAAATGGGACTGTACAGTAGTTACTTCTCCAAAGTTCTGCTGCATATCAGAAAGAGCATGAGGCTTTCTGACTTCAGCTCATTTATCTGTATACTGCAAGCAAACATCACACTATTTTTTATCAGTGGGAAATCTAGTACATCTAGAATAAATAAATCTTGGAAATTTGAAATAAGCTCAGAATGAAAACACATTGGGATAGGGGGAGTGTCTGTGTGTGGGCTTACATGGGCGTGAGACATATCAGGCCTCTGGTATTTGGAGTACGAGAAGAAACTTCAGCATCACAAGTGCTGGAGTAATCCTTTAAACATGACTATATTATAATACTATTCCAAAAATATTCTAAGAGGGAAAGAAGGCCACATTAATAAAGGTTTATATATATTTTCACTGTTTTTTTTGACAGCCCAGTTTTTGACAACCAGGGACCTGTGACCAGTCTCCTCTATCAAAGATTTTGATGGGTTGTGACTGTATTTTGAAACTCTCAAAGAAGTTTATACATTTCTTTGGTATATATATATATATATATATATATATATATATATATTTAACTTCCCAGGCTATTTTATGAGTATATACTAAAGAAGCCTTTTTTTTTTTTTTTTTTAATGTACAAGTACATTGCTTGTATTGTAAGTAGTGCTAATGTTAGCTCAGCTAAGATATGGGCCATAGCATCCTAAGCCCTAATGGATGGATACTTGTATAAGTTGCAATCATTACAGCTTTTAGAAAATCCCTTCTCAGTTTATAGAAATTAACTTTACAAGGCAAACTGCAGGGACCTCTATGTTTCAACAATATCTCCTGTCTCTAGAGAAATAAATAATAATTTAAAAAACACCTTGATATCCCTTATACAAATAGAAAAATCAGTAACAAAAATGGAAAAAGAGTGGATTAAAATAATGCTTCTTTCCATCTGAAAACTTGTATTGTACAGCAGTTGTTGTTATTTCCTAAAATTACATTGACTGCAGCACTGAAAAAACAGAGATTCACCTTGCTAATGACCTCTGGTTTTGGCAAGATAATAAGCACAAGAAAAAGAGGAGATCATTCTTACCATAAACAGGAAAAGAGGCTTTATAACAGCAGCATTTGCTAGCACCTCTAAATTTAACTCTGGGTCAAGCTTTCCATGAGAAACGCTTTTTTTAGAATTAATACAGAGCAGTTCAGCTATAGACACACCAGAGAATATATTTTAAACAAATCAGTCTGGAAACCAGGTTTTAAAATAGTACACATGGAAACAAAAACATAAATTTGTACAGAGTAGCCATCTTCTCTTGTAAATTTTCTGGCCTAAAGTTTTCCATCTTTCCTTGTGATTGAAACATAAGGTAATTTAGGCCGCAGAGTTGTCTTTAAATCATAGCAGAGGTTAGGTTAGAAGGCATCTCTGGAGGTCATGCAATCCAACCCACTGTCAAAGCTGGGCTAGTCAAATATTTATTTTCTCTGCACTTTAAAACACTTTAAAATATATATATGTTATTCATGCTATTTTTAGAACAAGGCAAATCTTTACTATGATATTATCTCGTAGTGATGGGTGCTAGACTGCATATACATGTTCTGGAAAATGGTTGTGAAGTTTCACAGTAAAAGACATGAATATCTGTGGCAATCTATCTTAAGATGTTGCTGTTTGCAGCAACTAACCACCTACACTGGTTTCTGCCCATTTTTTAAGATCAATCAGTTAGATTTCACTCAGATCTTAATGTCAGTTAAATTTTCAGGTTAAATATTAGGCCATTCTAGGTTCTCCTGCAGTCTATTTTGGTGAGTTGCTTCAGTTATAAAACTTAAATCTCATATATAGAACTTCTGATCCAAATAATTCTAGACAGAGCCAGTTATCATCTTTCATGTCAATATTAAGTTTTTAAGTCTAATTATAACAGTATAAAGACTAATCTGTGTACTTTATAGAACTGAATATTCACAGACCAAGGCCTTCCTATGCATTTTTCTGCCTGTTTTTAACCAAATAAGCCAACTGAGCCAAATAAGAGTAGGCTCTCTAAATAACCACATTTCCTCCTGTCAAATTCTCTTCTGTGCATAAGTACATAAAAGCATAAATATGGCAAAGTATGTATCAAACATCTTGCTACCTTCATTATGAAAAGACAGGTTTTAACTACTAGCATATTTACAAAGACTTAAAATAGAAATAAATCCTGAAAAATGAATAGCCATTATTGTTCCCTAAGCAGAACACTGAAAAAACTTTTTATTTTCTTCTTGTATCTAATTTGTAATTAGAAGAAATATAAAAAAGCAAAAAATCACTCTAAACTATTTAATGGATGGCTTGTGTGATTTAAAGAAAATAATTTGTATTGAATTGGTGCATATGTTTGGAATTTGATCTGCAAAAGAAACACTATAGCATTTTGCAGTAGCTGGCATATATAGCAGTGGGTATGTTTTATATCTGTATTGATCCTTTGTGGTGTCTTGTAAAAGAGCTCTTTAAATTATTCATGTCTAAACCCAATTAGATTCTAGAAAAATACCTTTAGTGAAATTCATTTTAAGGGCAGTAGAATTGTAAGGTCAGCTGGCTTAGCTACAGTGATTTCTAACAATCATTCGGTTGCTAATAATTCCTGTCACCATGTAAAAACCACCCTCAGCCCCTGAATATAAAAGCACTGATGCAAAATAAGTTTAGATAACAGGCCTCAGAAGGCACCTTTGGTCTACCTCTTTGTCCCAAAAGTACTAGCCTGTTATGTTCTTTTAGGGCAGGAACCAAAACCATGTGGATTATAAATGACCAGCCCTAGAGCCTTGAGAGTAATACCCTTCCACACTTTGAAGGGTTGTGTTACCACATGTCTATTCCCCTGAACAGGGGCTGCACTAGAAAGCAACTTAATGAAATGATCCAGGTTTGCAATTTTTAAAAGAAATGGAATCAGGAGTTCAGTGGGCACTCTGAAACAGTAGTGGCCAAAGTCAATAGTCTTCTTGGGCTCCTCAGTTTAACAGTGCAGAAACAGAAACAAGCTTGTAAAGTGCTCATCCGAACAATTAAATGAATATGTAAACACACTGTTTATAGAAAATATATACAAACAAGAACTGGTAATAGTATTTGAATACACTGATAATTGTTATCATTTCCTCTATAATGGCAGATTGTTGAGTACTGGGGAGGGAAAAGGCACTGACTGCTCAAGACCTGGAATAAGCATCTGTTAATCTCTCTTGACCAAGAGATTGCTACACAGGTACTCATAAAGAACTGGTAGAGTTTTAAATTTGTTTTTCTTTTCAGGAGTGCTTCCAAGCCTATTGGGCAAGGCACTGAGCTGCCAGCAGGTATAACTATGCTGTCTCCTTAGGCTGAGGTCATCCTCAGTGGCACATAAAATAGCTGAAGTAGTGTAGCTGTTGCAGCACAAGAACTCTGTGCCAGCAAGTTGTCCAAATATTTACCTACGTTTACAGGCAGCTTTTACAGCTGACATGAAATGCTTGCTGCCATGGCTACGCTGTTCCCAGTAGCTGAGCTTGTTCATTTGAATCTAGTTTGAGTTTCTCTTTAAAACTCTGCAGATAGCTCTCCATAACACTACAAGGTTTGTGACCTTTGTTAACAATACGCAAATTTTTCTGTTCACTTTCTACAGCATGTAAAACATTGGATTAGGATTAATTTAAATATATTAAAAAATCTTATCTATAAAACACTATTAGTCTGCAACAATGGTAAAGGGATTACATGCTAAAGCTGCAAAACCAGCTGAATTTAAAGGTGTTTCTCAAGATGTCTTAACACCATTAACTTCTCAGAATTTCAATTTGTGCTACAGAGAGTCTGTACTGTTCCATTTTGTTGATTTTTTTTTTTTTTTACTTTCCTGTTATGTACTGCTACAGATCTAACATAACCCTTTCTACTGCTTTAACACAATACAATTCATGTTACTATAATTAAAGCTGCCCTGTTGAACTGGTGAATGGATTAGATGCTGGATGTAGAGTGCTTGATTTCAGTTCACTACTCTGTACCAAACCCAGATCTGTTTACTCACCCTCCATTTTTGAGCAGCGTATCTGGAAAGACCTGCAAGGAGGGAAGAGACCAATAAAATGTATGTTAATTAGTACAATACAAAGCCCCCTATTTTTCAGTTACTTTATAAACTCCTGTGTAACTTCCCTTAAGATAGAACACATTTATATAGATAAAAATAGATCAACCTTGTTAAAATTGTTATGGTTTATTATTTGACCTAAATGCTCTATTGCAAACTTCCCTTGGATTGCCTGGTTCTACCTATTCTTCACTATAAACTCCTAAATATTTATATATTCAGTATTTGTTTTTATTGTTAAATATTAATATATACAAAGACAGACATTCATGCTGCTAACTCTTGAAGGATTAAAGCTGTGTTTCAAAATTATTGCTCTTCATATGAAACAGATGCATCCAAGTTGCAGACTATGAAATTCATCTTGTCTGGTCTGGCTTTTGAAAATGATGGTATTTAGTGTAAGTCATTTAGGCTTTCTTTACTCAACGTAAAAAGACTGAAATTAACACATGGCATTCAAAAGCAGGCCAGATAAATAATTTCTCTTTCTTGTAACTATAGCAGAAGAGCAGGCAACTAGCTTAGCTCTGATATATTCCCAACCAAAGTTAAATGAGATGAAACTTACCCTATCAGACAGATCTTGGTTTTCTGAAGAATATCTCAAAAGTAGTTTATTTTCTTTTTCCTGGAAGAGGCAATGAGGTACAAATGAGATTTCAAATTAAAATAATATGGCACTGAAATTTGTGAACAGTAGCAAACAATCTCTCAGTTTGAATTCAGTCTTAGTTTTTCCTCACAGTCTGTAGAACCCACTAAATTTTCGGTATTAAGAGGGGACTCTTACAATATGGATTGCTGTCAGTGGTATTCTTCAACACAAAACATTTCTCTGTTTTTGAAGTGGTTCAGTGTGCAGGAACATAATGTTCTGGCTGCACGAATTACCAAGTTGAGAAGTTTTTAGGCAGGATCAGTATTTGGAGGAGTATTCTATTCCAAAAAATACCTTCTTCAGGCATCTAATAAGGAACACTGAAAGACATAAGGAAAGTATTGTTCCTGAAGTCTTTCTTTGAGGTTCGTAGAGGTTCATAGAGGTTCATCTTTGTTTCATCTTCATTGCTACATTTATTAAAATTCAAATATTCTCAATAATTTTACGTGGTGACCTGATATGCAGTATTAGTAGCATGCCATAATTCCCCTAATTCAGTGTTGAGTTAAGGTATACATGGCATAGAGAGAGCCATACCACTGAAAAATTTTACTCTCTTCCTTGGTAACTGAGAGCTGAGAACTCCTGATGGGTATGATAAATCCTAGGGCACATTCACAAGTACCCACACTTATGCTCCTGAATAATCTCAGTAAATTATTTGAGTAATTGCAGTTGTCTTAGTGGTTCAAACTGGTTGAGTATTATTCCCTTCTTTTCTAAAATTGCAGAAGAGACTATTTGTGTGCTCTTTGCTAACTGCAACTTTCCATTGCAGAAACACTAAATTTCAGGTTAGCTTGCCTACAAACACCTTCTTTAAAAAAAATCCCATGACCTGCGGGGATGTCTGCAGGACATCTCTATCAACGCTGCCACACACCTATGCATATTGCACTAGGATTTTACTAACTTTTAGATTCACAGTACAAATTTTACCTGCAGAGACAAGAGAGTAATTGTCAGAACTGCTTGAAATACAGCCACACAGCTTCTACTAATATCAGGAAGAAGTCATGCAGTACAGTAGAATTATTTGCACTAAGAATTCCATTCAACCCATAGTAACCTTGTGATGGAATCATCTGAAATTCACTGTTAGTGCGTTTCTGTAGACACAAGGCTTCAAACAGGCATCACAAACTCAGTGTGGTTTCTTCTGTAATTAAAAATATTTTCATTTAATACCAAAATATTTTTGTTCTTGTTCCAAGAACACACCACTGCAATCCATTGTTTAAGCCAAACGTTTTCTTTTAGCTTTCCTCAAATCCTTAGCAGCCAAGCTACACATGACTTCAGTGAATTCCACTCAGGCTTTCCATTAAAAACCAAAAAGCTTTTTTATAAATGTAGCAAAGAAGAGAAGTTGTGTTACACAGTAAACATCAAGCCCTCTCCTGCTGGAAAAGTTTACCATTTGTATGAGAAATAAGCATCCTTCAGCCAGCACCTCGCTGAGAAAATTCAGATTCATTAAGGTGTTTCCATAAACTTCAGGAGACCAAAGTATACTGGAAGAATTCTGAAATTTAACTCATATTGAGGTAAATATGCTGATAATAATGTTCTAAAGTGAAATCACAATGTAGGATTTTTATCTTAACCAACAGTGCAACTCTGCTTAGGTTGAGACCATCATAGAGAACTACAAATGAGATACACTGTGGAAAAAAAAAACAGATTAAAACACAAAGTAGGCAACCTGACAAATTCCTGAGACAGCAATAACAGAAATGTGGTCTGCAAATATAATTCTATCAGCTGCAACATTAGAATCTGATTTTGGAAGACATGACATGCTACAGTCTGGATCATGGCAAATTGAAACAGGGAAAGGAAATCTTCCTAATCCACAGTTTTGCTTTATTACATCATTTGGTCAAATTAGATCATCTGTATCAACTGCTGCCTTCAATGCGCTCCCAAATGAGCAGAAGTGCTACTGCTTTTTTGTATTTTGAATTGTTTATTTAATGGGACCTGAGGTCAAAATTACTTTTTAAAAAGTACTTTTCTAGAATCATAGGAATAACATTTGGTGTGAGGAAAAAATGAGAAAACAGGTATATCAGATCAAAGGCTTCCTTCTCCTAAAAAAAAAAAAACTAGATTAAAAGCATACTTTGATTTTATCACACACGTACAAGTCAAAAATACTTGTTAGCATGAATTTGCTTTTGGTTACTGTTTTTTTGATCCAGATAACTTGAAAATACAATTCTCCTTAATGCTGTTCTACATAGCAAACAAATGGATTTGAAAACTTGGTGAGGGAGTGGCAGGTGGCTAAATAAATACATAGAAATCCCAGTGTTTTGTGATATAACAGACTATAATTGCACTTCAAAGTTTTGGACAGATTTCCTTATATTATGGGTTTAGGGTGTAGCTGTGTTGAAAATTGTAAATGTTGTCTTTTGGTATTTACTTTACAACCCTTTGTAATCTTCAGCTGTATTTATAGCTTCAAGTGGGAAGAAATCAAAATTAAAGAGGCCAGCTTGAGCATCCTTTGTAATCAAATGCTTTTCCCATTTCTCCTTAAAATAAACGTGCAGCCTGCACATTTGGCTGCCTGAGGAGACCACCCGAAGAGTTTACAAGTCGTGACCTTGCAGCGAAATAGTTTTGTGGAAAAACACACGTTCCAGAACACACTGAGAGGAGTCGTGGATAAACCGGCCGATTTTTCTGAGGGGAGAACGAGTAGCTTGGCTTTGAGTTGGAGGCTTTAACTAACGATAAGAGGGAAAGGGTGAGGTTCTCATTCCTGAGGCGCTGGGGCCGCCACTCACTCTCGATCAGCGGCGCAGGCCGCCCCGGGCCGCGCTGGGCAGAGGCTGCGG
>JAHLSL010000020.1:11133174-11149728 GCA_025920805.1 Petroica traversi
AGTGAGGTCGGGCCGGTAGCAGAGCCTGGCGAGGCCGCCGAGCCCCGAGCTGGGCCAGAGCTGCCCCCTCTGAGCCGCTGCCCGAGGCAGGCACCGACCCAAAGGAGTTGAGTGTATCTTGGGCTGGGGAGACGGGAGGAAAGGCTGTCCCGGGGGAAGTCACTCCTCTGAGGGCTCGGCTGTTGCAAGGGGACGGGCCCAGTGCAACTGGCGGCGCAACTGTGCCAGCTGGCGACGGCCAGCGACGAGCACCCAGGGGAATAAGGGCACCAAAATGTAGGTCCCAAGGCCGAGGGAGGAAATTTACCTGAAAATTGCTTCTGTTGTAAAAATGGGGGTGTTTGAGAACTGCTTCTAGGTCTCGACTTTGCCCTGTTGTTTACTCAATGCTCAAGACAAGGTTTATAAAGAGATTTGCTTTTTATTGGACCAACTGCACTTCATGGCAAAACCAGCTAACCTTTAGGGTAAACAAAACCTTCAGACTTGTGCAGCTGTGGAAAGGTGTCGTGGATACATAAATTACTGGATCTCCTCTCCATGCTGCCAAACACTCTTGGTCTAGGATTTGAAAACTGTTGCTACATAGGGAATATCCCAGGGGAGCAAACTGGGGGAGTTCGAGGTATAGAGGAGCCTTACCAAGATGGGGTTTGGCTCTGGACTATCAGTATAGTGAAAACAGGCTCTCCTTTGCTATAACTGAAATAACAGTGGAACTGCTAAGAGAAGACAAAAAATTATCTCCCTTTGCAGCTTTGGAAACATCCCAGAAGTGTAGTTGGAAGAGCAGTGGGGTATGCTGTGAAAGAAACAGAATAGGAACGTTTTCCAAAATTCCAAGTAAGAGAGTTTGCCTTTTTGCCAGCTAACCTAGGTCCAGGTGATCAGATCACAGTTACATTTCATTTAAAAGTTGTTCCGTTATGTTTGGACTGAAATGTCCATTTTGCCTTGTGCTTCTTCCATTGCTTAAGCGGTCTCATCTGCTTTATTTCTAAACAAAACACATGATCAGAAAAGATTTCTTGGGCAATGGAGCCTAGTTCCCCCTTGAAGCAGTTAAACAGGTTGTATAACCCCATTTTAAAATTTACCAAGCTTTCATCTTAAAACAGGTTTGGGGTTTTTGCCCCCTTACTCCTATTGGGAAGTTGTTGCAGCAAAGTTCTACTTCATGTATCTTTCCTTTTAGTGTTTCTCTTTTACCCCAGTATAACTGGAGAAAAATAATAAATATTTCCACAGATTTTCATTAAATAGCCTAAATAATGTAATGAAATGAAGGTAACAAGCTAAATGAAATAAGGTAATAAATAAGATATATCCTTTTTAGGGGAGTGTTTCATAGCTTCATTTCCCTGGTAGTATATACTTTTGCTGCAACATATATATATACACTAGGCTTTTTACCTAATTATCTTTTCTAAACTATGAATTATCATCTGGTAATAGAAAATTCCTGTTATTAATTCCAAGTCTGCAGCCGTGCACTTTGTACACTCTAACCTCATCTCCCTTCAGTAACTGAAGTTCAATGACCTGTATGATATTCCAAGCCTTTTCTAGTTTGACACTGCCACCAGACTTTGTCATCAGAAAATGTCATAAGCACACACTCACACAGTACCAAAATTAGCCATGATACTATCTGCTATTTTTAGTCTCCAAGCTAATCCTAGAAAATTCTGCTGGTAACTTTCCTCCAAACATACACTTTCCCTTTCAACGCAATGGATTGAGTCTTCATATTTGTGAAGATAGTACAGTCAGTCCAACATTGAGGAATTTGTATTTTTTCTATAATTTTGACCTGATTTCTGTTAATTTCCTTCCTCTGAATTCTTTTTTTCTCTCACAGTGAAGCCTTTCTTTCATAGTGAACTAATTTTTGATGGCCTAATGTATGAATGGTTTAATGAGGAAACTGGAAAAAGAAGAAATGGTTTTTATCTGGTAAAAGGCCACTAGGTTGATCTTAATCTGTTTGACATAAAAATATTTTTTACCCTTCACTGTTTCAAATTTCCATTTACATGGAGGTGTTAATTGCTCTTTCCCATGCTGTGTATTTTCAAACCTTTCATACTATTAAAGTCATCTTAATAGAGTTGTAGTTTATTTAGTTACTTCCTCTCTTCTTCCATATTCCATTTGCTAATCTTTAGTAATATGATACAATACTTGCCTCATTCACTTATCTAACCCTCTGCTGTTCATTTCACCATTTCAAGCAAAGGATCAGATTTTAAAAAAAATAATTGTCATTACAAAAATAAGCTTGCTAAGGAGTAATGTGCTGTTATGAGCAGAACTTGGGTGCCTGAAGCAACAGCTATAGAGAACTCACTTGGCTGTGTGCCTGATGGTTGGCAAATTCACAGGGGTGGTATCTAAACTGGGAAGTAGAAGGAGGAGCCTCACTGTAACTGTATCTCACTTAAGTTAATTGCTGAAATGCCTGGTTTTCCTTGTCTTTGTTACTGGAAGTCACTGTGATTTACCATAACTGTAACAATTACTAATCAGTTTAATCTGAATCATTCTAGTCTATCATATGCTATGTTCTTAAAAAGTAATACTTTTTTCAGTTGTTTATATTATCTTAACCTTCTCAAATATATTTTGTAATTAACAAGTGATATTTTTTCCTGTATCTACACCAAAACAGGAATGATATGCAGTGTCCTGACTAGCTAGCATTCTGGAAAATGTTGTTGGAATTCCCAAAGAGCACAAGTGAAAATTAAGCTCAGGATATTCTCATCATCTCTAGCACATATGGTACAAATCTTACGCCATAGCAGATATTTAAAATGAAATTTTTCTGTGTTTACAGACCACTGCAGAGCTCAGACATTTAAACTGCCATCCTTGTATCCTTTATTTTAATGTGAACAGTAAAACTTTTCATTTAGATTCTTACAACATATGTTTCAAACTTACATAAACATGCCATTTTAGGATGCAACAATAATTTCATTGTTTGCCTTATGCTGTAGAAAGGAATGAAAAAGAACCGCAAAATCTTCAAGAAGGAATCCTAACTCCTGCTCCTTGCATAGAGAACTGGATTTTTCATTGTGATATTCACTGTAAATGATGCCATTTAGCATTCCCAGTGATGACTCCAGAGAAATCTGATTTTCGCTTAGTAAAGAAAGCACTTCAAGTTAGAATTTCTAAAAATCGTGTGTTTAAATTTTGATTACAATTATCTGGTAATATGGAAGGCCTTAATATTTCCTCCTAGGTTCTAACTCTTCCATATATTTGTTTGTCTTACTCTATTAACACTATTAGCACAATCCCTTGGCCACAGATTTGGAGCCGTCTCTCCTGAAGCCATAGAATCTGAGAAGGAAGCTCTCCTGTTCTGATGCTTTATTTTCTTAACAGTGATATTCAAGGAGATGCAGTAGGTTTTTTTCCATCTTTGAACACCCTGTCTCCTGATGGTTGGTTTCTTTGGTTAATGTCCTGAAATGTAAGTAGGAGGTCAGTGTGTACCATGTCTGCTATTTCAGGGACATAGCTATTAAGATGGAGGAAGGCTTCTGCTTTGCTCGGCACCAGACAGATGGATCAAAAGGCCCCAGAGCCTGTGGGTTTCCTCATTGCCAAAGAATGCACTTTGCTTCAAAGTTTCATTTTAAATCATAGTGAATCAACGGCTTCAAATATGAGCTCTGAAGTGAGAGATTACAGATTTTGAAGAGAGGACTGGCTTGCATAGATATATCATGCAAGTTGCTATAAATATTAGGTCTACAACACAGCCTTTCAAGCCAGTGGCCTGAAAATTACAGTCTTAGATGGAAAGGGTGAGGCTGAAGTGGGGAGTAAAGGACATTATCCAAATCTGCCAAACGGTATGGACTCAGATGAGCATGGACTGTGGAGGAGAGTGTGAGTTACATGGTATAGAGACTGTTGATCTCGTGTTTTACTTCAGACAGAAGATACATCACTCTGTCATCCTGGTACAAGATGCTTGCTCTTTTTGTTCTCTGAGCTGTGAATTTTATGTGGTGTGAGGCCATGGAAAACCACCTGCTGGATCTCAACTACATTTTTCAAAGTAAATAACCTGAAAAGCTTGCATTGTTTGAAGTGCAGGGGAAAGTCTGTGAGAAGTTTCTGTTCTACATGTCGAACTAATAATTCTCCTTTACGAAAGATTTGTCAGACAGCCTTGTGGTTTGAGCCCTCTCATGACACAGTGTCTGTTAAAAGAAATTACTGGGTTTGTAGTTTGGTTTAATGCAAAGGTCAGGTTCTACACTTCCCTGATATACACAGGCATAGGGATTGTTTAAAGACAGGTGTGTCTTTATCTTTACTTATCTTTGCTTATCTTTGCTTTTCCTTTCTTCTCTTCTGTTTTTGACAGGTTAACCCATACCTCCTTAATTATAACACTGGGAAATTTCCCAAGAAACCTAAAAAAATTCTCTGAGAAGAATGTGATCTCTGAGCTAAAAAAGAGACATTAAACTGTACTTCTATGCTTTCAAATTATACAGAAAGATTATGAAGGTCATACTCATATTTCAGATCTGACTAAAATTTTATAGGCTGCTGTGTAAATATACATATAAATATATTATTATGTGGTTTCCTGTAATAGTTGCTCTAGGCTTTCATCTGCTGCAATTTTCACTGAGTGCCATAATGACAGGTTCCACAAAGGCCCCCTCATTCATTTTTAGCTCTACCAATCCAAAACAGAAAAAAAAAAATCAGAACAGAACAGCCAGTATGTAAACCAGACTCAGAAACAAGAACTTCTGTTGGTAAATCCTGTCTCTCCACATTGGGGACTGGTCACTATTAAAAAGCTGTATGTATAGACAAATATTTAGAATGCAGCTAATGGTTCCAGGCACATTAGGCAAGGTGAGTGTTGAGTATCAGCAAGAAATGAACTAATTTTATGGTACAGGTCAGTTTAACCAGATCAAAGGGACTAAGCACAAAGGCTAAGGATCAAATGGAGCCTCCCCCACAGCAGGTAGGCAGCTGTTCATGTGAACTTTGAAATCATGTTCTGGATGAAGTAATGTAACAACTTCACCAAGCTGAGCAACTAAAATCAATGTAAGTTAAAACTAAGTCTAATGACTTTGCTGGGAAGATACTGTTCTTAAATAAATGAATTTTAATAAAGCAGTAAAGATGCTCTAGAGGATAAAGAAAAGCTTATTAAGCAAAATTAGAATGAAGGAACTTCATCTCTGTCCAAGTTATATTTTTGGTTAATTGAAGGAGTTTGAAATCATAAACAGCAGCATAAACAAGAAATGTGTATTTCATGTCATGGTCCTTTCCCTGATCATTGCAGATTACCTTTCTATGACAAAATTCTTCAAACCTTCCCCCCTGCCCACCCAAAAATCCAAAACAAAACAAAAGTATGTTGAAATAGGCATAAAACAGTCCTGTGGCAGTAGTCCACCTTGTTCTCGTAAGATCAAGTTCTCTACTCTGCTCTGCTGACCCTTTCCTATAGGGAAAGATTTTAAAGCCACTTTACCTCAAGGTGCAATTATTCAGGTAAGTTACTGAAATTAAAACTCTCCATAGCAGCTTTTTGGCTTAGAACCTAAACAACCAGTGCTCATGCTTCTGCCACTCTGTACAGTAGATTGAATTTAGGTAGCACTCTATTAACTGCCAGTTGAGATATATAGATGGTCTTTACATGTGGCAGGTCAAACCTCAATATAACCGTTTTTCCTAATCAAAACAAAAATGGTATTTAATCCTCAGTGAATATGTAAACACTGGAAGTGTTGAGATGATGTTTATGGAGCACTGCTGTTTGTCTCTAAAATTAGTTCAAGAAGAACAATTTTCTTGAAAGGATGACTCTGTATATGAATGCATGTGTTTAACTTCTTCCATTTTGCTTCCTATTCAAATATTCCTCCTATTCAAATGTTAGGTTTTTTTCAAATAACTGTGGGCTTTTTTTTTTCATTCTCCTGTAACATCTTGAAAAATTGTTCTGCAGCACACTTTTCTAGAGAACAAAAACACACTGTTGAAACATTCTTTTCCCTGCATGACTGTATTTTATGTCATTAAAGCCAATAATGTTAATATGATAAATTATTCACCACAATAAATAAATCTCATAAGATTTCTCTAATTACTATTAGGCATTCTGTTGAACATTACCAGTGTCTTTTGTGGGAATTAACTCATACGTGAATACGTATTAAACCGTGGATTTCAAAGGCCATATTCAGACATAACCTTTATAAAGATTTAGAAATGTCAAACAAACTGCAGGCTCACCTGTCATGACCAAGTGAAACACAATGTAACTCACGAGTTCATGCTGCCACAAATCAGGTCAGTTTGTCCCTGGGACACTTCCCAGATCGGTCTGTTTGCTCTCTGTCCACTGGTCCTGGTATGTGTTTCTGGAGTCTGAAGAGTATCCAGGTGCTTCATTTGTGTCTGTATTGTGAAATATAAACGGTAGTGCTCCCCTCTGAAATTGAACATACAGATCAACAATGTGACTCCCGTGCCTCTTGTTAGCTCTTCAGACTTGTTGTTTAAGCACACTTTCAAGAAGAATGTGACATTTGGGACTATGTTTTAGTCCTTTGGGCATACATACATGTGAAGGAAAATACTTAGTTACCTGCAAAAGAACTAAAATATGGACTCTCTTTACTTACAAGGTAGCAGATTTATTGGTTAAAAACGAGTATCTAAATACAATGCACTTTTTATTTTCAAATTTTTAGAAGTCTATCTGTTCAATGTGACAGGACTCCTTCCTGGAATTCCTTTACCTGCTTGGGGTGAAAATACCCTTGTAGGTTAGCTCTTAATATTTTTTAAGTTCTCAGCCTCTCTTCCAATAGACTTCTTTATCTTAGTGATCACCTTAGGCAACCAGTTAATTTGTAGCTTAAATACCCCATCCTTTTCTTCTGTTGCAGACAAGAAAGGTTGCATGGTACAACAAGTATCTCCTTGTATAAAAGATAATAATCAAAACATTACAATCTTAGGCCATCCTCTTGGAATGCTGCTTAAAAATGCAGATATAAAAATGACATATGGTCTTGCAATCATTGTTTTAAGTTTGAAATAACACAGTTCATAATCAGATTACTCTAATCCTTATAACCGGTACATAAGTACAGATGTGTTCCACATAGGCATAGTATATTCAATATATTCATAACAATTTTTAACTGTCATGCAACTTATCTGATGGGATTCTATATTAAATAAACCATTTGGTATTGGGAGGAAGCTTGATATGATTAGAACTGTTTAAGGCAGAAAGATATTACAGGAAAGAAAGAAAGAAAGATTCATGATAAGGACACATGATTACAGTGCTCATGAAGTAATGATTCATTTTTACTGAGACATTTTACAGACTGAAGTTTTAGAAAAACTTTTCTGCCAGCTATGTATCTTCTCTCCTAGATTTTTGCCTCCTTTTCTCTCCATTCTTCAAATGATAATGAAAGGACTTCTTTTTATTATTCCCCTGCCTCAGCATATCCTCTTCTGACTGCCTCCAAGGCATCGTTCTTGCAATTATATTTTTTCAAGATTTTCTTCCCCTCAATTCAAAATTTAAGCTTTTCTGAACAGACAGGTACTAGCCTGGAACCATTTGTTGCTGTTGATGGATGAAGTGTCTGGATCAGATTCTGGATGCAATCCCATCTGGTCTACTCATTGAAGAGTTTGTCCAAGACATTGCAGTCTCTTTTAGACAGTAAAAATAATCCCAGATCTTTTTCCACGGGTGTCCCTTGACATCTCATTTAGCTGTATTGTTAGGGAATACTGGTGACTCAAGCAATTACTCCAATGAGTTTTTAAAGTTGAAAAAGTTTGAAAGGTCTCTGCTTCCAAGACTTTTATAAAACTTTTATAAAACTATTTCTCCTTTTTTTTTTTTTTGTTACATTGTCTATATTCACAACAGAGAATTTTAAGGAGTCTGAGAGGAGTCAAGGTGACCAGACAAATGGGTCTAAGCAAAACTGACTGTCCCCACAGAAAAAAACAGTTAAACTGTCAGCACTTTTTTGTTGTTTTTTTCTTCTAGATCAATTTTGCAGTTCAGCACAGCAAAGAGTATTGTTCTTGGACATGAAGAGAAATAAAAGGAAATAAATTATTACTATAGCGTTTCGAGACTGATCCGGTTAGCTACTGGGCTGAAAGCCTCTTTAAAAGGGCTAAAACCTTCAGCTCCTTTTGATTTGATTAAGTGCACTAATCATCTGTTCAGCTTGAGTCAGTGTGAGATCCAAGCAGGAGCACTTCACGAGCTGTTCCTGTGTCGCTCTGACCAAAGCCACAGTAAGGTCAGGCTGGACCAGCACCTGCCCAAGACTCCAAGGGAAAAACTGCTCCTTGGGAACCAAGTCAGCTCTTAGTTAACAACCCAGCCAACCAACTGCTGCTGCTGCCACCTTTAACCAGAACAGGGGACACAGGAAGTGACCAGCCTTTAGGGTTGAGGGATCACCAAGACAACAGCTCTGCTCGAAACTCTGGTAGGTTGTGTATCCCGCTGGGGATTCAAGCAATTATTCTGGGAATTCAGGAATTCTAAGTTCCTTAGAGATGACTCAAAGAAAGTATTTCAGTTGAAGTTGCTTCAGAGTTGCACATCTGACAAATAATTCAATATTTTTAGCTTTTAAGAAAATGTCTGTAGTTTAATTAAATATTTTAGATTAAAGAAGGGTTTTCTCTGCTCTTGAGTTGCTGTTTTTAAGCACCTTTTGAACTGAATTAGAAATGTGTTTTGAGTTTCTGGTAACTTTGGCCCTTGGGTATACGTTTTATGATTCTGAACTAGTAAATCTCACCATGGTGGAATAACTTTATTGAATGTATATGACATTGGGATATTTTGAGTGTATAAGAAGTCTTTGGTTTCAAAGCATTTTCTTCAAATTAAGTAGCTACAGTAAAAAGAACGATTATTCATATGTTACAGAAGGAGAAACTGAAACAATAACAAGCCAAAAAACATTACTCATGTAGTAATTTTGCAGGCCTATTGAAAGCATTCATTTTTCAAGAATATTTGGCATCTACATGGCTTCAGTAGTTCTGTGTAGCCCTCCAAAACTTCTGTCAACGGGTCAGATACTGAACAACAAACAGTGGAAGTATAATGTTTAAATTACTTTTTCCCTCCCAGTACACATTTCATGATCCAAGTCCTTTTTTCTAACAAGCAGACCATTCTTTTCTGGAAGCCTTCAATGTTTCACTTTCTCAGTGGTGATTCTCACAAAGCTGCCTTTCAAAATTAATGGTTCTGCAAGCAACTCTCCAATCTATCTTACAGCATCCACCAGTACAACACTTTTAACACTCTCCTACAGAATGCTTTTCCCATCTTTTCAAGTTGTTGTGGGCAACATTCTGCTTAAACATTATCTTGGAGCTTGCTCACTCCATTTAGAAAAAAAACTAGAGCTTTAAATTACATGTACTTTCTTCCAAAACTGCTAAAGCAAACTAAAGCAACCTTTCTGAAAAATTCTTTAGAAGAAATAATTCCTGGGGTAAACATCAGATAGATTCTCAAAATATGTCATGGTTGCATTGGCAGTCAGATAGTGAGGCTCTTTCCAACAGGTGGCTGTTCATATGATACAGTCCTCTGGTTAGCAGTCCAAAGGTCTTTTCAAGACGAGATATATAATTTTTGTCCTGAAATGTTGTTCTTAGAAGGTGGATTTGCATGTTGAGAGCAATAAATTATCGAAAGCCACTCTAATAGTTCACTTTCCATTTGTAACAAATCAAATGACTGAAGAAAAGATTGTACTACAACGGGTCTTCCTCATTAAAGAAAATGTTTGAATTCTAATGACAAAAGCTGTCATTAAGTTAAATGATGTATGAAGTGAGTAGCAAACAAAGTGGTAGAATACTTGTAGCTGGTGAGAAAGCAATTCAATAATAGAGTGACATTAGAAATTACTTTGCAAATATTTATGTACAATACATTTACTTAAATTGAAAACCATCTACTCTTGGAAGGAACTCCCTTTTCAACAGTTGTGAATTGACATAAACAGACTTAGGGACATTATGTTCTGACATTGTTGACAAGCATGAAAGTCCTCTCTATGTTCTTATTCCTAAGAAAACAAACTGGTAGTTCACATTCACTTTCCTTCTCAGCTTGTGTTTCCTGCTAGGATCATAACTAAAAAGTGCTGGTCCATCTCAGGCTTTAGGATAAGAACTGTTGCATATAACTTCTTCATCCTTTGCTCATCTCACAGGAGCTGTAACTGCTCATCCTTTTCCTACTTGTCTTCCCCAAGCAACTTCTGATCTTCCTGCCTGATTACCTTCTTTTGTTCCATTCCTACTTCAGAGATGCCACCAGGTTTAGCTTATTTACAGATTTGCCACAAGACTCTTTCCCCCCCCACCTAATGTCATGAGCAGAGATATGAAAAAAGAAAGGAGAAAAGAAAGTAGTTTTCTTCAAATGTTGAACAAAGACTTTAATAGGAATAGAGAGAGAAAACACTTTAAGAGTTAGACTGTCTTTGGCTCTGCTTCACTAGAGGCCCTTCTGTCTAGAGTTTATCAGTTTTACTCCTGTTTAAATAAACAATACATCTGTCCTTACTTGTATCTGCCAAAGACAGGGTGACTGTGTAGTACCTAAATTGAAAATAGACAAAGTCATTTGGGAAAAAGACATTTGTCATACAGAGAAATATTTTTGAAGTTTTGAACACTGGAATTAGGATTTTTTGGGTGTAATTACCTAAATACACAGAGGAGCACACAGTAAAGTATTCAGGTTTCTAGGTGTATGACTAGTTCAAGTTCAATAGCACTTGTGAAAATGTCAGCAGTGACAGTGACTTAGGGCTACCTAAAATCCCTGTGTACCTACGGAGCACACAGATAGTCATTTATCTTCAGAAATGCAGTACTTAGTTCTCTTGTAAAGTCAGTTCTTTATGTTGTTACTGACAAAGAACAAAATAAAACAAATGAACCCCAAGTAAGAACATCACCCAACAGAAAGCCTGGATTATTTCTTATTCATTGAATGACCTCTAGTGGCCATTCATCACAGCTTTTACAGCAGTTGAAATGCCAGCTTGGAACATGATAGAGATGAGCATTTTTTTTGCAAAATACAGAGCATGAGAAACAATTTTTTTCAAAACTGTGCACTACGAAATTTTTTTCTACCTCTGCCACTGTTAAAATCATATTTTATTTCACTTTATACAGTGAGCCCTGGCAACTCTGCAGGACTTTTAAGCCAGAGTTCTAGCACCTGCATTGCCCCTTGCTGTTTTCTCTTTGCTAGCTAATACGTCCCTCAACCTTTGAGATCTCCCTCAACCTCTTTGAAATTTTTCAGAGACACCCTTCTGTGGTCCAACACAGCCCTGAGTGTATTCTGTTACCTTGATAACCTCTGTTCAGCTTCTCATAACAT
This sequence comes from Petroica traversi, assembly GCA_025920805.1. Taxonomy (NCBI): domain Eukaryota; kingdom Metazoa; phylum Chordata; class Aves; order Passeriformes; family Petroicidae; genus Petroica; species Petroica traversi. The sequence continues at coordinate 11,144,666 of JAHLSL010000020.1, forward strand.
CATTGGATTACCTGAAAAGGGCCTCCAACCATCATCTCTCACTGCTGGCCAAAGCAGACATGGATGGCACATGGAGCGAGCCTATCTGACCAAAGAGCAAATTCAGCAGATGTAATACTTGCAATATAATTGGGAAGAGAGCTCTAATCCTCAGTATTGTGGGGCATGAAAAGAAGTCTGAGTTAAACATTCAGCAATATGCCAGAAAACAAATGGTATTCTCATCACTCAGGGGTTTTATCAGCATTTCTGCTGATCTTTCTGTGGCTTCTTTAAACAGCTGGGACAGATTGTTCTGCTGGACATGCATATCAGTCCAGATATGAACGAATTTATTAAAAGCTTTTGCTAAAGACAGAAAATAGGTTCCGAGAAATATCTTCTTTATTCCTATTTTTCTCAACTATGGGTGTTATAGAGGACTTACTATATTTTATTTTGTATGTAAATGAGCATATCATATCTGCAACCCAAGCTGCATTACAGGTGAAGTGTCCACACGATAATTTCGATAATCTCAGGTAGGTTTTGATAGTCAAGATTTCCACTACACAAGCCTGGTAACAGAGGAAGAATAGCACCTCCAACAGGAGACCAGTGAATAAGGAATTTATGGTTAAAAGCCTTTAGAGATTGCTAAATAGCCCTGCTTCCAGTATTGAGAGATACTTGAGAGGAACTTGAACAAAAGGTTTGATTCGTTTAAAAGGCGTTCTGAAATTCTTGCTTACTAGAATAGTGTCAAAAGAAGAATGATTTATGTGAGAAATAAAGTTTGGAAACTATGCTGATGAAACAGTGAAAAGCCTTTTCTATATAGGCAGCATAATCTACATTGAAGATTTTTTTCTCAGAAATGAAAAAAAGAGCCAAACTGATGACTACCTGAGTTACACTGCTCTGGGTATTTGCAAGGGGAAAAAGGGATGACATCTCATGCTCTGTACATGAGCATGAGATGTCATCACAATTTGATCAGAATGCTTACCAGAGGAGCAATTCCAGCATTAAAGGAATTTCTCCCCTAATTTCTCATTCGTTCTATTCTAAGTGACAACAGTAGGTAGATTCTAGAGAATGCTTCATTAATACTTTTTTTCTTCCTTTTTCTTTGAATATTTTTCTTTGAAATGCTGATTTTTCCACTGAAAAATGTGTACATTTTGCACATTTCTTTGGAGCATAACCTAAGATGAAATCTTCTTGTCTTGTTTCTAATATGACCAGTTGCTCAGATTTTACTGGAGATTGAAACTGTATGGTACCATGTGTCTTTCTGCTCAGTAATTTTAAATAGTACACATTGGGACTCTTACTATACATTTAGGATTGATTTGTATTAGATAGTCTACTTGGCTATGCAAAAGCTAACTCAGCAGAAAGTTATTTTCCATGTAACTATCCCCATGAAGAATTGAAAGGATTTCCCTGAGTTGGTCTGGTCAGTGTGTCTGTATGTACAGTTTTCTCTGGGCTGAGAGTCCTCCTTCAGGGGTATTATGTGGCTGTAGAGTGCTTTGCCTAAAACTTCATCTGCGCTCAAAGACCATTTTTTTTCCAAACCTTCGTATCAGAATCCAAGACAGGGTTTCTTTAACTTGTCCCTGTGCTGCCTATGAAGATTCTAGTACTTCCTTTTAAAGAAATAACTCAATTTTTATGTTATTTCCCTTTTTGAAGCTAAGCCCGAAATTAGTGGTTATTTTGATTTTGTTGCTCCTGCAAGACATTAAATCCAAATTTGTTATAGTTATTTTACAGAGTAGCTCTTTCACAGAAGTATTCAGCACCAAAATCGACTCACAGTACTGAATCCTGGTAGCTCTATCAGAGATTGAGTAGGCATTCTTTTTGGGGGTTCACACTAGCCAAAAATTCAGCTCATGATCTTTTAGCTAAGTTCTGCCTTCATTCTCTGAGCAGAATTTAAAATTTGGCAAGGGCACAGCCTTATCTCCATAGCCAGCTCTGTTAGCTCCATAGAGAGGGGGTGCAAGAGCACTGTCATGAGTACAGGTTTTGAATTCAGCTTGCATGCAGATTAAGAAATAGCAGCAATTCATATTGACCTGAATTTCACAAAGGGCTCTCACAGAAGTTTGCTTTTGAAGTTCAGAAAACACCTGACTTGGATATCAAAATCAATCCATCATGAAAGATTTGAGGAAAGTGGAATTGGAACTTACCCCTTAAAAGCCCTGAGGAACTTACACTTTACCTTACAGAGAATTCATAGGCAAAGAATTCATTCCCCTAACCTTTGTATATATGGACATATGTTTGTTTCCTATGTTTAAAGAAAGCTCTTCTCATTTCCCTCTTTAATAGTTTGAGGAGGTTAAGTTAAAGAGGCCAAATGTGTGAGCGCACTGGACGGACTTACATGTCAAACTTATGCACAATAAAATTATATTTACATTTCCACTGAAACAGCTTTGACAAGAGCAGATGAAATGTGACCTATGCTTGTGACATTAGCCCCTGTAAAATACATAGAAGTTGGTTATTGTTGGATATATTGCATTAAGAAGACCACTGCCAGCAGGTCAAGGGGTGTGATACTCTCCTATTCAGCCCTGATGAGGCCACATCTGGAGTGCTGTGTCCACCTCTGGGCTCCTCAGCACAAGAGAGACATGGAGCTCCTGAGCAGGTCCAGAGGAGAGCTGTGAAGTTGGTCAAAGGTCTGGAGCATCACTCGAAGTTCCTTCCAACTCAAGCCATCCCATGATTCTGATTCTGTGAGGAAAAACTTCTTTTCTGTGTGGGAGAATGAGCACTGAACTCCCAGGTTGCCCAGGGAGGCTGTGGGGTCTCCCTCACTGGAGATACCCAAGAACCATCCAGATGCAATCCTGTGCCATGTGCTCTAAGATGACCCTGCTTGAACACTGAGGTTGGACCAGATGAGCCCACCACTGGTCCCTTCCAGACTTAGCAATTCTGTGATATATCTCATCCACATGCATGCCTTTTCTATAAGGTTTTACTATACTATATATGCATATGTATGTATACATTATTTTAGGATGTTAGTGTAATCATAAAAGGTGATTTTTTTTTTAGGAATTGCTGTTCAGAAATGGTTTTTTATTACCTCTAAGATTATGTCTTCTGTCTGACCACTAGTGTCTATATTTGCAAACATACTTCACATTTCACTTGTATATAGTTCCATTCATCAGGTTTTTTCAACAGTTTCTGGGAGGAATCATGCAGTTCACCACCTTTAGTCTGTTTGGGCAGTATTTTGCACACATGCTGATCAGCACAACTGTATTTTCTTCTCTTCTGGTTTTTCAAACTGGAAATACCATTGCCTAAAACTTCACTTGTGCTCAACGCCTTGTTTTCTCAACCTTCAAATCAGAACGCACATTTTCTTTGGCAATTAGGTAGCAGAAAAGATCCTGTGATGAGATGGGACTTCTTGCTGTCAAACAGCTGACCAAGGCTAAAATCCTGTGCAGAACATTAAAAAAATTCAAAGTGTTTTGCTCCCAGCCAATGTGTGAGTGTTACAGGGGAGCCAAATGGACCTGTAAGAAATCACTGCTGCATAGTTAAGTGGACTGCCTTTGTTTTTGGATTTAATTTACAACTCGTGCAAACTGCTGTTTTCCCACTATTTTCTCTCAGAGTGCAGAATGAATAGTACCAATCTATATCAGTATAATCGGCACAAAATAACAGCAGAATTTAAAAAAGAATGGGACCACAAATAACAGTGAGAATTACTCTTAAGCCATGTAAAAACAATGCTGTGCAAAGCACACTGAGCACATAGACATAATTGAATAGTCAAGAGGGGGAAGCTCTCAACTCACTTTTCTGTGGCAGTGTGCTGGTTCTCTTTCTACAACTGGGAGAGCATTGCATGGGAGATTTTGCCCTGGCCCTGTCACTGTTTGTCATGATCAGAATACAGCAAGGGACCATCTACTGAACAGGGCAACATGTGGTATAACATTCAAGTCAAGCCTAAATAAAGAACTGCAATTTTTTAATTTCTTAGGTGTGTTAAATTAATGCCATCAGACCTTCAAATTGGCCGAGAGCATTTCTAACTATTTTTCTCTATTTTAGAGACATTATCTACTTTGCATAGGGATTTTAAGCTTTTAATTATAGTATTAATACCTGCTTTTAAGCTAACACCTTCATTTCCTTGGAAGGATGTCTTTCTGATATAGCAGGAGTAAACACTGATCCATAGAGAGGGCCTTTATATTTCTTGTTTAAACTGTCAGCAAACAAACACGCTCCAGACTTGGAACAGCCTAACGTTTTTACTGCACATGTAACTCCTGTGATTACAGGACTATTTCCACCTGTACACTTAAGTGCTAAAGTACTTCCTTTCTCGATCTACCATAAATGGACCAATATTTATATAGTAAATGCCACTCCTGTTAGCATGGAATTGTCTCCACCTTAAGATTAGCACCCAACTGCTACAGTTCTGGAAATAAGAACCCAAGACTAAATCCCCAGTAAGAGACATTTCCTGCAGCGCAGCACGGGATGAGCTGTGTTTCTTGGGGAAATTAGAGAGAATATCTCTGCTTTGCCAAGCAGAACGTCGCAGCGGTGGGAAGCACACCATCAATGGGGCTGGAAAAGACCTCTGGATCACCGAGTCCAACCTGTGACCGAACACCACCTGGTCACCCAGACCTTGGCACCAAGTGCCACATCCAGTGTTTCCTTAAACACCTCCAGGGATGGTGACTCCATCCGCTCTCTGCGCAGCCCAGTCGAGTGGCTCATCACCCTTTCTGAGAAGAAATTCCTCCTGAAGTCCAACCTACACCTGCCCTGGCGCACCTCCTCTCGCCATAGCTCAGGACTGTGTCCTCTTGAATGAAGCGGGCTGCGGGGATTGCAGGGGCAGGGACACGGGCAGGGACACAGGCACGGACAGAGACGCGGACAAGGGCAGGGACAGGGGCATGGCCAAGGGCAGAGACACGGGCAGGGACACAAGCAGGGACACGGGCAAGGCCAGGGCCAGGGCCACGGCCACGGCCACCGCCGCGGGGAAGCAGCCGCGCTGGCGGCGG
>JAHLSL010000020.1:11150128-11309870 GCA_025920805.1 Petroica traversi
GCGCGGCCGTGCCGGCCCGGTCACCGAGCGGCTGTGGGGAAGGGCAGGAAGCCCCTCCGGAGGGGAGCGGCGTCTGGGGGTTTCACCCTCGCCTCTTCCGCCCTGAGCCCTCGGCTTCCAGCGTTTTGGAAGAAGGAAGACTTAAGAATGCGATGTACAATGTGGCCATTCATAAAGCTGGGTTGGCCAAAGACTGGGGTTCTTTGTATGGCGGGTGTTATGTGGAAAACTGTCGAGACAGGGCTTAAAAAAATCTAACCAAAGCCTTCATTCTTGTTCATAAAGATGGGGGAAGATCGGTTTACAGCACAGACCAAAATGCAACTATTTAGAAGAGACATTGCAGGCCTTTGAGAACATTTGATACCTCTGATGATGCAAGACAAGAGAAAAGAAATGAAAAAAAAAAGTATGATTTCTTTCAATCAAACAGGCAAGACATAAGATCCAGAAAACATTTGATATGAATGTAAGAGTGTAAATCAGTCTGAAGTCTTTCTGTGAGTAGTGAAGGCCACAGTTTTCCTGATAAAAGCAGCTGTTGCCTGAAAAAAGGGGAAGTTGGGTTCGTACTATTCAGTAGATGTTGTGCCTGTCCAAGCCTCTTCCACTGCGTACAAGCTCAAACTTGTTTGCATAAGAGAGTATTTGGTAATTTACATTCTTTCAATTTCCACTAGGAAAAAAGCTACATCATATGTTTAGAAGATAGTGAAATAGACGATGTCTGTGTGGGGTTAACAGAGTGTATGCAGAAGTTACTCTGTATCATTTCCTTTGTCATAAGCAAATCCAAGATGGATTTGTCCAAACCAGGGAAATTCCTTTACAGACGTTAAGTGTTGCTGAGTTCTGTTGAGGTTGGCAGCCCCCTCTATGCTACGTGGCAAGCAGAGGAAGTCTTCCGCTTCTCCCTTTTCTTGAAAAGACCTCAACTGAAATGCTCTTTATAAACCAATAAGCTTCACCAGAAACAAAACCGCTGCTGATTCACATGCTCCACAGGCAAATGTTCTGGCACTTCTGGCTCTGCATCTGTTCAGCTGAGAGCAAAATCGAAGCTTTGACTTACTCTGATGGAATTGGCAGCCCCTAGGAGAGTAGGCAGAGCCCTGCCATTCAGAATTTCTCTGTGCTTCCAGTGCTTTTTGAAATACACCTTTGCCTGTGGAAATGCCTTGCCAAGCCCACCTGTGAGCCCAGCAAACTCCCCAGTTACAGAGCACAGCATAGCCACAGGCACTGCCATTTCACTGGCTTGATAGGGAGACGTGTGGAACACTCAATTCTTTAGAGTGGCTTGGATTCCTGAAATGACCGAGCTGTTGCGTCAGTTTGCGAGTGACTCCGGGTGAGAACTTGCTCCAATTCTTGTTTCTGAGAGCAGAGTCAGTAGGGTAATTCTGGCTTCATTTTGCATCTATCCCATCTGACGCCAGTCAGTGAGTCCCCTCCAGCACTGGCCAATGAGCTGTCTCTGCCTTTGATCATGCTGGTACTGCAGCAGGTAGCAAGCAAACACACACTCCTTAATAGCATCTTTAGCCCTGAATTTCTTGTATCCACAGCACTGGGTGGATTCTGGGTGATTTCTGCTGCTGGGGTCTTTCAAACTTCCCAGCTTTTAGAGCACCTGGCAAAGGGGAGCTCTGGCAGGAGAGCATGCATTTGGCAGATCAGTTTTTGCTTCATGCAGAGATGTTTAAGTGCCTTATTGTATTGGTATCACTGTAGCAAACTGCTTTCTGGTGGGCAGTTGTAAGGATCCAAGTAAGAATTCTTGTTGTAGGAGGGAGAAAATGTAATGCTGTAAACTAAGGCAGAATATGGATTGGGGAATTGTTAAGTTCATAAAAGACTAAAAGATATTATTGCTCAGATACAGTTTCTGGGCTTGCCCTTCCTTCCCTTTGATTCAGTTGTCTGAATCAAAGCACAGATTTTCAAAACAGAATTTGAGAAAGTAACTAATGGAAGGTATTCCTGACAGAACTTTTGGTCCTGAAATCTCTTATAAATATATGGGTATAACCTCTCTGGTAGCTGAATTTTTGTGTTGGAGCCATGTCTGTTTTCCTTGCTTGTGTTTTTATGTTGACAAAATAAAATGGGCACTGTTTCATGTGCTTGAGGTGCTGTTTGGCTATTGAGCAGAACACTTTGCAGGGAAAAGAAGTATCCTTTGGTTATCAGTGCTGAATAATAAATGTCATAAAAATGTGTTGTTATCACGGTACCCCTGGTTTATAACAGGTACACAGTGAGCAGGTTGACAAATGACCTAGAGAACTTGTGTTATGACTGGGAAATGAGAAGGGCATTGAAAATAAGGCTGCAGTTCACAGGGGAGGCTGCATGTGTTGCTTTTGCTAGCTTATGGGAGTTCTTAGCTTGGGCGACCAACACTGTCATCTTAGAGCAGAGGGATATGGAATTAGTCTCAGTTTCTTCAGTGTATGTGGTTTATATGGAAACCATGTCTGTTTTCTGATGCTTGCAGCTTTAAGCTGTCCCAAGTTGGTGCTGCAGCTTGGGGAGTCTCAGATTGCCGTGGAAAGATTTAATTCCTTCCCCAGAGGTCTTGCTTTGTGTAAACTTAAAATTTGATATTGATCGTAGAAGTACAATATTTCATTGCTGCTTGGAAGTAATGAGGAATAAATTCAGTTTATGCCAGTGTATATGCCATCTGTGTGTTAACCATAAAAGAATGAAGCAATAATCTCTTCTTTTGGCTGTCTTTTGATCTTGGGGTTGCAACGTGGGTTTGCTTTCCATCCGCTGGATGCCTGTCTGTGTTCTTGCATCAAAGGTGTTTGGCACTGATAGTCTGATTTGGCTTTGGCAATAAAAAATTCTAGATGTAACTGGGCAAAACATCAAGAAAGATAAGAAAAAAGGGGTTATCTCAGGAAGTCTGTACATAGAGAAGTTGATAGAGTTAGTATTTCCCCATCAGCTTTCTTACTTTTGTTCCTGTGCTTCCTAGATGTCTGTAGTCATTTTTTTCCTTGGTCAACTACCTGCAAAGATAAAATTTACCTTCATGCCAGAGAAAGTAAAAAGTGGAGTTATCCTTCCTTCTTTATCATTGCAGCTCTCCAGTGCACATCAATGAAGGATTTCTTGAGTACCCCTTTTTTTACTTCAATGCAAAGACTAGAGTAATTTTGATTTCATGTGAAAAATGAACCAGCATAGTGGGGGAGAAGCAAGGAAGGATATGTCAGCATTCTCAGCTGATGTTGCTGTTATAATGAAACACAGTGGACTGAAGCACTATTTCTGTTTAATGTGGTGAAGTAGGAGGGAAAACATTAAGATGCAATGTTTGTCTACATAATGCAGACCAGTGTGTTGTAGGGTGGAGGACATTTTTTTGTGGGAATGTCAGAGTGGAAATATCCAATGGCTGTTAAAAAAAACAGATAAGCCTTGGTGATTAATGCCCTTTTTCTCATTAGGCCCTTTACAAAATAGTAGTGTACTTCTGTAGTGAATGTAATTAGGTGTAGAATTTTAAAATAGCTTTTTCAAAGTCTACTTTCTCATCACATTGAGTTTTTCTATTGCATGTTTTCTTATGTTTCATTTATTTTAACTTTGTTAATGTAGATCTCCAAGGTGAGTCATGCTTTGATAAAGTGTAAAAGGAATTGACTGTTCCTTATGTCTGGTGTGATTTTGGATGGCCATTTAATTTCATCAGCTGATAGTCGTCAAGTTTAATGTACAAGAATTTCAAGACTGGCTTAATAATTTAAGAGCACAAGCAATATGTTCCAGTGAGTATTTTTTTGTGCCACATCAATGCTTGTAGTAAGTGTGTATGCCAGGGATAGTAATTAAAAACCTGGGCTGTTGAAGATCCAATGTTCAGCTTGTTCAGCTTTTTATGCCCAGTGGTGTGAGCAAACCATAAGGAAGCAAATTATTTAATAGGAAAGTGGACGTAATTACGGAACTACTTCTTTTTTTTTTTTTTTTCAGCAACAGAGAATGACTTGCTAAATTATTAACTTTTTAGAGCACCTCTATAAAAAGTGGTTTTCTTTCAGAAGATAAGGGGGATTTGGGTACTACTTTGCCCAGATTAGTACTGAGCTGCCTTGTTTCTGTTCCTGCACACAGATACAAAAGGTGGGGCAGCTGGTGACCACCAGGTGTGTTTTTGAGTGCATGCAGACTCTTTAGGCACTTTACCCTTTAGTCCTAGGTGCCTGCTTCTGAACTACAGGGGGATTATTGTCCCTCTGCTCAGCTCGCTGGCTGCTCCACTGCACTTGTGTGCCTGTCCCTCTAGCAAGGCCTTTTCCTTGCTATGATTTCTCTGCTAAGTAGGTGTTAATACTATTTTTTCATAGTTGTGCCTTTTTCATCATTTAAGAATCCCTCCAGCCTGCTTCCTCTGGGTTTCATTTGTCTTGTAAACCTAGTGTAATCCCTGATTAGTTTCATTGCTGCTTTCCTAGCTCTGGAAAAGGGAGAAAACAGGTCTAACTTATGGAATATGGACTGGAAGAGGTCTCCTTGGAATAGACATTTGAACTCCAAATACAAGTCTAGTGAAAGACTCTTTGCCAGGGATCAAAAGCAAAGCATGTGTGGGTTTATGTCTTAATGTAAGGGAGCTTACTGAGACAGTGGCATGGGATTTGTGCTGTGAGACTGCTGTTTATCCAGTGCCTGGTACAATACAGTACAACTGCAATTAATGAGAGAGAATGTAGCTATTACTGTCTTAGTTTGAATGGCTGTGTGCGTTGATTATGCACTATATATCTTTTAATTGAAGCATTTAAATTATTTTTGTTAGTTTTAATTCCACAACTAATTCCACAATTTATGCATCGGCTCACTGAGATCTCCAGTTTTTGTAGTGCATAATTGTTCCTACTATAAGAAGAAGGACTTTGATTTTTGACTTTTGGTTTTGGTCAGCTGTATTGCAATGACTTTGTGCACAAAACAGCTTTGTTTTAGGAGATAAATTATTTGAAGATAACTTGATCCAGAAGGATAACTTCATTTTCTATAGTTATCACCTGTTTGCAGGTTGTGGTTTCTTCCATGGTGGTGTTCTGTTTTCATCTAATTTTAGTTGCTGGACTATCACCACTGAGTGACAGGGTTATTGTATTTAAAACCTGAACGTAGGTTCTTACCTTGAGTTTCTGTTTGTATTAACTGTGAGCCCAGCCACGTATAGAAGTGGGGACATACAATCACACAATTTCATGATTTCCAAATAAGTTTTAGGTAAGCCTTTAAATAGAAGAATGATGTAGCAGCAGTCCTTGAAGCTTCAAATAGATACCAGAGTTTTGTTAATTCTACTTTTTTGTCTCTCTGAAACTATGAACAGCTCTCTGCTAGTACTCCATAGAAGAATAGAGTCCCTACTTTCTTTTATATTAAATAAACTGCAAATTTTCTTTTTCAACTGGCACTGATAAAATGATGAAAGAGAAGATAGTACAATATGTTTGCAAGCAAGGGAAGCCAAAGTAGCATTACAGATACCACTAATCCCGCTGATCCCTCAACCCTCCCCCTTCCCACCCTTTTTTTAAGTCTTCTCTTTTGTTTGATTGTTCATGCGTGGTCTGGCAATCTAAGGTCTTGATCTTTTACAAACACAGTTCATATAGCCAGATACCATTAAAGTCTAAGGTGATGCCAAGGATGATCTTCCTGTGGGCTCTCTCACTTTAGATTGTGAAATGTGTTTGACAGCAGGGTCATCTTACTGAGTATATTTGTTTAGCAGGTTATTATTGTAAATAGTTTTAAGAAACTCAGTAACCAGCTTTGCTTTAATTAAAATTATATGAAAAAATCACATATTTTAAACTAAATTCTTTAAAAAGTTCCTTGAAACAGTATTTTCTTTAAACATTTAGAATCTATGATAACTGTCTTTTGTCTGGAGGCTGATTATGCCATACATAAAGGCACTTGCTTAACTGAAATTTGGAAGAGATGTGCATAGTTTGCAATGAAAAGGCCTCTTAGGAGTTAAGAATGAGCTAAAGGGCCAGTGCCACCAAATTTGTCAGGCATGGTTTGCCCTTAGTGAAGCCAGGTCATCTCCTTATTTTCTGTGTGTTAGCATAGTTTCCAGGAGCTTCTGCTCTGTGATCTTGGTAGGTAGAGAAGTGAGATTGGGGGGTTTGTGTTGCCCAGGTCTTCCTTACTTTCATTTTTAGAAATGGACTTAGGTTCCTACGTTGCCAGCCTCACCAGGCTGCCGTGGCTTCTCCAATATGATGGATTGTGGCTTAGCCACATCCTCTGCCCATTCGCTCAGGAGCTGCGGATGCATCTCATCAGTTCCCGTGGACTTGTGCACCTGCAGGCTCCTTAGATGGCCTCAAAACTGGTCTTCTCCTACCTTGGGTGGTGGTTCTTTATTCTTCTAGTCCCTGCATTTGTCTTTCATGACTTGGGTGATGTGACTGGAAGTGAAGACTGAGGCAAAAAAGTCACTGACTGACTCGGCCTTCTCCATGTCGCGGGTAACCGTGATTCCTTTTTCCTTCTAGAGGCGACTCACATTTTCCCTAGTTTTCCACCCTCTCTAGGATTCCTTTTTGTATTTGAGCTTGTCCAGGAGTTCTTGTTCATCCGTGCAAGTTTCCTGGCTTTTTTTGCCTGACTTCCCCTTTATTGGGATGCCTGACTCCTGAACTTGGAGGAGGTGGTCCTTGAATATTTGTTTTCTTGGGCCCCTGTTCCATTCAGGTACTTTACCAAGCAGATCCCTAAATTACTTGAATAGAAGTCAAGTCAAGCAGGTCTAGTAGTTCATCTGTCTTTTTTTGTAGTTGATTTTTCTTATAATTTGAAAGTAGTAGTCAATTAACTGCTGCTTCACTGAAGGTAGTACAAGGTGTGTGGTTGTCTGTGGGTGACTGTTCTAATTTCCTGTGCCTCCTGTGATCCATGCTTTAGCTGATGGAATGCGTATTGGTTTTACTTCCATTTTTCTGTCTTCCAAGTTTTTATGCCTGTGAATGAACTTGTTTGCTTTGCCAACTCACCCTTTATCAAAGACTTAATTGACTTCTTCTTTTACAGGGCATGCAAAGGGCAACCAATGTTACCTACCAAGCTCACCACGTCAGCAGGAATAAGAGAGGCCAAGTGGTGGGAACAAGAAGTGGTTTTCGTGGATGCACAGTCTGGTTAACAGGTACAGCCATGGATTTCTGAGGATCCTTTTATTTTAGTTACTCCTTTGAAAAGCTACTTAGCTATAGCTCTGTTTTGCATGCAGAGTTGAATGTTTGTGAAATCTAAGACCTTGATGAATTTTATTACTATTTTTGGCTAGACTAGCAGGAAATGGCTTTGGGACAAATAGTAACTTCAGAATGTATTTTGTTCAGTGCTCTGGGAGGGTTGTTTTTTTTGCTACTGTCTGCTGCTTAATTCTGGTTGAGTTTTGGAATGTATGGAGCTTTTTGTTTTCTTTGTGTGTTGCTTTTTTTTCTTTCTTTTGGTTTTAAATAATTCTGTCTCTTTGCACCATCCATTTCATCTATTTAGAAATGAAATGCCACTTTTTTTTTGTCAAAGTCTGTACTTCTGGATTGTTTCTGTAAAAACCTCTTCTCTTTGGGTTGTTCTTGTCTCCTTGGTTTGAAATAACATTTCAACATAAACCTGTGCCATTGGACAGCAATTGCATGTTTAGGCAATTCATACTGGCAGTTATTTTTGAGATCAGCTCTGTGGGTTTTTTGTAAATACATTCTGGAAGACATTTTTTTTGTTTCTTAACAGTGAGGGAATTTTTTTGTTCTGTCTTTCAAAGTTTTTGGAAGCTTTAAAGTATTTCCTTTGAAGGTTGTTTTGTTTTGTTAAAACTGGTAATAATAAAAAGATAGCAAAATATATATAGTTTGTAAACCATTTAGAACATTGTTGTATTGCAACATAAAGATCTTCACAGATTAAGTAAAACTGGTTTCCACTAGGGTTAGTTAACGTGTGTGAAATGTAAAGCAGTCATTGATAACAAACTGCTGAGAGCCATTCCAAGCAGATTTTTTACAGTGTCTTGCTGTCATGTATTTATTTGGGAAAAGAATGGAGCCCTTTCTCTCACTGTTTCCATCACACAGCTTCAGCCTCTCTCTCAGTGCTTGAATGATCTGGTGGGATGCCTTTCTGTTTCTTCTGGTAATTCATTAATCTAATTTTGAAAAAAACATCATGATAAAAATGTTTTCTCAGTTATCTAAATGGCAACATTTTCCAGTCAATGTTCTTTTTAAACAAATGTAATCTTAATGCCCAATTTCCTTTTTTTTTAGGAAGGAGGGTGGTGGTAAGATATCAAGAATGTGTGTGGGAAGCTAGATTATTGAAGATGTTTGAGCAGTAATGTGAAAGGGTGAAAAGGACTGTAGGCACTGAAGTAAGCAATATTAGCCTTGAACTGTGCAAACATGAGTTTGAAAATTCTGATAGGTATTAGAATAAAAGCTGAAATATTGGTATACTCCAAGATTCTTTCTCTTTGTCAGCACTCCTGGAGTGGGAGTGTACAGAAAGATCTTTCAGGGATTGCTTTTCATTATTCAACGTAGCCTTTATTTGAGAGCTCTATTTTAATGAATGTTGAGTCAGAGGGTCCTAGTAAAGAAAACTGAGGAATGTAGCAAAAATACGGAAAAACCTTGCTTTCATGTGTAAAATAATACACAATTTTGAGAGTGGAAGTTATTTTAAAGACTTGTCAGCTTGAAGACTTTTTTAAAATTCATTAATGTATAACCTTAACTTTTGCAATTCGTTACATGTTGGAGACCAAATGATGTGTGAAAAACTGGAGTGTGTGAGTGAATAACAAGTTAGATGTGGGGACAAAAATGGCAAGTCAAGGACTTCATCAGTGAGAAGTAAATGATGAAGTTGCTGAAATCTTCTTTTGGTCTGTCATGCCTGTTTTCTATGGGGGTGTTTTTAATTGCTGCCAAAAGAAGACTTCTGTTTCTTGTCTTGTGTTCCTTCTCTTGCCTTGCACATACTGTACTGCTTGCCCAACTCAACACTGAGCTGATTCATCTTGGGAAATCATCAGTGAACTTACCACAGCCTCCCTCACACACACAGAAAAAGGGAAAAATACCCCATGGATGTGTGTGTGGGGCGTTAGATTAGCTAACTGTGTTGGCTAATGGGCACCAGAGGAAGCAATGCAGTGACTCCTTTTCTTTAACTTACCCTAAATACCCTAAACTGTCAAGGTTTCCTTTGTACTTTGTGTTTTCTTAGGACACTCTTCTTAGCATGGTTGCTGTCCTTTGCCATAGATGTCTTGGAAGTAACACCAAGCTGCAGTTTTTTGTGACTTTCTTGTTTTTCTCCATTCTTTGCAAGTTAGAAGAAATCTTAATCATCTAAATGAAAGTGGACTTTTTAGGGCCAGCAAAGGTTTGCTGGCGAAGATTCTAAATTGGACCAGAATTTGATAGTACAATTTTCTTGTTGCTAACACATGCCAGTTAGTGGAGCATCACTACTGGATGTGAATCTTGAGCGAGTCAGTGATGTCTAATTCAGTGCTGATAATAGGAGTAAGAACAGAGTGTGAGTTTGGCCTGATCCCATTTCATTTGTTGACTGAAATTCACTTCAGTGTGAGATCTTCCTCTTCTCATGTAAATATAACATCTTAACTGTTTTTGGTTTCTGAATTAAGTTTGCTCAGGTAGTAGTAATTGCCAGCAGCACTGGAGAAAGTGTGTCATCTCTGTAAGCAGCAGCAGAAGAGCTCAAGACAAAACCCTTACCGGCTTCAAACTGCACACTTAACTTTTACCTTTCTCTCTTTTTACCTGTTGTCTGTGTAAAAGCCATTTGGCTTACATTCCAAGTAAGCTTATCCAGAAGGCATTGCTGCTGATGCCTGTCACTTTAGCATTTTGCATATACTACAACTTGCCTTAACTTGCTTCTATGCTTATAACATATTTGTATCATTATTGAATATTTTAGGTCTGTCTGGTGCTGGGAAGACTACAGTGAGCATGGCACTGGAAGAGTATTTAGTATGCCATGGTATTCCATGCTACACATTGGATGGGGACAATATTCGCCAAGGCCTTAATAAGAATCTGGGTTTCACACCAGAAGACAGAGAAGAAAATGTCCGTCGTATTGCTGAAGTTGCTAAATTGTTTGCAGATGCTGGTTTGGTGTGCATTACTAGTTTCATCTCTCCTTATGCTCAGGTAAGTGTCAAAAGCGTCTGGATGAAACATAGGGAAAATACAAAATGCAGTATTTTGTTCAGAATCCTAGTTACAGAAATCCCTTTCTGAACTTAGCCAGAATCAAATACTTACTTGTGTTTTTGGTGACATTTGTGCTTTACGGAGGTGATTACTCAAAAGAGAAATAGTAATTTTAAATATAGAATGCTTTCATTAGTTCTATAACTGGAACTATCCTTCAGTCCATTAAACAGAATTATTACTCTAATATTACAAACAAGCTCAAATGATGTTCCGAAAAAGATTATTAAAATTGCAATATCTTCTTTGATTCATGTAGATTGCAGTAATTTATAAATACGAAGACTAGGTGTACACCTAACCTGAAGACTCAGTTAAATTGCTTTTAAAAACAGTTTTTCCTTTAGTAAATGAATATTGAGAGCTTTATTTTTACCAAATGGCTCAAGGGAAAAGTATTTTAATTGCCTGTAGGTTTAATTGCCTTTATTTCATGTAGTCCATACAACATGACATTCTGTAATACTGAAAATCAACGTAAGTCCATGTGAAGACATGAGAACCTGGAAGGGGGAGACAAAAAGGATATGTGAACACACAAGTATCTTGAAGAATGACCCAGGAACTTAAGCTTAGGTGTTTCACAGCACAAGAATGTGATATTTCTTTGGTTAGAGTGGTACAAACAGTTCTTCTGATAATGATTTGGGCAACTCAAACCCTACAGTAAAACAGAAGTCTCTAGAGATGAGAACAATAACTAATAAAATAAAAAGTATTTAATAAGAGAATATTTTAGTGGATTTTGGAAGGCTTTTTTTCTCTCGGTAAAAGTCACCAATATTGTTCCAATGTTTGGCAAGCCATAAAAATAATACTATGCAATGAAATAACACAAACAATGCAATATTTTGACTACATAAGTCTTGGTTATATCGGGGCAGCAGGTTACACCTCCTTCTGGCTGTACTCAGATAGGTAATTCCTCAGACATATATGTATAGGTATAGAAAAACCTGCACTCTGTTGGCTGGGTTTGGTTGTGTTTTTTTCTAATCAATCAAGTTTAATGTAAAATATCTCACTTCTTCCTGTAAGCTTTTACCATGTGATGTACTGTAGCCAAAGTGATGTAGCTTGCAGGGCATCAGTTGATCAAATCACATTTCTTTTTTTAGACTTTGAAAGCTTGTTTACATTGTGCTGTCAGCTTCTTTAAAATGAACTTCAAAGGCAAAAACCAGCAAAAATATGTGGGGGCAACATTTTATGATTTTTTTTCTGTTTTTCTTCAGGATCGAAATAATGCCAGACGAATTCATGAAGGAGCAAGCTTGCCTTTTTTTGAAGTATTTGTGGATGCTCCATTGCATGTCTGTGAGCAGAGAGATGTTAAAGGACTGTATAAGAAAGCCAGGGCTGGAGAAATTAAAGGTGAACTTAGATGTAATCACATCCTTTCTGCTTAAGTGAAACATTGGTGTAATTTGACTCTGTGCAAGTGGATGTGCTCAAGTCTGAGTGTACCACCTTTAAAAAGAGCATGGATTCAGCTCAGGACTGAGGAGAAAATTGGAATTGACTTCTAGCTCATGGAACTGATTAGTTAAGTGTGTAGGACAGTAAAAGGGCAGAATGACTAACCACATACAGAAAAACCCTTGAGCACATTAAAGGTTGCAATAGAAACAGCATAACGATTGAGGATTAGTCTGTCTCCTCCGTGTGTCCATTGACCAGTTAAAAAGAGCCTGATTTTTTCTAAAGTCCTTTAAGAACTCCATTAATAAAACTTGCTAGTTTCTTCCAAAAAGTAAGGCATGGCCACTGTCTACCTGTAAAGACAATCAAGGACACTTCTGAACATACCAACTTTTCCTTTTAAATCAGTGTTTTATTCTAGTGCCCATGAACATTATTTCCTATTCATAGCCTCAGGTCAAGATTTAAGTATAACTTGGAATAAAAAAAAGCTTGGCTATGCAGTCATTCATTGCAAGTATTGTTTCAAGTGCTGCTTTGCTCTGCATTACATTATAGTTGAGGCTGATGGTAGATAGCTCTGTATTTAGTAGCAATTTTAAGGCAATTACTTTTGGATGCTGTATGAATTCACTTTAATCAAAAGTGCTATAAAATTCAGGAAATCTAAGACATTCCATATGAGTGAGTACTTGATACTTCTGGTTCTACAGAATATTTCATGTGAACACCAGGAATAAATAAACTTGAACTAAGATTCGTTCAGAATCAAAGCAAGATGGCCTGAACTGACACGATACAAAGATACAGTTCTGAACGGAAACCTTATTTGTGCCTGTTTTGTGAACATCCCTGATATTTTGTTTATTTTACAAGCCCCATAATGAAATTGTGTTTCTGTAGAAGTGATAGGAAAGTAAACAGTGCATGAGCAAGATACAAGGAGTAGCAGTAGCTGTATCTTATGCCTTCTCTGGTATATGAAGGATGAAAATTAAATGAACTTGCCATTTCACAAGGAATGTCAGCTACTGTTATCATCTTTTTCTCTGACAATCGTAATGGGACACTTTCTTTGCCTCCTGTTCCCACTCCTCCAGTAATCAGATCCTTCTAAAGTATATAGGTTTTGGAAAAAATACCAGTCTTTTTACTCACATGGGGTGCTGCAGTAACTGATATTTTTCTTAGTTGAGGAACTGAACTACTAATTTTGAGGGTATTTAAATCCAAAGTAAAAAACAGGAGTTCTAACGTTTGCATTTGTACTTGTGGAGGATTCTGATGTTCAGTTGCTGTAGCCCAGCTAATACTCCTGATGCAGATCTGCCTTGTAGTGCTTATACTCTTCGCCTTTAAAATTGACTTTCCTCCATTGCTTATGCGTGGGTGGTTAGAATCTCCACGATTTCAAAGCAGATTGCAAGCTAAGTAGGCCAGAACAAGTGTCACTGCTAGCTTGTGCAGTCTGTGACAGCTCTTATAACTATAATAAACACGCTCATCAATCTTACATTAGCCGCTATCTTGAGATGAGTATATTAGCTAGACTAATGTAATAAGTGTTGAAATTCCACACTTCAGAGTACTGCTTGGTGGTATGAGTGTAAATTTGCATCTATACTCGGTGTTCATAATATTTTTTCATCTTTTTTTTTTAAGAGTAGCAATCAGCTGATAATGAAGGGCAGTGGATGACTAGCTCTGGGTTGATGGGCACAGTTCTTCCACCAGTGCTCTTTTCTTTATTCACAATAAAAAATAGTTTCACCAACGCAGAAGTGTGATGTGTGTGCTGCAGAATGCTGAAGTTTGATGCAGTCAGATAGTAAAATTAGGAAAGGGTCTGATAAAGAAAAAGCTGCTGATTTCCCTAAGAAATCCTGTATTTAGGAAGCTAAAACTGTTCTTGCAGGTTGTGTTAGTTTATGTATAGAAAAATGTCTGTGAACAGCATTAAAACTGAGTCATCTATTGGAAGAAATCACCTAATATTTTTGTCTTATTTTCGTAGGTTTTACTGGGATTGACTCTGAGTATGAAAAACCAGAAGCCCCAGAGCTTGTGCTGAAAACTGATTCCTGTGATGTGAATGATTGTATACAACAAGTTGTGGAACTTCTTCAAGAGAGGGTGAGCAGAAATGGAAACATATCTTAGAAACTTTTTTCCTAAGTATTTGTACCTGCATTATGAATGTAAGTGCTGGGAAAAGCAAAGACAGTTTTTGAGAATTGCATATGCATCTTTCAGTTCCGACTTTTAAGCGTATCCTATTGTGTGTTTCCTTTTTAAACCTAAACATTGCACAGCATTGATCTCCAAGTGAAATAAGATTTGGACAAGTGGAAAACTAATTTATATCAATAACTGGAAGGGAGAGAAGGCTGTCTAAGTTTTGACAGAAGCAACAGTGAATGCTGACTTAAAAATTAAATTGCTAGCAACCAATTTTAAAGAGTGAATTTTTTACATTGTCTCTATAGTGTACAAATTAAAACATACTGCAGATGTGAAAGGACAGGGGTGCACTTACACAGTGATTTGATCTCACTTAAATAGGGGCTGCTGTACTTGTGTTTGCTTTCCCTTGTTTCCACTGTTTTTCTTGCACTAGTGAAAGTGGTCCTGCAATAGTGTAATGATCAGCTCAGGAAGCTGATCTTTCTGGCATGGCTGAGTTGAGTTTATGGTTCATAGCTTCTGAAAAGGTAGGTCTCTTTCCTTGTACATGCCTACAATCTAGACCATCCCTTTTGAAGTCTCCTAGCCTTCTCCTGTAGCCTGGTAAGTGGATTTGCCTCATTACCCAACCTAAAAATATCCACCCTCAACAAACCCTACACGGAAAACAAAACTGACAAAAAATGCCAAACTCAACACTAAAAGTGAAGGCAGGCAAGAGATGGCTTTATCCTCTTGAAAACATACCCCTAGAATTTGCTAATCCTTATGTAGAAGAAATGTGTTTCCTTACATTCTCATCTGTAGTCAGTGAGTAGTGGATGACATTCCGGACAACTGTATATTTTTTTAATGGAGATACTCTCGCAGATGATAATTCATGCTTTTTTATGTGAGTTGGATGTTCCGGAAATTTAGGGTGTAGACAGTAGTTTGAGTAAAGCTCCACCAAGTGTTGAGGTTGATACAAACAAAAGACCTCACCGTGTAGCCAGCAAGTGTTAATTTTAACTCTCTGTGTAAGTACAGCTCTGGAGAGATTTAGTCTCTTGTATCGAAATTTTCAAGAAAACTCCTCATGGATGATTTCTTGCTCAGAGTTGCTCAGAAGGTAAAACAGGGCAGAAAACCGTAAGAGAATTCTAGATTTTTGCCCAAATCCCCATCTGAATTTTTTTTTTTGGAGGAAAAAAGGAGAGCTGTGTAGGAGTTCTACCTATGAGAGGTGCCAGTTCCTGACTGTGGGGGCCCTGTGTATTGATGCACAGTGCTGACTGCTGGCTCCTGGCCAAGTCTGCTTTGTTTAAGGTATATTTAGCACTTTTTTCCTTTTCCTTGAAGACAACACTCTCTTGAATGGCAAGATATCTTAGTGGTTGCTTAGTTCAATGAGAGTCAATGAAATTGAGTCAAGGCTAAACAGGCACGTCTTGTTTTTAGACCATATTAATGCAGTGCTCTCTTGAGGATATAATTTCTGTAGATTCCTGTAGTTTGAACAAGAGGCCTTATAAGAAGGCTGAAGAAGGACTTTTAATAAGGGCTTTTAGGGATAGGACAAGGCTTTAAACTGAGAGAAAGTAGTTTAGATTAGATATTAGGAAGAAATTAATCACTGTGAGCTAGTGAGACACTGGAGCAGGTTGCCCAGAGAAGCTGTGGATGCCCCATCCTTGGAGGTCTTGAAGGCCAAGTTGGATGTGGCTTTGAGCATCCTGCTGAAGTGGAAGGTGTTCCTACCCATGGCAGGGGGATTGGAATTGGTGATCGTTAAGGTCTTTACCAACCCAAACCATTTTGTGCTTCTATGATTCTATGAAATAAATTATTCAGCATTGTAAAAAGCATTATGAAAACTTGTGCCCGTGCTGTGACAAAGATTACCTGCATGCTCTGCTGTAAATAACCAGAGCATAACCCGGGGCTCGAGGGAAGAAATTTTGCAGTTTTATGTGGCACTTGTGAGACCTTGTCTGGATACCTTGTCCAGGTTTATGCCCTTCTCCTTCACCCAGAAGAAAACAGACATTGATGTGCTTCTATGAGCTGAGCAGAAGGTCACCAAGATGGCTGGAGTATGTCACAAGGAGAGGCTGAGGGGAAGTGGATTTGTTCAGCCTGGAGAAGACAAGGCTAAAGGAGTTCTTGTTGCAGTTTCTATCATCCAAGTGGGAAGGTATAGGGAAGACGGATGAAGACTTTCTTTAGAGGAGCACAAGGGTAGGATGAAGGGCAGCACACATGAGACAAAATATGGGAGATTAAAATTAGACATAAGGGAAAAGCCTTTTGATGTGAAGATGGTCAATTATTAAAACACGTTGCTATGAGTGTTTGTGAATGCTCTGTCCTTAGAGATGTTAAATGCTTGATTGGCTGAGCAGCCTGCTGTAGTGGGACCGGTTTTGGGCAGGAGGTTGGACTAGATGATCTCCAGAGGCAGTCAGCATCAACAAAGAACCCACCACCCCAGTGTGAGGAGGCACACTTCCATAAAGCATCTAGTTTATTTTTTTATTATTTTGTCATTTGTGTGAATGTATTGAGAAATAATAAATACTGAGGATTATTCTATAACTTGTCTTTTGGTAGAATTAAGCTTTCAGTAAAATTGATGCCTTAGAATGGTCACTAGATGGCTTGCTAGCCTAGCACTTTCCTAATTCCTAAAATGCATGGATTCCTTCTGTTGTTGGTTTCTTGTTTTGTTGTTGTTTTTTTTAAAAATCTAAGTTGATGTTTTAAGTACCACTTTCATGTGTGCGAGGGAGTATAGGTTTACTAATCCTACAAGTTCTCTAAATGTCAGACTCAGTTCCTAGAACTGTCTTCAAGCTGTTTACATTTGTATAATGAAGTAGGTTGTTGACAGAAACTGCTTTGTGAAACCTTTTTTTTTGCCTGTTAGTGGGACACCAAAGCCAGGATAATACTTGAAGAGATCTTTTTAAACTATTGATGTTTTGTAAAATTAGGGCAACCTACCCTGGTAATGAGCCAGGGTCCAGAGGGAAATCTTCTGTGAAGCAGCATAATATCTTCATTTGAGTCTGGGCTTGTTGCTGTGCCAGGAGTCTGCTGCAGCTCTCCTGGGCTGTAATGCTGCTGCTCAGGCAGAGAAAACAAAAGACGACTTTTGTTGTGCCTAACTTACAATGTAATAAAATCTGTTTCCAAAATGATGTCTGATATGTAATGGACCAAGTTTTTCCATATGAAACACCATTTCAAAGTGCTACTTTAATTTGTCTTCTTTTGATGTGTCTTTGAGGATATGAATTATGCAACAGCCAGTGAGATTCATCGCTTCTTGTTACCCCTGTAATCATTTTATCTCTCACTTGTCAGCATTCTACTGCCTTTGCTTTACTTTCCATGGAGGTAGTGCCTAAAGTCTGATAAGTGCATTAAAATTCCTGAGCTAACTTTGTGGTTTCTACAAGCATACCTATTTACTCTGGCCTGCATGTACTGTAAAAGTAAAGATAATTCATTTATTGTTGGTTGGGCCTGTATATACTCTGCTCCAAGCATGAGCATTTTTTCTCAAGCAGTAAAGCATTACTTTACAAAGGTTTCTCAAACACTGAAAAATGTGTTTTGAAGAGAACAGTCAGTGTGTTTTCACTGATTTTTTGCTACTGAGCATCATTGAAACGTTTGACTGGGTTATGACATATTACACAATCTTTTGTTGGAGGAGACTCAAGTTTTATCTTGATGACCTTCTCTCTTCTTTTAATTATGGTTTTATCTTTGTGTTGATCTCTTCTATCAAGTTTAAGGTCTTGAGTCTTGAGCCTTGTGGAGTGAGAATATCTTGTTTCATACACACGGAGGAAAATTGAATTACTTTTCAAATAAAAAATTGGTATGTTGGTTTTAGAGCTAGATTTCAGTTCATTGCATATATATGCACAGATGGCATCACATTTAAATATTCTAAGAGTATGTAGATGAAAGTACTGGTGTTATGTTATTAGCTGTAGGATATACATTTAATTTTTACTTCTGTATTAATTTTCAGTAGAGAAGGAACCTTATTTATTTTTACCTTCATGTTAGCATTTCTAATGTATGTTGTAAGAAAATGAGTTAAATTCATAAATGCTCAGTCTCTAAATCATTTTACTTCTTCAGCACGTGTAAAAGCATAGAGTGTGCCTTTCGACTGTAGATAATGTAGGCATGAATAAGTCATAAAAACTTCACTCAATTCAGTAGTTAAATATTTACTAGGTAAATGTTATATGGGTTATTTAAGGTTTAGAAAAAATCCCTTGTTAGAATGTTTCACTTTAGTCAATCTGCTGGCTTGAGTAACTAGCAATATATCATAATCTTGGAACAGTGCTGACTTCTAAATGAGTAAAAATTGCCTAATGAATAAACTCTTGCTACTGTGTAGTGCAACATTAGAATTTTACTTCATGATGTGTGTTCAGTGCCCAGGAGGCATTCTGAGAAAACATTAAGTTCTGTTTGTTCCTTTTATACAGGATATTGTACCAGTGGATGCCTCTTACGAGGTGAAAGAGCTTTATGTGCCAGAAAACAAGCTGCAGTTGGCCAAAACTGATGCTGAGTCTCTGCTGACCCTGGAAATAAATAAGGTATTGTGTGTTCAGGTGTCTCATTGCTGCAATTGAAGGACAGTCTGATCTGTTGCATAGTGTAAGTAGATGTTGTTGAAATACCTGTACTGGTTACAAAATACACCTTGATGTACTTTCTCCCTTGTTCCTTGAGAGAAAGGACAGTGTCTGTGTTTTCTTTGCTTACCAGAGGGAACTGAATCTTCATCATTTCATGAATAATGTCTGGTATAGTGTTACTTAATTCATGCCTAGCCTAGAGAAAAATTTTACAGTGATTTCCTCCCATGCTCCCCCACATTCATGGACATGCCTGGAATGTCTTGTATGAGAAATTGCTTTTAGAAGGATTGCTAACTTCTTTTTAAAGTTTACTTACAGAAACCACTTTATTTTGAATAGTAATTGCCTAGAAATATGCAGGAAATCAGTTACTATTTCTTGTTTCTTCTTGTTGGTAATCTTCAGCTCAACAACAGTAACCTTTTATATATGTACCAAACTCAAACACTTCCAAAGAGATGATCAGATCTACTTTATTTCTTTTTTTCTGATTAGAACATACTTGTGCTATGTTTCTGGTTTCCAGCAGAGAGAATATGGGAAAACATGGATCAACTTGATCAACCCTATTCTTATTTTGGTTAAATGCATTATTTTTCAACTCAGATCAATTTGATGAAGCTGCTTCTGACTGTGTTTCTGTTCTACCACATTCATTTTTCTGAAGAGCTAAGCCTAAACACAGATAAAATGCATGAGTTTTTCACTGTTTTTTTTTGACGGTATTACTAGAATTTAAAGCTAACCATTTGGTCTAGGAGCTGACTAAGCTCAGAGTTCAGCATCTGTAGTTAGTAGACTTTGAAGGATTGGGGTGACATACTAAGCACTGAACTAAATGGTTTTAGAGTTTACCTGGTCTTCTACTAGTAATGAATATTAATATTTCCTTTCACCACATTTTACTAGTTTCTTTTTACATATGTCTATGGAAAACTAGTCATTGCTTTGTTGAGGAATTAACACTTAAAGTCACTGTTACTAAACTTCAGTATTGTCCCATTCTAAATTGCTCCCTATTTAGAAAAACAAATAATTTCTCCCTCCACCCTCAACCAGTGGCTTGTTAAATATCAAACAAGTATCCAGTGTAAGCTTGGGAAGAAACTGTGTTTTGTACTTGCCTCGGTATAAATTAAACATAAAATAAAATTAGTCATGCCCTTTGCAAAAGAGACTTGCAAAAGCAAAGCCTGTCCTTGTCAAAAAATTGACCAAGTCTTAGTAATGCACATGCAGGAATGATGGAGACCACATACTAAGTCAGTGTGACTGAATGCTAAGGAAGGAAATTCTGTGTAAGCTGATATCTCATGCTACAAAAAGTACTAATCCAGGGAGAATTTTAGTTCTGGGTTGTCTCACTAATTAATGAAAAAAACCTGATTTCTCATTTGTTTAAAGATTAGACCTCTTAATATTTAAACACATAATTCTGTTATTTTTTGTGGTAATTGTTATTATTATTTTTCTTTTTTTTTTAAAACATCTTTGTTTGTTTTGTTAAATAAAGGCCAATGGGATTCTCTAATTTTGTTAAGATGAACTTTATCAAGATTTACAAATGAAGTTTTTTGTTGTGTGTTTGTTTGGATTTTTTAACACATGGAAATTTGATCCAGATTAAAGACTGGAAAAGTTGTTCTTTTTCCTTACTTGTAGAAGTTTTGAATTATTTGTGATTAAAAACTGTAATACTGAGAAATCTTCAATTTATACCATCCTACATTTTAGAATTAAATCATGATCTACTGTGATTAATACTTGATACCAGAAATTAAGCAGCAACTTTTATCTGCTCTAAGTCTATTTCTTCGTTTCTTTACAAGGTGGATATGCAGTGGGTACAAGTGCTAGCAGAAGGTTGGGCAACTCCCCTGAATGGCTTTATGAGAGAGAGAGAATACCTGCAGTGCCTTCACTTTGACTGCCTCCTTGATGGTAGGGTAAATCACACCATTTGTAAAACCAAGCAAACTAATAGCACTTTTAAAATATTTTTGATGCTTTGCTTCTTAGTGGTGGTGTGGTAACACTTATCAGGCTTATGCACAACCTGAGGTCTGGGATAAGAGAATAGAATATTATAATAACCAGTTTAATCTTAATGGTTTTATTATTTTTATACCCACCATCATAATAGACTTTGAGTATTTTGTCTTTTTGCCTTTACAAATTCTTTTTCAAATATAATAATTTTTGAAAAGTGTTTAATTCTAAAATGCACACTTCTAAGAAATTGATCTTAGAATTTGGTGTTGTAATTTAATTGCTGTTTAGCTCTGTGTAACAAAAGATTTGTTCTGTATTAGTAATGAAGGAAAGCACAGCAAACTGACCTGAGTGCTGGAGCTGTCACGAGTGTGAAATCAGAATTTGAGTATGAGCAATTGTCACATGTAATTGAATTGCTATGACTTGGTAATTATCCTGTGATGATTTAAATGAATATATTTTATTTTGCGTTACCAGCTGGCTAAGAACTTAATTAAGATACTGAATAAGTCATAACATCCTCAGATTTTGAAGTTTGATTGTGATCCTCTGTCATTTTTCATGTATTCCTCTTTGAAGAATCTGTTTTACTCCAGTCTTTTTCCTATATTCATGTTTCCTTTTGCATTACTTTTGTCTTGCTAGAGACCACATAGCAGAACAAAAAGAAGTCACTTGTCTTTCAATTCTATGGTACAGACATCTGTTGTTCTTCTTACATTTCTTAATTCCGTTTTCTCTACGGTACTATCTGTAGGTGCTGTCCTAGACAGCATAATACCACCCTGTTACTTTGGAGTATCTAAAGTTTGCAGTATAATTTTGGACTCCTAGTTTTGTTTCAGTTTCATTTGCCTGCTGTGCATCCATCCAGGTGAAAAGTCCTCTGCAGATGACAAGCAATGCATTCAACTTCTAAAATAGCTTGTAGGTCCTAGTTCTGTCCAGTAAATCTGTCTGTAAATCAAGATTTTTATAAGGCATTTAAGACTGTGTATAGGTGAGTGTTTCAGATATAACAACATAACAATTTCTTTAACTTTTTTGCTGTTGTTATGAGTATCTCATCTATGCTACAAAAAATAGGATCTTATGAATGGAAACAATTTTCAGTCCTAAACTTAAATAAAACCGTTATGTTCCTCTAAATGTTCTGTTACTGATTTCCTCTTTTTAGATATCTACTACAGCACTTACAAGTAAAAATCTTTTCAGAAAAATATGATTGTCTTGAAGCTGCTTTGCTACTTGCAGCAATAGCAACAGTTAAGTCAGAACAACATCCTGAAAGTTTCCTCCTTGCTTGGTGTGTTATAGTTCTTGGTCTTAGAGCAGCAGTCATTTTGCAGGGCTTTGATTCTGAAAAGTGGGAAATGGTTTATTATCTGCAGTGCAGCTCATCCTTTGGGCTTTAAGTGCAGTGTTCGTACTGACTGACTTCTAAGCTATAGAGATGTGTTGATAATATCCCTTTAAAGGTTAAGTTGTCTGGAAAAGTCACATCCTGACCCTGTGCTTATCTGTGATTTAACAGATTTGCTTCACTACCTTGCCTCAGTTTCTTATTTGTACAGTGGCTGAAGAAAAATGTACAAAATACTATACATTTATGCTGGTCATGGGCAAAATAATCAACAGGTTTGACATATCTTCATAGTTTGAAATATTTATTTATTTGTCTGCAAAGCAAAAGTTGGGGGTTTTTTTATAATTATCAATTTTGGAGTTTCAAACCACTCTGTGTGACTGCTGTCAAATTCAATTTCATAACCTTTGAAAATAACTCTGGGCACTAAGGCTGATGTTAGGAGGAGATGCACAGCATGCATTATGCATTTTGCATTATGAAAAAAGGGGGATCTATTTTTCTCTTAAGCTTTTTATCCAGCTTTATAATTTTTAATTTCCTAAGAAATTTAATTTTCTAATAAAAAGTATTGCCTAAATGATAGCAAAATCAGCCTTATTTTAGTGTCTTGGCAAATGCCAAAACCTCCATTAACTTTAAAGGGTCCGTGACTTTTCTCCTGGAGGCCACCCAAAGGTTTTGCACTCAGGCATATGCTTATGCCTTTGTAGATAGCCAAGCCTTTGTAGAAGACTTGCAGTATTTACTCCACTGGGTTTCTCAAATCTCACTCCTGTAGAAAAGAGAAACAAGACTTCCAGCATCTGGCAGTGAAGTAGGTGCTTAGAAATGAGGACCACACATAACCTTAAAATTCAGCTGCATTGGCTTAGTTTTAGAAGTAAAGTAGCTGATAAACTTTCAGCTGAACAAACTATGCAAAATGTTTGCCTGATTCAACAGTTTCTCAGCAGATTTTTCTGAAAGATAAATGCTTGAATATGAATACAGTTTTAAATAAATAACAAAAGTCACCTTTTGAAATAGTTCAGTTAGGTATGTTAACTACTTGGGTGCTTTTGTCTGCTCCTGTTGTATTGATTTTTTTCTTAGGGGGCAAAGTATGTCTACTGAGAATATAATTTCCTTTTTACTAATTATTCACTCCAGTAACAATCTTGCCTAATATTTTAGTTGATCTATTTTAAAATGTTATTTGTGTATTTCTACTTTTTATATAGATTCTTGAGAAAGGTATTAATTTGAGCTTCCCAAAAAGTAGTATCCTTGCAGTTGAAATATTTTTATGCAGCTCTAAGTACTTACTATATTTAGTTCTGTGTTCACTCTTTCTCAAACCTCAGTGTTTGCTCAGTTTTATAGCACGTGTATCTTATGGAAGTGTGAGTTCATTCTAAAAGTTCTTTAATCCCTGTTAAAATAAATGTTTCAACTGCCTGTCATGTAATACATTTACAGCCTTAAAAGTCACCTGTTAATTGCGTAGATTTTCATAACAACTTTGATAACTGTTACCAAGGATAAAGGCCTTTTTTTTTCTTTCTGCAGGGGGAGTTATTAATCTGTCAGTGCCTATAGTGCTCACAGCTACCCAAGAAGACAAAGAGAGGCTGGATGGGTGCACAGCAATTGCCCTGGTGTACGAAGGGCGCCGCGTTGCCATCCTCCGTAATCCCGAGTTCTACGAGCACAGGAAAGAGGAGCGCTGTGCTCGGCAATGGGGAACGACGTGCAAGGAGCATCCCTATATCAAGGTGTGTGTGTGTAAGAGCTGAAAATCTACTCCTGATCTCTGAACAGTTGTGGAGCTGCAAATTAAGACAAGTGCATGTCTATGACTGATGTGCTTTGACAAAAAAACTCCTTTGAAAATTAATTAAAATATCTGAGCAGAAATAAAGGTAATTTTTTTCTGTGCAGCTGTTGAGTAGTCTATACTTAGTGTGAAAATCTAATGTCAATATGTACACATGAAATGAATTTAGAATGTACTGTAGAATCTGTGCTACAGAAGAGAGAACTTTGTCCTCTAGTGTGCCTAGGAAACACATCCCTCTGTGTCACCAGATGGATCATCAAAGCCCCTTAATCAGTGGATATATGCATTGTGCAGGATAGAAACTTATTTTCTGCTTACATGTGGAGCACGTGAGACCTGCCTGCTTTAGATGTTTTTGAAACAGGCCCTGTTCCTGGAGAGTTCTTCATTTAACCCTCTGGGGAGTAATTTCCCATCCATTGTTCATTATGTTTTATTATCTTGGCCTTATGTGTATGTCATACTGAAATGTTCTAATTGTAACATACTCATCACGGTGCTGTGTTGGCTTATGCAAGCTGATGTAAATGTTGCATCTCAGCTCTGCAGAGCCAAAATATGTTTATTTCCCCATTTGTCTCTGAGGTATTTTTATTTACAGGTATGGCATAAAATTAGATAAAGAGAAATCAAGCAAACCTCAAATTATGGGCTTGCTTTTGAAAAGGTAAAGCCTTTGAAATATTTTAAAAGTATCTGTATTAGAAATAGAAGATTTTTCAAAGCCCTTGATGTGTTCTATGATGTTGAACATAAGATTATCCCTTGACTGAAAACTTAACACAGATCTAATAAATTCTAAGAAAACCTCATGGAGACAAAATTTGCATGACTTCTTATGCAGAAGATGAAGAACTATGTTCTTATGCCTGTACTGGGGTGTGTAGTAGTTACATGACAGCACAGGAATTTGGCCCTTCTTAATCAGAAATATCTGGGTACCTGAGAGATTCTGAAGTGTGGAGTTTTCACGTCTTATCATTATCACACCTTCCTCCACCTTGGTAAAATGTCAAAGTCTGACATTTTCTTTGGGAAGGGAATGGTTACTGTGGCATCATTTAATTCCATCTGGTCAAAGGAAAAATAGATGTGAAAACTAGATGTGAATTTTTCAGTCTTGACTTTTGGGTTTAGTATGTAGTATCTTTTGTTATATCAAGATTTATTGTCATTTCTAAATTACATAAGGTTAAAAATGTTATCAGAAATGTGTATGAAACTTGAAAGATTTTTGTAATTTCATCTTCAAAAGAAAATGCATTCTTAGAAATTAAAAATTTCAAAGTAATGTCTATGCTTATTGTAGAGTATGTTAAGCAGCTTGCCGTAATTATTTTTTGATAAAGTGTGAGGTGATATTTAAAGATACAGAAAGAAGTGCAGTGACTGTCCAACATCTGTTACTTGGGTAAACTGCTACCATGAAATAAATCCGAAAGCTATTCTACTTCAAAGATTCTGATTTTATTCATAGATTAAAGTGGGTGAGTAGTTAATGAGAACTGTTTGGTTTGTTACTTTATTCCTGATGAGAGTTTTGTCAGCTACAGAGTGATACTGCAACAGCATTTGCTTTGACAAATAAAGCATGCAACTTCATTGTATTGATATATTGTAATTAAATTCTAAAATATATACTAATAAATCTATATGCTGATATATACTAAGTAACTAAATAAATTGTAACAGACAAGACTTTTTCACTTTTTTAACATTGATGCTTGACTTATGACTGTCAAATGAAATTAACCTGGAACTTTGTGTCCCCATTGCAATGCTGTAGATACTCAGGAGATATCTAATCCTGACATGGGCTTTCCTTTCTTTTCTTAGATGGTTATGGAGCAAGGGAACTGGCTTGTAGGTGGAGATCTACAGGTCCTTGATCGTATTTATTGGAATGATGGACTTGATCAGTACCGCCTCACTCCAGCTGAACTAAGGCAGAAATTCAAGGAAATGAATGCTGGTGAATGATTTTTTTTCTTGCTTTCTTTCTTCCTGCAGAGGCTTATCCAAATGTCTCTTGCCACCACTGAGGCTGGCATTGTTTCAAAATTTTGAATGCTCTGGTTGGTGACATTCTTTGCTTTTAATAGTAATAATTTTTATAATCTCGGGCATTGCACTGCCTGAATACATAACAGGAGCTGGTAGTGCCTGAGGTTCTGAACTTTATCTTTCCATGCCACTGTAGACATGTCAGTAATGCAAGAAAAGATAATGTGGTAAAATGTGATTTGTTTGACCAAAACTACAGAGGTGTGGTTGAATGCTGAGCTTCCATGCTCTGGTATTTTTAAGTCTGTTCCATGTTGCTTATGGGTAACAAGGCTTATGAAAGTAGTGCAAGTAGGCTGATGCCAAGTTTCTTTTCTGCACAAGATATAAAACAGGTTTTTTTTCACAAAAGTGGTTGTGTTAGGCTGATAAGTAAGAGGCTGTGAAATGTCATAAAGCAGAGAAGAAATATGCTGCTTTCACTGTGACAGTGACTGGCAGGCAGCTGCACTTGTAAATGTGGAGAGAGAGATTAGCATCGAGAATCCAAGCCCCAGTTGGTCCAGTGCTCCTGTCTTTGTTCTATGTGGTCAGTATGTCCAGGAGCTGTAGGTCTGGGATATCAATCTTTTGGCTAACTCCTAAACAAACACATATTTGAGATCTGAAAAAAACCCTATTCCCTAAGTTTCATTGGTTCCATATTGGAAAACCTCTCAGTTACAATGATTTTGCTGTCTTGCAGGGTACTTTAGTTCATCTGAATTTGCAGGAGAGAGAAATCCTAATTGTGGCAGGGTTTGTAATACTCTGGAATAGCAGTTAGTCTTGCTTTGTTCTTACTGCATGTACCATCTAGTAAACTAAGGTGAAGGGAACTTAGTAAGGAACATTAAATCCCTTTTTATTAGTTTTGTTCCAAACAGGTCTATTTGTTCTCTTGATGATATATTGAGCCTTTAAGACAGGTAGCATAATTTGATTTCCTCTTAAAATATAAAACCCTTGTGCAAGTGGAAAATCCAAACAGAAGATTATAGCTCTTGGAGAATCCAGGGTAATTCTGCAGAAAATTCAGAAGTTAGGGAGGCAGACAGTTGTTTGGGGTTTTTGTTTTGTTTTTTGTATGATTGATCTTTATAAATTTTGCTTGTTAAGCACAGTGATTTAGTAATAATTCATAATTCTTTAATGACCTGTGAGCACTGCTATTATACTTGTTTAATGGAGAAAAGCATGTACTGAAGGTTTTTCCATGCCTGTACAACTCCTGCTTTCCTTACATATTTTCTCTTGTTTTTTGTTTTTCCTCCACAGATGCTGTCTTTGCATTCCAGTTACGCAACCCGGTGCACAATGGGCACGCTCTTTTAATGCAGGATACTCATAAGCAGCTTTTGGAGCGTGGCTACCGGCGCCCCGTTTTACTCCTGCACCCCCTTGGAGGCTGGACAAAGGAGGATGATGTTCCTCTCATGTGGCGCATGAAGCAGCACGCTGCAGTGCTGGAGGAGGGAATCCTCAATCCAGAAACAACAGTGGTAGCTATATTCCCTTCCCCCATGATGTATGCAGGACCAACTGAGGTAAATACATGCAGAGTTTAAAGTGAAACAAAACTTGGTGGTGCACTGAAGTATTTTGTGCTATGTCTGATGTTTGTGTGTTGTGTTTTAATGGAGGGGGAGAGACTTTCCTTGGAAAAGCAGATTACCAAGTCTCTGTCACCAAACAAAACATTGTTTTCTGGAGAAACTTGTTTATTGAAGGATTTAGCTGGAAATGGTGGGAGAAAGTGGGTTTATAGGTTCCTTTCTTTATACTTAAAAGGATCTGATAATAAATTAATCCTTTGCCCTTTAATTTTACAGTCTTTTTCAGAAGGAATTATAAGATCTACTAACATACCAAATGATTGTCCTGAATGTTAAAATACTTAAGTTTATGACTGTTAAGCGAAAAGTTTGTCTGTTGGAAGGCTATACACATATTAAGAAAAAAGAAGTCTGTTTATTTTTTGGCAAACTTAATTCAGATAGAGTTGTTTCAAGGCTTTTGTATGAAATAATTCTTTGGCAACACTTTATTTAGGAGCCAGGTCTTGAGTTGCAGTCCCTAGAGGTTTGTGGGAAGAAACAGAAAAAAATAAATGTTCTCAGTTGAGAGCAATTCCTCTAGGGAATATTGATTCTCCATCTCATTACTTTTTTATCTTTTTTTTTTTTCCCCTCCTTTCTCCCCTCCAACTTGAATCACAGGAAGTTCAAGTTCTGACCAGGCTCTGAGTTTCACTCTGAGGTAGCTTTTTTGATAGGTAGGAGATTTTGCTGGTAAAGTTAAATTAGGCAGATGCCACTTATTTTTTGCTGGCCAGTTCATTGGTCAAACAGAGCTTTCACTGCCTTTCAGTCCAGGGAAAAAACTGCAGTCCAGATCTAGTTGAGGCATGTGAGCGAGTTAATGTGGGAAATCTTCTGCTGTTCCCCATAGTCTTTTCGTGAGAATTAACAGAAATCTTCTAGGTCATTCTTATATATGTGAGGAAGAACAAAATCCGCATTCCTTATTCTGAACAGAATGAAAATTTTCTCCTTGCCTTGGAGTACAGCCTGACAGTAATGTTTGTTCAAGTAATAAAAGAGATTTTTTTCTTTAATAATTTTCCATAGGTTTTTTTAAAAGGCATTGGTGCTAGGTCTGTTTCTATAGCACAAGTGCTTTACAGAAGAACAAGCAGCTGGTAACATGGTTATCTATAAGGTGGATGTGTCTGTAAAAATCCTAATGGACAAGTTTCATAAATGTCGGTTTAGCATTTTTTGTATTTTTAACATTCTTGATAAGCGCCTTGGAAGAAAAGACACAGTTCTGTAAGGCAAAGCTGTATCAAAAAGTAATACATTCATCTGCTTAGGAAAGTAAATGTATTACAAGCATTCATGTGCAGTTTGTACCTAGTTTATGTGTGCTTTGGGTCTTAATGTTCACACAAACAGTGTTAGCTCTGCCTTGAACAACATCCTTGCCACTTGTACAAATTGAAAATGCTGAACATGAGTGATTTTTCTTTGTGAATTTGTAGATAATGCTAAAGTCACTTTCTGAGCACCCACGATGCAAATAAAATGGGAAAAGTATGGTTTAGCCGTAAATTTGATGATGATTAACATTATTGATTCTTTAATATGAACCATTTGTGGCTCCACAGTGAAAATCACATCTGATTAAGGGAAACATGGTAGTTACAGAGTGCGTGCCCGTTTTTAGAGCTGAATTTTGGAGCATTTTCTTCTGTTAATTGTTTTTCCTGTCTCCGCTGTAGGTTCAGTGGCACTGCAGATCACGGATGGTTGCAGGAGCCAACTTCTACATTGTGGGGCGAGATCCTGCAGGGATGCCACACCCTGACACTGGGAAAGATCTGTATGAACCAACCCATGGTGCCAAAGTGCTGACAATGGCTCCAGGCCTCCGAGCACTGGAAATTGTACCCTTCAGGGTTGCAGCTTATAATAAAAAAAAGAAGTGCATGGATTATTATGACTCTGATCAGTAAGTTGTATTTTCATTTTAAGAAAATTTTGAGCAATAGCTGCCTCTTACCCCTGCCCACATTAAAAAAAAATTATAATTAAATTCATATTGCTCAAATAGGGCAGTGCGTAGATGTGGTTTTAGATCAATGTAGCTTTTAGACAAATGTGGCTTGATTTCAGCATCATTTGGTTCACAGTACAACTACCTGATCTAACTTCAGCTACCACATGAAGGCTCCTCAGGTACTGGGGTTTTTCTGATTCTGGAACAAAGTGGCACAGATCAGTAAATCCAGAGGAGGATTACTATTTATTATAATGGTAAGATTAGCTTTCTGCTGCTTTGTCTTTCTAAAAAAGCTTCTCAGGTGTCAGGTGTGCATCAGATAGGATGGAAGAGAAACTGTGAGAGTGTGCAGCATGGAGAAGAAAGTACACAAGATGGGATGAAAAATAGCTATTTATTTTCTCTGTTAGTAATAATGCAAAATGATACTCTGAGAATATTCTGTGTCCCAGAGTTTTCATCTGTTTTGTTAGGTTTTTTAAAATCCAGTTACAGAACAGCTCATTTCACTTTCTGTATGCACGTTCCAATATTATTTTTCAGTTGTGTGGCATAGCAGGGTCCAAAACTTAGTGTGTGTTACTCTGGTGACAATGAATGATACTGGGAAGATGACTTGTCATTTTAGTTAAATCCTCTTAATTCAGAATATTGTGCTTTGGTTTTACATCAAATTGAAGTTGAATGCATATTTCTCTGGCCAGCCTATTCAGTGCCTCACCACCTTCACAAGAATTAATTTCTTGCTGGTATGTAATCTAAACCTATATTCTTTCAGTTTAAAGTCATTCCCCTCCTTTTCCTATCACTACAGGCCCTTGCAAAAGGTCCCTCTCCAGCTCTCTTGTAGCTTCCTTTAGGAGCAGGAAGGTGTTATAAGGTCTCCCTGGAGCCTTCTCTTCTACAGACTAAACAACTCCAACACACAGCCTGTCTGCAGAGGAGAGGTGCTCCAGCCCTCTGATCAAATTTTTTGCCCTCTGGACTCACTCCTTCAGATCCTTGGACTTTCTATGTGGAGGTCCCCACACAGGATGCAGTACTCCAGGTGGACTGTCACAGGAGTGGAGGGGAAGAATCACATTCCTCTTCTTAATAAATTAGAATAGTAAGGGAGTAGCAATGTGACAGGCCAAAATTGAGAATATTGATTCTCTGATCGTCGATACTGTACTCTGAGCAGCATAGATGTGCTTTGAAAAAAGGGGAGTAAAATTATTTCTCTGTATTTACCCAGAGCAAATGATTGAAAAAACCGCAAACAACTCTTAGAGATCTTTTTCTGAAAAGCTGTGGGAACAGATTCTGCCTTCTGCCACAGACTGCGTCATGTGCACTCTTTTATCCTTTCACTGTGTCTATGAGGCCTTGGTTTGGGCACTTTTTTCCTGTTTCTGTAACTGTTGTGGACTAAAGGCCATGCACTAATGTGCAGTTTGGGATGTGATCCCATCTGTCCTGTGGTCCCTGGGTACTGTTTGTAGATGGTCTGGAGTGTGGCAGCAATCCTCTAGATGGCAATGCAAACACGTGCAGGCTCCCACTGCTGCTCCTGCTTGCCAGACGGAACACTGTGGTAGGCTCCAGACAGAGTTAGAGCTTGGGTGGGTGCAGCTGGCTGCCTTTCAAGATAGTCTGTGTAATGCTGAAAATGTGGCAGACTCCTGGACCATGTGGTGTTTGACTCTGCAAGGAGGATGGCAGGGAAGAGAGGATTGCCTAGAAACATGAGAGGATCAGTACTGCTGGAAGACCCTTGGATGGGAAATAGTGATGTTTGTGGAAATGTTTCCTGAGCTCACTTGGTGAAAAACACAGCATGAAAATGTGGGGAGGAGGGTTGTATGCATAGAAGCACTGCTATGACTTGTTTTAGAAGAGGGTAATTTGGTATCTCTTGCACCTTTCTCAGTTTTTTTGAAGCTTGGAGACTTGACAGCCAAGACGGCAGTTCCAGAATTTACATCACTAATGAATGAGTGGAGGCTAATGGCAAGAGGGTTTCCTTTGGACTGAGCTGTAGCTGGCCGTGTGTCTTAGCTGCTGGCTGTAGTTACTCTTTCCCCACAAGATCATCTCTTCTATTCTTTCAGGCCTCCTGGACTCCTCTATTTGAGAAGGTGCTTGTGAGAAGCCATAATAGACCCTCATCTGCTACCTTGAGTGTCTGATGTGGTAGAGTTGCACTCACACATCTCTTGGCAGCAAAGACATGCAGAGTTTATTGCAGTTGGGTTCTTTACTGCCGTTAGTGAAATATCTTTTGGCTTCTGAGTATAATCCTAACATGGGGATGGTGGTGGATGAATCTTTGGCTCGTGGTGAGAGGTTACCAAAAGCTTGAACCAGCTGCCAAGAGGGATGGCTGAAAAATTGTGGCTACAGAGTTGGCAGTGGCAGAGAGTTGCTTTGCTCAGCTTTTAAGAGCAAGTTGTAACACTTGCTGATAGCATTCCTTGTGTGCCTGTGGGGATGGGTGTTCAGAGGCTGGTCATCACTGGTCCGCTGCCTACCCTGAAACTGAACTCTTGAAACATATTTTTAAAAAACAATCTGTCTAAAACTAAGATCTAGGAGAGCAGTTTGATGATGTGATGTATAGCAGCACAGGTAGAGCTAATTTAATTTTATTTTCCTTTGGTCTAAATGAGGAGAATAGAAATAAAATTGCCATTTTTGCTGTTGCTCAAGTCAGATAGAAAGCCTAAGTTTCTGTGGGAAGCTTGAGCATTTCCACTTGCTTAGAATTCTGAAGTAATACATAGAAAAAGTAGCATGAATATTATTACAGTCCATACCAAAGTTTTAACACTTTTAGATTTCATAAATTTTTGCTCTATAATTTAATATGCCAAGATGTGTTTTGGAAAAGATTATAGGAAGAACTCTAATTATAATGGAGTAATTAAAAATGATTGTCTGACCTGTGAACAACTGGTAGAGTGAAGTTAAAGAAAACAACCAAAGAACGAAGAAACCAACAAATAACATCCCCCCCTCAAAAGTCTACTCAATGCTGAAATCCCTTCAGAAAATCAATTTGTGTGTTTCTTCAGCCCAAAAGGACTCTCAAATAATTACCAGAGACAAGTGTGTTTGGGATTGGTGGCTCAATAAAAGAAGCTAGTTTTGTGAGCAGATTCTAATTCTTTATGGAAGATCAGTCCTATAAAATGCAGCCACAGACTGCTGCTGAGAAAAAACTCAATTAAGAAAGGAAATTACTCTGGCAATTAAAAAAAGCCACAGCAGTGTCTGGAAATAAATTACTAATTTTTTTTTTTCCTGAAAGAAAACCAAAGAGAACATTTTGGCTAAAAGAAATCCATAAGTAAGGTGACTGGAGCAGACTGATAGTATGAACATGCGAATGAAGCATGAGTATCTGTGAAGAAGAGAGATTTTAACTTCATATGATTTTTTTCCGGGCCCTTTAATAGGATTGCCATTACTGCTTTAGTACTATCAAACCATACTTACAGGACAGCTGCTCCAACTAAGTACATAG
Source organism: Petroica traversi (assembly GCA_025920805.1). NCBI lineage: Eukaryota > Metazoa > Chordata > Aves > Passeriformes > Petroicidae > Petroica > Petroica traversi. Next base: position 11,182,998 of record JAHLSL010000020.1, read on the forward strand.
TGTTCTCAAATTTGTTTGTTTTTAAAGGGATAGTAAGAGGCTGAGATACGCACACTTGATTGTTCTCCTTAATTTAGTTATGTGAAATATGGTTTCTCAATTCCCATTAGTACTAATTTAGGATACACTCAAACACTGTATCAGGCCAGGAGACTTAAACCCTCCTGCTAGTCAGAAAGGAATTAGTAAAGGATTTGCTTTGCATATGTTGATATTAATCACATTATTGTGTTCTAATTTCACAAACTGTTTGTTTGTGGCTGGTTGGGGTTTTAGCCTAGCTGGCACTAGCTGGTTCATTTAGCATCATGGGACATTCATTCCCAAGGCATAAATGTAGACTTCCTTTAGGAGTTATGGTGCAAGTCATGACTTGATGCTGCAAAGGCAAGTTTAAATTCAGAGAAAATCCTTCTAAAAAGGGTTTAAGGTTAGAATAGGACCCCAAATAAGGAGGCTATGAATTGTCCCAGAAATTAGTCAGAAGTTTACCAGCTGAGTAGAACATCACAGTGGTTTTGAAGACAGACCAGGGTGAATAAGTCATGTTATTATTTCCCTATTGTTCTGTTTGCCTGAAAAAAAGGCAAAACTGTGAATGAATGGTCTGCATTTTTATCATAAGTCTTGTGTTTATGAGTAATTCTTTAAGACCTTGAGAGCACCAGACATTGCCCTCCACAGAGAGTGGGAGTTACTGGAAGGTGATTTGCACAGTGCTAAACATCTAAGAGGAGATCAGAGTTCACAAGATTATGACTAATCTTTAGTGCTCCCAGATGAAAAATCTACTATGTAATGTAGTCTATACATTGTAGGGAATAATGCTGAAGCAGAAAAAATATTCTGTTCAGTTACTGTATTCATGTACTGTATTGACACCTCAGAGGTGCAGCACAGGTTTCCTGTAGGCCTGTGGCAGTCACTTCCTGCTTGCAAACTGATGATATCCATGTTTTGTCACAGGAGCTGTAAAGGTCTCTGAAATCCCTGTCCTCCATAAATAAGGAAATTTCACAGTGTGTGTAGGTATGGTTTTTTCCACACTGTGAGTGTAGTAGAGCTTTAGGATGCTCTACCACAGAGCAAACACCAGTCCTCCATGTGAAATATTTCAGGACTGTTCTGCTGTTGACAAATTTTTGTTGTGGTTTTATTTCTGCCTTCTCCTCTTTCTTTTGGAGAATGCTTTTAATTGCAGTGGCACAAAGTATTGTGTCAGTACCAGTCAAACTCAATTGGCAGTAAAAAGTCAAGTCAAAGTTACAAGTCTTTAGTAGCATCCAGTGTGGCTAAAAGAAAGCTGATTGCAGCAGCTACTGAGTAAAATTTTCAAAAGCTTCATCTTAAATTCTCCCCACTTAAATCCCATCCTCAGAAAAGGCTTGTATTAAGTTTCATTGAGGGTCATTTCAAATCTGATAGGAATGGAATTTGAATTGCTTTGGCATTTAAATTTTATAGTATCTTTAATGGTCAAATGATTCCCCCTCTCATGTTCCACTCACATCCACCTTACATAGAGTAACTCTTAATGTCCTCAAAATTCACTCTGAATGAAATTATTTGATTACTCTTTTTACTATCTCCTTCCACTAAAGCACATTACTCATACTGATACATTTTATTTCAAAATACTTGTGGGTCACATGGCACCACGGTGACTGTATTAATAAGGTTTTTCTCCTTAGCAGGAATCTCAGTTTCTGAAATTGGATTGCAAATTTTAAATGTAGTAATTTTTAAAAAGGTGAAAAATACTGTGTTGTTGTGTATCTATTGCAAGGCTCCATTTGAGTCACTTTAGTGATTACTAGTTAATTTTTTTTAATAAAGAAAAACCCTTTCCAAATAGATGTTCAGGATAATGAGAGGACATAATTAGTATTTTTGGAATTTTTAATAGTATTTTGGAAATATTATGAAATGCTGAATGTACTGTGTTCTGAAATGATCCTCACTCTGTTTTTTTCTTTTTCTTTTTTTTTTTGTAATTTCTGCAGATTTCCTTAGCTTCTTTTTGTGTTTCTCTCTTTCTTGGTATCTCCAATTCTTAGCTGCTTTTTATGGGAACTAGGGATAAGAAGCAGCTAAAGGAGTTGCATGTGTTATAGAAGCAAACTTCTATGATATCTAAATGTAATGGTTTAGTAGCATTATTTCACATGTAGGGCATGGGAAAAAGTTGTGTGTTTTTCTGAGAACTTAAGAAACAGGGAGGGAATAAAGCACTTTTTTTTTTTAAATGCTCCAACTTTCATGTGGAGAAAACACACAAGGAGAAATTTTATAGTACTTGCTTTTCTCTTCCTAATCATCTGAAGACTTGGTATTTTTTTTTGATAGAATTAACCAGGCTTATCACTTCCCCACATATATTTTATAGAAATAGTTCTTTGCAAAGAACTCAAGTTACCTTCAGACAGTGTTAGCAAACAGCAGATATCTCTCTGCTGAGGAATAAAGTTTTCAGATGTTATAAATAGCTGAGCCAACTTTTTCTCCCATGGAACTACATCAACTTTAAATTTTCCTCTTTATGTAATTTATATTTTCCAGGACTAAGGAACAGTAGGGGTTTTTTTGACTTGTGACACTTCAGGAACCCACAGTCCCAAATTTAGAGCAACTAGAAAAGAAGATGTATGGCAGTGCTGGTGTGTGAATGTATACAGTCCAAATCAAAAAGTTATGGGGCTAGTGTTGTGAAAGGGAACTGTGGAATGCTTTCTGCATCTTGCTGACTTCCATACCCTACTGAGCATAGACCAGCACTTAGAGCCAAGTTCTGCCCTCTGATGTGCACACTTGGCTCCTGCTTCTGTCTAAGGCATGTGCATCTGAGATCAATACTTGGTTTTTATTTCAAACAGACAAGTAAAGAATGAGTAATGCATACATGTTGCAAATTGAGCAAATGGCATAAATAAAATTGCATATTTAATTTGGAAATACATAATTTTTTTCATTTGTAGGATTTGATAGAACTCTGGTATTCTTGTCTTGCTGTTACTGTTTCAGTCCTGTGAGGAGTAATTTAATTTGTGGAGCTTTTGCTGCTTATGACCACATACCTGAGAAGTTAATAATAATGTAGATTCTTATGTTAAGAATGGTAAACAGTCCTGATCTGTGTTCAGTTTTGCATTTGTCCAACTAAGTTTAATTTTTTAGGGAAAAAAATATTTAGGGGAAGGTATTTTTACTATTCCATTGCTTTTCTCTTTATTTCATACTCTATATTCCACATTTTTGATATGCCTAAATAAGTTTATGTGTGCTCATTGTTTTGCAATGGCACAGCTTGCCTTGAGATTCTGCCGCTTTTGTTTTCTCTGTTCTCCAAACAGTCCCTAAGATTTTTTACAATTTTTTTAACTCGTTCTCTAGTGATACTGAAATTACCGTCTTGAACCAGCACAGGGACTTTCAACCATCTCATCAGGCTGGTTTCCTGCCTTGGCAAGGTGTAAATCAGGATGGCTGCTGTTTCCTTGGCAGAGGGCTCAGACAGTAGGTAGAGTAGATGGTTCTCCTTCAAAAGGAGTTTGTTTCCTCACAGAGAGCAAGCAGGCTCAATGGAAGCACAGACTGAATTCAGTCCACAGGGGTTCAGTTGCACCATGCTGCTAAAACCTGTGGAGTTACCAAAGCTGAATATATTGTTGAGGTTGTGTATTCTTGAAATTTACTGGCATTGCTGGCCTTGAAATGACAGTTGCTATACAGCATTCTAATCCCAAGAAGAAAGTATAAAATATCAAGAAAATAGAAGGAATATGAGCAACTTTGCCTGCTTTTAAAGTATGTTCTTTTTCCCCCCTCCTTTGTCCCCACCCCTACCCTCTCAGCCACCAAGACTTTGATTTTATATCGGGGACCCGCATGCGCAAGCTGGCTCGAGAAGGACAGAACCCGCCCGAAGGCTTCATGGCTCCCAAGGCTTGGACTGTGCTGACAGAATACTACAAATCCTTGGAGAAGGCTTAGGCCTCTTATTAACTGCAGATCAACCTTTGACGCCTGATTTATTTACGAGAAGGGGACCACACAGTCACCATTCATGTTGCTTTGTTGTGGTGTCTGTCAGGAAGTTCTCTGAAAACAGACTCTTTCTTCCTAACTTAGCATCATTCTTTGCCTGCCCTTATGGGTTCTATTATGTCCTGGCACCTAACTAGCTGCTGTTTTTAATGTCTTCTCTTTTATTACAGTTAATATTCTTGCAGTAGGATTTTTAACTCTTGTATTTTTTTTTTATATTTTACTGCCTCTGTCCTGAGTTCTGCAGCTGTTAAATAGATGCAGCTTTTTCATATGTTATTTGAGCTGCTGGGTAGTGTCTGGTTTTAGTAGTTTGTAGGAGAAAATGTAACGGTTAATCCCTAAACTATGCATAGATTATCTATAAATCAAAGAAGTAAAGAATGTTTCAAAATATCTGTAAAAGTGTCCTAATCTTTATCTCATCGTTATCATCTCTGGAAGCACTTAAAATTTATTTCTAACTATATGTAATCAAAAAGCAGAAGGATTTTTTTTTTTTATGTAGCATAATTAAAATTTTGCTTTCTTTGTTTAATTTTGGAGTTTATTGAGTTGTATGGTGATTCTCTTCTGCTGTGGACCTGTAAAGATGGCCAAGTAATGAATAAAAGAAAAAACCTAGTTTTCACTTTCAATTGTTAACAAATTCACATATTGTTTTTGTATATGCTTGCTGCCATAGGTGTCAGTAGGAAATGTTTTATTTAATTTTATGTAACTTGCTGGTTTTTGATTCCAGATATACTTAATCAGCCTACTACAACTTTTTTAAAAGCATGATAGCCCAAACTTAAATTCATGTTTAATTATTGCAAGAAAAATAAAGAAAATCCTTAGATTTTTGCTATTTCCTGTGGTAAAAATGCTTAGTTCAGATATTAATTTTCTGTCTATTTTTCAAGGTTTCCGAAGAGTCAGCTTTGCTTCCTTTAAAGATAAAGCACATGTTTTTTTTTAGGATTGTTCAAAAATCATAAAAAATGAAAAGTAAAACACTTCTTCAGATGTAAAGTAACACCGACCAATTGGTGTCTTTTCAAGCATTTGCAGGTAATCAGTGGAATGGTCATAACCTCTTTTAGCTAGCAACTACCTCATATCCTTGTCACAGAAACTTACTTTTTTCTTGTTAAACAGTGCATATAGGAAGAATCACCTTAAAATTGTTTTTAGAATGTTGATACTGGATGAAGCATGTGTTCGTCTAGATTTTTTGGATGCGAGGAAGATTGTGATGAGGGGATCTGTGTAATGGGATGAAGCTACTTGCAGTCTTTGTTCTCTTGTTCTCAGTAGCTTTTAAGAAAAATTCATTGAGACTGACCTCTTTTCTTCCTCTGTCTCTGAAGGGATGTAGGATGTATCTTCTAGTGGAATTCTTTCCTCTGATAAACACTAAGGTGGAATTGAGAAAAAAACAAGAATCTTGTTTATTATCAATCCACAATTACTTAATACTGTTTTAATAGTGTCAAGCTTATTTCTTCAGAATCACTGAACAGATTTTCTTCAAACTTGGCTTTCTTTTTAGATTGTATCAATATTTAGGATGTACAAAATCCAGAAGAAAGAATCCATTCATCTATGAGCAGCAGTTCACGTAAAACTTCAAGTTTAACCATGAAGGTGAATTAGAGTTGTCAACTGCTAAAATGCAATTTGCTGTTGGAAGTTGCAGTTTGGACTCTTTGCTGTCAGGTTTGGTTCTTTTGCTATCTGTGATGAAAGATAGTATTTTGACAGGATAGAAAACACAGGTGACTGTCTATAGACATTAATGTTTTTAAAATGCTATATGAAGCCTGGAAAATAAATGGGAGTGATAAACGTGACTGTGAATCATCCTGTGAAGTTAATTTAGAAGCAGGAATGCCCTCAAGAAAATTAATACAGTGATAACAAGCACATCTAGTTTTCTAGATGGAACCCATTTTATTGTTACAGTGCTTCTGCAAAGCATTTCTTGGAGGGCTTTGTATTAAAGAAGCTGCAGGCTTTTGTGAACTTAAAGCCACAGAATTCCAAGCATAATACTATTTTGGAAAAGAAACATCTGATCAATTTGTGGATAGGACTTGCTCTATACAATGGTATTTTCCTGTATTGTATAATTTTTCACTGTAGAGTTCAAATTTTTTGTCCTGTCTGCAGCTGCCTTATTTAAGGAAGCCATACTTACAAGAAAGGGCCACCTTACCAAAAATTATTCTTTTGCTAGTGTCTCTCTTTTCGCTGCCTTCTCTCAGTGGATTGCAGTATCAGTTGACAAGTCCTAGCATTGTGTTTTCAACAGTAGGTTCAGCTTCATTAAGGGTGCTATGGCATTTGAGGTGCTTCTGAGACAGCAGCTGGGTGGCATCAGAAGGTCTGATGAAGAGAAGGTTGTTGCACTAAACATGTGCCTTCCTACACCTGCTCTGGCACCAAAGAGCAATGACATCAGGACATGTCATGCAACAGAAATAATGTGATCCATGGGTCACTATGTGCTCTCATAGAGACCTATGCTCAGGATTACATTTGAAAGGATTAAATTTCACCAATGTAAGCAGAACCTAACTTTGCAGCTGGAAAAATAAGAAGCTACATCATGTCACTTCTTCATTTCCTAAAAAAAAATTACTTTTTTTTTTTACTGGAAAAATACTGGTATGTACAGGAACCATGAATCTAAGCAGTTGTATAGGTGTGTTCTTATGAAGAGCAACAAACTCTAAGCAGCCTGTCATCTTTCTAAAGGTTGTTTAACGGTCAAGAGCAGTTTTACTCTGTTCATTAAGATGAGAAATGTCAAAAAGTGTTCTCCCTGCCTCATATTTTCTGCCTTTACATTGATCTACTTTATAAATGGTTCTTTACCTGCTACTGTTGTACTGGATATTTTATGGCAATTATTCTGTACTTTTTATGCAGTCTCAAGATGATTATTCTCTTCCAGAGGATCATTCTGATGTATTGGGTGTGTGATCTATGAAAGTAGTAACACCCTCTATCTATATGGCCAATACAAAAAAAGTCAACTTTTGAAATGGACAAGGTAGGCAGAGATTACCAAACTCCTTAGGGTTAAATAAATAGTACAAAATTACTGCATCTCCTAGGGGAAATAATTCCATGAATAACTTAAGAAAATGTAAACTTTTTAAAAGGACCTCATGGCTGAGAATTCATTTTTTCCTTTGTGAGTTCCTTTATGCCTTTTTTTTTTTTACTAACATTCCAAGTAACTTTTCAAGTAAGGATCTACAGATTGCGATGTAAAAGTAGTAGATAAATGCTGAGGATACTGACCTCCGATTCTTTTCTTTCAATTGGGATTCTGAGCACTAGCAACTCAGTAGCGCATCAGAAACACAAAATGGAGAATGTAGACTAGGTCCCAGGTCGTTTTTTAGATGCAGTTTGGAGCTAATAAAGTTTCTACATCTGGAATTCAGTAGAAATCAGGATGGGGAGAAATGAAGAGGCTGTCCTGGCAAAGTAGTTGTGGAAATAGACAAGGCTACCTGTGCAGCCAATTCTGTAATTTGCCTGAATTTGAACCTCTCTTTCATTTCATGTTTCCTTAATTTAAAAAAGTTTTGTGAGTCATTCAAAACATTGACTTATTGTCTTTCCATGCTAGAAAAAGAATAAAAGTTACTTGGAGCATCGTAAACAAATATGAACAGCGTAGCCCAGATTATTTTCCCTTCCCAAGAGTTTAAAGGTGCTAACCAGCGTATTACACCCCTTCCCTGTAAATGTTGACAGCTTCAACAAGCTGTATGTGTGTGTGACTTTCAGCATTCCTTTTATCTCTAGTCACGAACATCTAGTTTTTCTGCTAGGGATTGTAGGAGCACGGGAAAAAACCTCTCATCCCTGCTGTCCTGTGAGTCAGAAGATCTATTACTGCATCTATGGCACCATCTCCAAAGACAGAGAAAGCAAAAACTAATCCTTCACTTTATGTGGGAAAACTGATGAGGAAAAAAGAAGATTGAAACTGCATTTAACTTTGCATGTATGTCTGTTTATCCTTTGCATGTATGTCTATAGGAATGAGATTTCCTGTGGTAGAATGTTTGTAAGGAATGTGTAGAGGTGATATTCTACTCAAACTTGACACAGAATCCCTTCATGATCACTGTAAAAAGCCAGGAACTTCAGCCTGGAGTAAGTTGGCCAAATTAAATGCTGCAATGAAAGCAACTGATAGCTCAAAATAAGTATTTGTCTTTTTGAATTGCTCTTTGAAACTTGCTTACCAAAATTCTTAATTTAAATGCTATTAAAGAGAAGAGTGACTCTGGTCCCTTTTTATTTTCATGCTTAGTTTTTTACAGATGGAGCTGAGAAGCTAGATTGCTAAGGGGAAATTTAAAGCCTTCAATGGCCAATTTGATGGATATGAGAGTTCCTTGCCAACAGCCAAACAAGTGCCAGGTAAACATGTGATTTAAAGGAAGACTGTGCAGAGGTTTCTGCTCATTTGTGTTGTTTTTACCTTGAAGAAAGCCTGAGGGCTGGAAAACCAGTGCCTCTTTTGAATTAGCTTTTTCATTCACAAAAAACTTTTTGATTATGAATATAGCTGGATTTTTACTAGGCTTTTGAAGCGTCCATTGAAGGGGTTTCTTTTGTTTCTCCTGCAAGCTGTGTGTCTGTTCTTGTGGAATTAATTTTTTTTTACCTGTATCCCTTTTCATTATTTAGTCTTTATTAAAATCATTTTTTTCTTCTCTATGGAGGTTATATATGCTCATGAGCCAGAATCATGCATTCAGTATTTCCAGAGCTGTTTGCCCTAGAAACTTCATCTTGATATAATTTTAAAGTTGAGGGGGAAAGGCAACTACACTGAAAGCTAGAAAACACGGCTTTAAAGCCACATCTGGAATTCTTAGACTGTTAGTGGCTCCAACTTTAAACAGAGTACAGAGGTTTTATATGTCATAAAACTCAAGTAGCCTTGGATACAGTATAAGAGTAGTCACCTGACCGTCATGTTAAAATCCATCTACACAATGCTTTGAAGTGTGATTGTGTCAGAGTGATACCTGTCTATGTATAAAATGAGGGGAAAAAAAAAGTATAAAGTTTCAGTATAAACTTTGTTGGGCTGGAAATGGTGCCCAAAGCTTGCTTTTATCCTCTGCAAGCAAAGCGGTTTTGTCTGTGGAGTCCAACATTCATTACTCTAAATTTCATCATATGAGAAAAATACAAATATTTTGGCCATATCCATTTATTTTCATCTCATAACAGCAGTTACAGTGCATTTAAAAAAAAATTTCAGTCCAGGCTGTGAGTTTTTATATTTTGCTGAGCACCTGCAGATCTCCAGGATTTCTACCCAGATGACTTGTGTCTGAATTGTATTTGTATTATTGATAGTAAAGTTTGTTGCAGCAATTGTGATGAGACAGATGAGAAACACCAGTATTCATGAGTTAATATTCCCTCAACATCGTCGATAAATTTTATTCATTATAAAACATGATGATTTTTTGAGGACAAACCTACTCTAACATGGAAACATTTCTCTGATTTCAACAGTGCTCCTTAGAGAATGGGAAATTATTTAGGCTTTTGTTTTATTAATTTGGTTTCATTGACAGCTTTCTCAAAGACTAAAGTGGAAACAGAAGAAACTTCTTTACCCTTAAACATTGGGTTCAAATGGGCTGCCTGCTGTAGAATGGAAAACTGCAGTTGATTAGTCAGTGGAAGGTTATTTGCAGGATTGCTCATGTGTCACTGAGTTCTGCCTTGTTTATAGTTCATCTACGACCTGTGAAAAACAATATTTTAATGATTTGATTCAATTGTTTCCAGACAATGAAGACAATTATGAGACAAGTACATGTTTAACTTTCCACTAGGAAAAAGTTTAGTGTTATTACTGCATCCTAGTTTAAATATAAACTGTCTGAAAGATACAGAGTTGTAGTTATATGAGCAAAAATTTCCTATCATACTATGTGACAGCAGAGCAATAAACATACCATCAGAGCCAACATCGTAAGTACAGTGCAAAATGCTAAGTGTTATTGACACTTCTTCATTAGAGACAGTTATTTATAACTCCTTTGTTCCTAATTTCTTCAAGGAAAAATACTGCTGCTTTCTGAAAACAGAAAATATGTATTCCTTACTTGGTAGTTAGAAACGCTCAGAATAGCAGTGATTCTTCGTAGTTTTCCTGATTTGCTATGAGTGTTTTTAAATACATGGGCACTTCTGAGCTCTACCACGAAATGGATTTGCAAAGAACATTAAGTTCTAAAGCTTTTCTTTGTAAATGTTCTTGGCTTTTTTGCTTATTGTAGTTATTGATAATTTTTCCTTCTGCACAAAGAAGTTGTCTTGTAAACATCAATCTTTTGTAGAGATTGGTGAATTTTCATCAACTATTAAAACAACATGAACTCTTTTCTTTTTCATATTAGCCTTTGATTCAGGAATTCATTTGTGAGGATTTCTTGTCAAATACTTTATGGGCTGGAGAAAAGTGTATTTAAAGACAGTGATTTGGTGGTAGAGAATTCCAGGATAACCTTATTCAAGCACTGACAATAAAAAACCCACATCTTGTAATATGTGGTTTAACCCCAGCTGGCAGCTAAGCCCCACACAGCTGCTCACTCAGTCCCCTCATGTCTGGATGGGGAAGAGAATCAGAAGGGTAAAAGTGCGAAAATTCAGGCATTGAGATAAAGACAGTTTAATAGCTAAAGCAAAAGCCACACACAAGCAAAGAAAAGAAGGAATTAATTCACTTCTTATAGACAGGCAGGTGTTCAGCCACCCCCAGGAAAGCAAGACTCTATCCTGTGTCATGGGTTCTTGGGAAGAAAGACACCATCACTGCAAATGTAAAGCTCCTTCCTTTTTCTTCCCCCAGCTTTCTGTGCTAAGCATGCTGCCATATGGTACGGGATATTCCTTGGATCAGTTGGGGTCAGATGTCCTGGCTCTGTCTGCTTGCAGCTTTTTGTGCACCCCCAACCTGCCCAGTGGTGGGGTGATGTGAGTGACAGAAAAGATCTTGACACTGTAAGCACTGCTCAGCAAAATCAGTAAAACACCTCTCTGTTATCAGAACTGTTTTTGGCACAAATCCAAACATAGCCTCACGCCAGCCACAGTGAAAAAATTATCTCTGTGCCAGCCAAAACCTGCACAACTTCTAAAGAATATTGTGCCTTTTCTATAATCACAACTAAGGTTCAAATGCAAATTTACAGCAGCATGTTCTGCCTAAAATGTGCAGAAAGAAATCATAGGAACCTAGATTGCTTTTGGTTAAAAGAGACCTTAAAGAGCACCTAGTTTTAGCCCCCTGCCATGGGTAGGAACACCACTCTTGGATTGCTAAGAGCCACATCCAACTTGACCTTGATTGCTTCCAGGGATGGAGCATCCACAATGCTGGGTGATCTCTGCCAGTGCCTCACCACCCTTGCATTGAAGAACTTCTTCCTAACATCTAATCTATATCTCTTCTGTTTTAGTTTTAAGCTATGATCATGTAAAAAAATCACTTTTCCTATTTTATTTCTCTTTCAAATACTGAAAGGCCACAATAAGGTCTCTCTGGAGCCTTCTTTTCTCAAGGCTGAACAACCCCCATTATCTCAGCCTGTCTGCAGAGGAGAGGTGCTCCAGCCCTCTGATCATTTTAGTGGCCCTCCTCTGGACTTGTTCCAAGAGGTCCACATCTTTCTTGTGCTGGGGCCCCCAGACTTAGATACAGGGCAGAGTAGAGGGGGAGGGTCCCCTCCCTGGATCTGCTGGCTCCACTTCTTTTGATGCAGCCCAGAATAATGTTGGCTTTCTGGCTTGCGAGCACACATATCCAGCTTATCACTCACCAGAATCCCCAAGTTCTTCTCTACAGGGCTGCTCTCAATGAATTCTCCCCATCTCAACTCATGTCTGGGATTGCCCTGACCCAGGTACAGCATTTTGCACTTGGACTTGTTGAGCTTCATGTGGTTCTCATGGCCCCAAGTCTTGAGCTCATCCATATCCCCCTGGATGGCATTCTGTCCTTCTGTTGTGTCAGCTGTACTGCTCAGTTTGTGTCATCTGCTGACTTGCTGAGGATGCACTCAGTCTCACTATGTCATTGATAAAGATATTAGATAGCACCAATCCCAAGACCCGAGGGGCACCACCTATTACCAGTCTCCATGTGGATATGGAGCCATTGAACACTGCACGAATGAAAATTCTTCAGTCAGTAGTTTTCTGGGGAAAAAAAAAACCAGTTCCCTTTTCACATTTTTAGTGTGCTTGAAAAATTAAATATAAAAGTCCTGCTTTATGTGGGTGTCCCCCCTGTTAGGCTACCAACATGTTTTCTCTTTCTTACTTAACCTGTTTCATTGTCTTCGGTTTGAGAATTTGCTGAATGAGAATTGGCAAAGAACTGGAAATTCTGGTCAATCTAGAACCAATCCTACACTAGACAGTTTCAAACAGGCAAACAATGAATGTTTTCATTTAGACTTAAATAATTTACTTTTTTCACCTGTATGCCATAATTTCTCATTTGAGATCTTTCTATGTAACCATGTAAGTAATGAAAGAAAATCCAGCTTCTCTATGCACTGTTTGGTTTGATTATTATCCTACATGTCTGTGGACCTTGAAGCTAGGGCTAAGGAAGTAGGTTCTTTACCATGTTGACTTTCTGACTTTAACTCTGGGAGACATCTTTGATGTTCATCAGTGTGAATTTGAAGTAAGATCTGTCTGCCTGTAAAGAAATTATTCTGATTGTCTTTTGAGCTTCACTCTTCCAGTCTGCAATGGAATGTTGGACTACATAGAGCTTTTATTTTAATGGAAAAGGAGTAAGCCACTATTTAAAAAAAATGTGACACAACTGGGTTTTCCAAAGAAACAGACTTATCTTAACAAGCCAAATAAAGACAAAAATGCGGCTTACAAAATGATCAGTACAAATTAAAGAAGGTCTGCCCACTAAAAGCCAGAGTTTTGTGACTGTGTATCCTCCCCAGGGAGACTACCACTAATGTCAGGAATTCCAACACTGAAGAGGATGTTTTGCAGTATGAATTCATTATGCATTTCATGATTCCTGTGGAATTTTCAATGTCTGCTCCATCTCCGCGTGCAGTTTTAACAAAACGTCGTACATTCACACAATATTGTACCAACATGCATTCTCCACTTGAATGTTTTTCTTCCTCTTCTCATAAGGTACTATCATTGTTTCAGGCTGAAAATTTTCTCAGCTTGGATGTTCTGAGGGAAATATCGCAGTTTAAAAGGGAACACATGAAGTTTACAATTTCATCAGTCAGCTGTGGAAACTCAGAGAAGGGACTGGAGAGTGTTCTGTGACAATGGAGTTTCTGATGTTGGCCAGGGTCAATATAAAAGGAGCATACAGTCCTTTTTTGCTTGTTTTGTTGGCTGACTATTACAGATGTGTAGGGGTTTATGTGTTTGGTTGAAGATTTTTGTTTGTTTTAGTAAATATTTTTCAGCCTGTCATCTTTTAATGGTAGTCTATGAGCCTTTCTGGGAAGTGCAGCTCACAAGTTTAAAATCATTGCTCTAGAAGAACAGTTAATGAATTTTCATTAATTTTCTCTACATAAAATTGTGAAGTACAGATGGACTCAAAGAAACAAGAATAAAGAAAAGAAAAAAATAAATTGAGTAGGAAGTATTTGAGGGGTTAGCATGTTCCCCTTTAGGCCAAACTCCATTTTACATCTGCCACATACAAGAAAGTAGTTGGTATATATTGGCTTTTTGTGTTTGCACAAATGCAGCTAAGGACCCGGTGGAAGCTAAGACTGCAGCTCTGAACCCACCAAGCTGTGGCAAACCTCCAAAGGAAGCACAATTCTTGCCCTCCAGTAAAAGAAGTGGAGTAAAGAGGAACTGAGACCCTGAACTCTGGGATTGGATCTCTTGCACATTACCTACTGAGCTGGACACAAAGAAAATGCCACTATTTCTCAGGTAGAATATTCATCTAGAATATTCTTGTCTATAAAATATGTTGAGCCTTGTCAGTGTAAGAAGAAATCATATAGATTATTCATGTCCTTCTATTTGCCTTTCTCTTTAGAAAAGCAAGCATTGTCTGCCTTGTGGTTGTGCCTTAATCTTGGCTGCTTTGAGACTACTGGTCTTGGACCTGAAGGCCTTGACCTTTCATTCTTTGGTTTACCTGCACTATAGCTGTCACCGTGAGGCCCAGGAGCTTGTTCCCTTTGGGCTCAGCTGCTTCCTAACTGTGGCAATTGCTAAATGTCTCTCACAGCCAGAATTTTTGGGTTTCCTGAACATGCTTTTCAGTGAGCTTTGCTATTTTTAATTATTTCTGGAGCATGTTTTTGTGGTCTGTGGTTTTGGGCATGTGGTTTTCCCCCTCTCCCTCGTCATGTATGTGGAACTGAAAACAAGTTACTGAAGTATAAACCAAAATGTCCTAGTTCACCATCTCTCTCTGCTTCTGCTGCTGCTTTTTATGTCACAGCTTCCTGTCAACAACCTCCTTAATGAGAAATATTGAATGCACACAATATCCAGTAACAGCTCAAATACCAATGCTGTTTAAGTTACAAATACAGTGTTGTAGGAGCTACTGTAAGGAAAGGTATTTCCCTCTCAAAAAACCCAATAAACCTTTGTTTCTTTGCAAGAGCTGTGAAGGTTGGAACAGCTTTAGCTCCAGATATCCTGGGATATTTCTGTGTTTGGCAGAAACTGCTCTTTTGATGTGGCCACAAAGTAGAGACAGTTGCAATGCTTGTGACTGCTCTAATTCCATTGCTTCTAGCTCTAGATTTAAAACATTCTATCTGTGGAACACCAAGTGGCAATGCGCGGTGAAGCTTCCTGAAAGGACTTGTGCCAGATCGGGAAGCAGAGCACTGCGTTTATTTGTAGTTCTTTTATTCTTGCCATGTTATATTCTCTTTGTTGGTACAACAATAAGAGTGGTTTCTCCTCAAAAATGAGGAAACAGTACAAGCACAAGTGACAAGGAAGCAGCTGAGCTGAAGAATGTGAGGAGCTCTGAATTACCTTTTTCTCTTAGTGTCTCTAAATAATACATACCTCATCGTTTGACTTCTTCTCTGCATTGTTCTCTCTACACTTCCCTGATGAGTAACATAGATCAAAGAGATTAAACCTTGTTTGCTATTAATCTGACATAAAGGCCATGATTCCTCAGTATTTCAAGGTAAAATAGTAAGTAGTCATGGTAATGAGGAAAGCCTATTTTTTGCAGTATGTCATAATCAAGCTGCATCTGGTAGCACTTCATTTGCAAAATGTTAACAGAATTGTTCAAATACCGTTCATGGTACTGATGCTCAACCTGGGAAATAATCAAAAAGGCTTTATTTTTTACAGGCTTTATTGGAAAGAAAGAACAAAAGAAGAGCTCACTCATCTCCAAGTAGAAACATGCCAATCCTGCAGTGGGTGCAGGGGATGGGAGAACATAAAAATTTCACAGACAAAATACTAAAGAAATTTAATGTTTTCATTGATATTGATCTTAATCAGATTTATTTATTAAAGAGGTGATTGTATAAAAGCTGAAAGATAAAGTTTGTTCAAAGAATTGGGTTATCACCATTTTTTTTTTAAACTGATTTTCAATTATCCAAGAGCTGCTAAATTTGTTTAATTAATAACACTTTTAAACGGTACAAGGACAGAAAAGTGCACTTATAATGTGATAAGTTTCTTAATGTTTCAGATCTTTCCTTTGTCTCTGGTACCATGGCTGTTTTCAACCCAGCCTGAAAATATAACACTTAATCTGCACATTGATGGTTATTACACATGAGAAGGTCTCTGGGCTCTGTCAGAGCCTCCCTGTGGGCCTGTTGACCTTGCACTAACTAGAAGATGTCATTCCCAATGGCCTAACAGCAGATCTGCCCTTTACACTCATGCTCTGGGATTAATTTAATGGGTGAAGTGCAAAATGCTGTGTAGATTTCTGTGAAGCAGGCTACTATGGTAACAGCTGTTTAAGCATGTTCTTGCCTTGGTAGACTTTCAAGCCATTTGGACTTTCTTTCTGTGGCAATCAGTGCTGGCAGATGCCCTCTTATGTTCAGAGGTGAATCTTGTCCCTGGAAAAGTAATTTTGTAAGTGCAAAGAAAGTGCATTGTGGTTTCACTGCAGGAGTCAGTACTTGATCTTTTCCTGACACTGCTGAACAGGCCTTGCTGTCTTGTATCTTAGACTGGCTTAATTGGAGGATTAGAATATTGTTGAAAACTTAGTGGTTGCTGAGGGATTTCTTCTTCCCATTCTGTCTTAGTTTGTAAAATTGAGCATTCTCAGTAAATACATGTAGAAAAATAAAAATCTTCCCTTTGCAGAGTTCTGCTGAATAAGCAGGACTGTATCAGTCATCCTCAAAATTAAATACAAGCCAGACCTGTTGCTCATATGTGACATGCTTATTTGCATTTTCTCTGATCTTTTGCCCAAATAAAAAAGCAGGAATTGAATAGGATTTAATTATCGGCTTATTTAAGCTTTGTTTTGTGGAGACCGTTGTGGAGTGTCATATTTATCTGAGTAGAACTTTTGAAACATGGTCCTTTCTCCTCTCAATTTTATCTTCTGAAGAAGAAGATATCTGATATGTGCTTTTCTTGTGTTTTGTTTCAATTCCTTCTGGCAGAAGTATTAATGTAATGACATTAGGGTACTTCTGTCATCAAGAAAATAGTGTATTAAATTAATAATTTTTTCTCATTTTAAGTCCTAAGCAAAAAAAAATTTGCATTTTAGTTTTTAGGGTCTGTAGTTTTATAGGGTTCTATTTCATCAGAGTATGAGTGGGATAATATTAGACTAGGTTTATCTTTCTAAAGTTTGATAGGGCTTTTCATTGCTTCTCAGAAGAACTTGTCAAATCTAACTTCTGTCGATTTTAGTTTACTGTTTTATCTGAATTTCTACTTTATTGTAGTTATCACCCAGGAACCAAACTATTTTACTTGTGGCTTAACCATTCCAATTGACATTAAAACCAGACATAAATATTCAGCCATTTTTAGAAGCAATTTATTTTTCAAACTAACTTTTCATTGATTGTTTCATGTTGTGATGTTTTCCTCATTTGCTAGAAAAGTGCACTAGATATGCTGGCCTGTTTTCACAGAACAAGATGCCTGATGGATAAGCAAGGTGTACTCAGTATGGTGAAATCATGTTAGATGAGTTTTATCCTAATTTATGTTCAGGAGGTGAGTTTTTTACTGATGTTTTTGGCTTGCAGAATTCATTGTGTAGAATTCTACTGCTAAGTGTTATTTAGTAGGAATCACACCATGAGAAATACAAGAGACCTTCTTTTAAAATAAAAGGCCTGTAATATTTTTTTTATATGAAGTGACAATTGAGTGGTGTATTTTTTTCCTTCAATGTTCTTCACATTCAAATACCAAGGTATTTTTAAGTGCTTATGTATACATGTAGAGAGATGGAGAGAGAGAGAAAGAGATGGGAAAGGAGAGAAAGTGTCTTAACCACAACATATGTTTCTCTGGAGATTCATCTGTTTTCTTCAGTGACAAAGCAACTTGATTATCCCTGTTTGCAGGCTAATATGGCTATGGAAGAATGAAGTGGATGCCATATTGCATAATCAGACAAGTGGTTGGTTAGTCTAGTTATTTTGTGCAGAGTACAGTTGTCATAGCCTCTGGCAGAAGTAATATAACATAAATTTTCAGATCGTGTCGTTCTTTGCAACAGTTGGGAAAAAGATATTTGCTAGACAACTAAGCTTGGAGTATTACAAACCAGTAGAATGAAAATCTGTGAGGAAGGGCAGTATCTTTTCCAGGGTTTAAATGTTTCTTGGATATTAGGGGATTTTGCAAAATATTACTTTCAGGTTACTCAGTTGTCAAAGTCACCTTGACAAACCTCCTAGGCCTATTAATATGGCCACATATTAAGAGCAAAGCCAACATCTGACACAAAAGGGAAAATTTTTAGAATTCGAGATACCATTTTCCCTTCTCAGGGAAGCACATTCAATGTGGTTTTGCAACAGTTTCTTTTAACTTCGGGGTGCATGTACAATGACACAGAGTGAATAGATAATATTACTGAGAAAAGTTTTCCTGCTAAGCCAAAAGTAAAAAGCTTTCACCACTATGAAAGCTTTCACTACTATGAAAGGTTTTATTATTGTTCAGGATTTCATAAAGGCTTCAAGCAAAGCTCTTAGCACTTTTTTCTCTTCTACACAGAGTAGAAGAATCCTGGTTTGAATTAGCTTGATATTCACTGAGAGTGTGGTAAGGAAAATACATGCAGTTAACTTTCATTTAATAATTTGTTACAATTCAGTTTGGTGTCATTTAAAGAGAGTAATTCTAGTCTGTAACACAGAGGAGTTCTGCAGGAATTTATCCACTGAAAGGGTTGTCAAGCATTGGAATGGCTGCCCAGGGTGGAGTAACCATTTCTGGAAGTAAATAAACAACTGTAAGTTGATAAACAACTGGATGTGGCACTTAGTCCTATGGTTTAGTTGGCTTGGTGGTGTTTAATGAGAAGTTGGACCCGATGATCTTGGAAGTACTTTTCCAACCTTAATGATTTATTGATTCTGTAATTGACTTTTCAAGTAGGTATAACTTTGTCCCATGCTTAGAAATGGAAAATCTTGAAGACATTGAACTCCAGATGATACAGGGTTTTTTTCCATGTCTGTTTTTTAAATTAAGTTGCAGCACAAATGAATGCTCAAGATTTCATAGGGCTGGATTGTCCTTTTCTCCTGTGCTAGAGATTATGTTGGCTATATTAACGGGAAATGTTTTATACCTGGAAGCAGTAGTAAAGGAGGAAATGGGAGACTGATATGAAAGAAAACTCATTAATATAAACCTTTGTGCGTACAAAAAAAAATTAAATCCTGCTCTATGGTTATGTAATATAAATATCATTGTTTGAAAATAATCTATTAACTGACATGGAAATCATTCATGAAAAGAAAAGTCATATAGAATAGTCTGTAACTTTTTGAAAAAGAAATCAATATAGTTTCCAGGAATTTGTTCATCTTAGGATCCCAATATTACCTATCCATGACTTTTCCCATCTTTTTTTGTTACTCTTCTGTCAATCACATTTGCCTCTCTAATCTGATCTTTTTGTATTTTGTTCTGATGTACTTGTATGATCCTGTGTTCAGGACTATAGTGGTTAAGAGGTACAATGCTTGTTATTTTGTGCAAACTTACTATGAGCTGAAGTAAAACATTCTGCACTTGATTATGTGCTAGCATTTAATGTCCTTGACCTTATTTAATACTTCAGACTATTAGACCTGTGCTCTGAATACATTCTTTTTGCAATATCTCATATATTTTAATTTTTATCTATGTATTAAAACTTTGGTGTTAGATAATCTCAAAGTGAACCTTATTTCTTTAGCAATGATGGCAACAGAACACTTTTGGAATCAAATTGTAGTATGACAAATGGTTGTTAGAAGGAAGCCTATGCTTTCTTATCTTTAAGTGCAATGGTAAAATCTACTCCTGGACAGAAGTTTCTGCTCACCACTTGAGCAGAAAATACACACTGATGGAAGTGGGCGTTGTTCTTCTGACTTCATGAGAGCATTGCAAACAGGCACTTTTGGATTTGGCTCCGAAACTTGTAGTGCAGTGAGTCCTTGAAGGTTCAAGTGGAGAACAGGCCTTTTAGCCCTTACATAAGAGATTCATATACTCTGGGTGTATGGATTATCCTACATAAAAGGTCTTCATCAGTTTTCACCATATGGTTAAAACATATATACATATTTCTGCTGTTACATCCAGGCACTGTGAGGCAGCTGGTATTAATGAATAAAAATAGCCAGCAAAATCCTGGCATGTGCTTGCTAGAAGGAACAATTTATAGCCAAGGGTCTTGTAGATTACTAGAAAGGAGAAAAAAGGAACAACCCCAAAACACATGACCCCTGAAAGTATGTATGAACTCTGAGTTTCATCTGCACTTTGGGCACCTGTATTGCTCAAGGCAACAGAATTTGGAACTGATTAAAAGATATTAATTCTATTTCTATTGCTAAAAATTACAGGGAAGGCAATTGAGGAGTGTGGTGTTTTGGGTTTCTTCTTTAAACACAACTGCTGTAGTTTGACTTATAGCTGAAATTAATATCAAGACATTTGTAGCTTCATGAAGAGCTTGGGAGAGATACATTTCTTGGAATAAATGAAATATAATTTACAAGATGAGCCTTGGAAGGTGGTATTACTGTAAAACTGAATTCCAGTGAAGTATTTCTTAGCCCTGGTTAGATTTTTGCCTTCTAAAAAGTAAAGCTGACCTTCCTTCTCAGACTAATGACAAAATGCAAGATTCTTGTTTCAGAAAATGACTATTTGTGAGTCCTTAGCATTTCATAACTGATAGCTTCCAAGCACAGCGAGGCTCATCTTATGAGTTTCTACTGTTGGAATTTTTTTTGTCTGTTTGCTTTTTTGCCTCATAAGAACTGTGGCTCAAATAGTGAGTTGATCAATCTAGCATAAAAATGCTGTAGAGTGTGAACACTAAAAGCAATTATTGTTTTGTAGTGAGAAAAATGTTGCAACTTTATTTGCTTCTTCAGTTCTTAACTGCTATAAACAGGCACCAGGAGCTATATTACGATGGAGTGGGATTCTGGTGCTCTGCAGAACCATAAATACTGGCATTAGATTCTATCACAGGTTAGCAAAGGAGAGAAAAATACAAAAAAAATTATCAAAATATGATCTAAATAATTTTAAAACTGGCAAACATTTTATGGAAGTACATTTTAAATGCTCCATAATTCATTCAATTAATTAAAAAAGAAACTGAGTAGTGCCCAAGTTATGTTAAAGGCGGGAAGGATCAGAGATCCTGATCTAGAGAGAAATACAGCACCAGCATTGGTCAAAATAGGTCTAAGTAATGAAAATGAGGAATAGGGATGCATTTTTGTAGTTAGCATGATTATGAGTTGAAACAGATTACCTAGAGATGTGAAGGTTTCTTTTTCTCTTGTTTCATAGAAAGGCCACAAGCTTTTGAAAGGTGTTTTAGACAAAACAAGGCTTGATGTAGGGGAATCCAGGTGAAATACTGTAGGTATGAGGAGGAGCTATACAATGGCATAGAGATGATACACAGGAAAGACTCTACAGAAAATGTTCCTGTCTACTAAAATTTGTCCTGAATGAGAAGTTCCCAGGTTGCATTTGTCACTCTGGCTGCGATGACAAAGAAACAAGACTTGCAGCACGATTGAGATGTGACCAAATTTTTCTTCCCTGTAAGGCTGAGGGGAATATAAGCAGGATACTGATGTAAAAAGTGGAACAACTTATTTCCTGATTATGCATCTATGAACTCCAGAAAAGCCAACAGGGGTAAATGTCTGGTGGTTTTTGTGGCTTCATTACAGAAAAAGTCTTGGAATATGGAAATCATAAACAGCAGGCAGGCAGACAATTCTAGTGAGAACTCATTTCACGGTTAAAACTGCTAAACTGTGTTTTAGCTCTTTTTCATTGAAAAGGTAGTGCTGCTTACCATTGTTAAGTTTAAATTTTTGTGACCCACCATTGTTGGTAATGGCTTGTTAGATGTTTGAAAATGTGCATATTATTAAGCAGTAATATCCATTCTACATTTCTGTTTGGCACGTGTGAAATACACGTGTATGGATGGTTCTGATACACTGCTTTGGCTTTGTGTTTCAAAGCTATCACCTGTATTTTTTGCTGTTTTCCAGCTGCTATTGTCAGCGACCATTTGCTGTGATTATCAGAGAAACAAGAGAACCTTAGGAGAGGCTTTGATTTTTCAGCAAGGAATGTATGAAGATGGAAGGTAATTCTAGGTTGGATGTTTGCCTAATCCTAAGAGAAAATGTAATTGCAAATTAAAAAAAAAAAACCAACAAAAACCACAAAAAGACTTAAGGAAAATTAGAGTTTTTTGTAACAAAATATGAATACAAGCATTGAACAAAAAATTCAGGCTCACTGTAGTTTGTAAAGATGGAAATAAACGTCTGTGGTAGTGACGTTAGGAACCTCTTAGAACAAAAGTGTTTGTACATAGAATTTTAGCATTTT
This sequence comes from Petroica traversi, assembly GCA_025920805.1. Lineage (NCBI taxonomy): Eukaryota > Metazoa > Chordata > Aves > Passeriformes > Petroicidae > Petroica > Petroica traversi. The sequence continues at coordinate 11,205,195 of JAHLSL010000020.1, forward strand.
TGCCAGACAAATTTAATTCCAAAGTTCCCACATGTGAGGCATTTCTAATTTTACCCAGCTGAAATTTATCATGTCAGCTCACATCCCTGATTGCTGTGTTGTTTTGTTGCTTGGAGAGGGTTGGAACTCTTCATTTTTAGAAAATTCTTGCTTATAAACTGCAAGTTGTTCTTCATTGTGGCTGAAAAAAATATAAAAATCCTTGAATGTTTTATCTCAAATAGTGTGAATCTCCCCTTAACATACTGTTCTTACTAATGGTTTTCTGTGGAACTGCTGCTTGACAACTTCTAGTGTACAGAGTGTTTTCAAAAGGAAAAATTCACTCACTGAGGTCAGTGGTGCAAACTCACAAACTGCTAATGGAGTGATCTTATCAAGAGGGAGCAATCTGGCCTCTGGAAATTGAGTGTGTGTGCAAGTTCTTACCTCTCCTGCTCCATGCTTCTTTCAAAAGGAATAACCTGAGTTAAGTGGGCACATCCCTGGATCTTTTGGAATAGTAGAGTTGCTGTAGCCACATGGTCTAGTCCCTACTAAGATAAATGTTATCTGGTGGTAGGAAAATGGGTGGAAGTAAACATTTATCTAAAAATCCTGGGATTTTTTTGCTCTGTTGTGCCAGTGTGATATTATTACAGAGAACAGTAGCAGTCTAAAGTATGTGCAAGACAGAGATGACTAATAAAATAACTCCTGTCCTTGCCATGGTCAGAATACCTTTCTGGATCAATCAAACCAAAAGCTTTTTTTTTTTTTCATTGAAAACATTATTTAAAAGGACTTAAAATATTTCCATAGCTAGCCTAATACTGTAATTTGAATTAATCCCCAGTTACAGCCCTTTATTGAAATCCTGAGGGTTCTGAAGAATGGATTTTGATGTCACCATTAGACAGTTGTCTCACACACAAATTGATACCAGATGTACTGCATAGAATACTATGGATGTTTAAATGTGCTGCTTATTCTGAAAAAGAAACTTATTTTGCCGCAGACTACTCTCTGTCATCTTAAAAATGTGGAATTTTAGGATACATATAAAATGTTTAAAATATATAGATGAAGAAAAATCTATATAAAGTCTCTCTAAAAATCCAGAGAAACTATTGAGTGCTTTTGATGTACAGGAACTTAATACCTCTTCTCTCTATTCAGTATACTGGGAAGCCCATTCAGTTGTATGGGTTATCATACCTATTGATGCTTTTAAATTGACTGCAATGAAAATAACTTCATAAAATCTTATCATACAAAGTGTGCATCCCATTATTGAGGGTGATAAGAATCTCAGAGATCTCAGTGACTGATTTATTGTTGGCATACATTGCACATGCCTGCTGAAATGAATACTGGAATGAACATCAGGGTTAAATGGGAAGCAGTCTGCATCCAGACCTTACAGTCTGTAAGTATCATACAAGAAAAAAACAACATTGCAAGATAAGAAAATGTAATGGTAATAAGGTATCCTGTGATGAAAAACAAATGCAGACTACATTTCTGATTTATAAACTTTTTGAATTCCCCTATTCTCTTTCCATGCCTGAAAGAAAACTGTACTGTCATTTACCCTCAGAAAAAGGCCCTAGGTGGTGATTTGATTAATCTTGATAAGCTGTGCTAGGTACAGTTGTGGGAGGAGGTCAAAGGTTCATGTGAACAACACCTGGCTCCATTAATTTTACTACAAGTATCATGGTTTCTAATGCTAGTTAACTCTGGGAGGACTTATTTATCTGTGACATGCAAAATTAAATAAGTGAACACAGGAATGTAAATGTTCAATGTGTAACATGAAAATGTTTAAAAAATATATTGTAAAGGTTGCTTAAATATTTTAATAAATAATAGAGACTTTTTTTTTAATGATGATGAGGACAGCATAATCTTTTCCCCAGAAGGCCTTTCTGTCAAAAGAGTTTCTTTATAGATTCCTCCTGTGTCTTGGTATTATGTAAACTCAAAGTCCCTTGGCTATAATAAATATTGGTTAGCTGACCTTTTAAATCAATATTTTAAATAGTTTTGTTTTAGCCCAAAGTTGTTTGTAAATGAAACAAGTGGAATTATTGTCTTTATTTATTACTCACATTGAGTCAATTCAATTTTCCATAGAAATATGATCATTAAGATATGACATTGAAATGAAAGTAAAGATACCTGATTCATTACTCATCATGCAAGTTTATGGTTGTATAGCTCAAATAACATGTGCAGGAGTGCTGTAATTGTAGGTTTTGTATTTTAAGGATATTTTAAGAGTCTGAATCTTTGCCCAGTCATCTTTCCAGTATTTCAGACCAGATATACGCTTTTCAGGAAGGGGACTGATAAGATCCTGCTAAAGAAAAGCAGTAGGATCTTTCACTAGGATCTTTCACAAGAATGCCTACTTAAACTTGTGAATGTGGGGTTTTTTTTGGCTAAGGTTAAGTGACAACTATACCAAAAAAAGGACTATAGATTCCTAGGAAACATGAAGCAGGACATGGAGGAAGTGTGGCCATGCACTGGAATGGGCCCATGAGAGAGCCACCAGTATCATCAGAGAACTGGAGCCCATGAAGCACAGGAGTGGAGTGGGAGAGCAGGCTTTGTTCAGCCTTTGGGAAGTCTAAAGGGAGACCTTGTGGCTCTCCACAGCTACCTGATGGGAGGGTTTAGAGAAGAAAAACACTTTCTGGAAGTACAGAGCAAGAACTAAGAGGCTAAGTGGCAGCAAATGAAATTGTTAGTTATTAGAAAAAGTCATATTCACTGCAAGGGGTAGTCAAATATTTAAAATAGTTGCTCAGAGAGGATGTGAAAAATCCGTCCTTGGGGATATTAAAAATTCACCTGAACAAGATTCTGAGTAACCTGTTTTGAAAAGGGAATCAGATAAACTTCAGAGGTCCTTTCTGAACTGTTCTGTGAATCCTGGGGGAGAAAAGGGAAGAACAAAAAGGCTTATTAAGAAAAAAAAATCTCATGGCTCTGATGAAAATTTTGTGTTGCAATATTTAAATTGACTCATGAAAGAAAATCTGGAAATTTTGAGAGACAGGTCTAGGAAAAAAAAAAACCCAGATGAACTCTCCCCTCATCCTATAATTCAACAAAGTTATTTGTCTTTGTACTTCATCACCTTCCTCAGCTGAAGAGAACATCTGTTCCATGGGAGTTACCACATCTTCATTAATTTATGTCTACAGATGGCAAAAAAAAGGGAAAAAAAGATAAGAAAAAATTAACTTCAGGAAAAACACAATTTTCATTATGGTTTTCTCATTGTAGCCTTTCTCATGCTTAAGGAAGTTTCCCTTGTAAACTGTAAGAAAACACTTTGTGACCAAAGATTGCTTAGACCTCCTATGATGGCCATAAAATGGACTCACATGCTTTTATGATCAGGGCATGGTGAAACTGCAATAAAATTTAAATCAAACAAACAACTAATAAAAATAAAAAGAGAGTAATTAACTATTTGAATAAATGAAAAATGGTTGGTAAGAAGAGACATGACAGGTTTAAAGATTTCCCCTGCTCCCAGTCCCTCTTAGTTCTTCTGTCTGCTCTATTTTTACAGGCATTGTCATTTCAGTGACTCTGTCCCTCAAATGAAGCTTTGTGCTGCAACTCTTTGGCCTGCTGCATCTTGTAATCCCTCTGGCCTTCTTCCAGTAATCTTGCCTTGTGTCTGCCAAGCACAGTCTTTTACATCCCTCTTCAAGCTGTCCACCTTAGAGGGACAATGAAATGTAGAAAAAGTAAAAGAAAATAGTCATCTTGTCTGTCACACAGTGTTTAGGCATAAATCCAGTTTCTCTTGTTATGAGCTTCTTCTGTAAAGAAGAGCTTGCAAGAGGGCACAGTACAGTTCCCATGGAGGGGAAAGGATATTAAACTACCACCATGGTTTGTGGGCAGAAAAAGGAGCCTGGTTTTAAGGAAGATTTACTTGTGTTATTGCGCAACCGAATTTCTAGGTTCTTGAACCAAAATGAATATTTTGGTACCACCATAACCTCACTGTACTCAAGAAATAATTCCTTTCACCTGTATTCTTATTTTTACAGGAAAAGGAACATCAAGTGTATTTTGTACCAAAGCCCAACTGTGTTGAACAACTGTATGCACATTGTTTTATTATTTTATTTTTCTCTTAGCTTTTTAAAATGATTCTATTGTTCCCATATGTGTTCATTCCAAATAAATATCTACCAACTTTCCTTGGAGCAGTCAGAAACCACTAATGAGCTGTTACATAGCAGCTGTGTCAGATTACTACCAATTTTCAACCAAATTCTATGCTCTTCTTGCTCTTCTTGCATCTGCTCCAAAGCAGCACTGGAGATTTTTGACTAATGGTGAACCCAAGTACTGAATACCATGAAGAATCAGCTTTATGAATATATCCAAGATGGAACTTTGCTAATGTATCTTCAAAATGTCAATTATGGACACATTCATTTCTCAAAACAGCCAAAAATCTTAGGTCTTGTGCAGATTTATGCTATAGAGCAATAGGTATAGTCAAAATGATCACATCTAGCATGACTGTGCCAGATTAGGATGTGCTTTTCTTTTCCAGTTCTGTCTGATGTTTTGAATGTCATAAGTGGTCTCCTTTTGGAGCTGTCTTTGACCAACTGCTGTCATATCTGTGCTCTTTTCACTGCCACTTTCTTCTTGTCCCACAGACAGCTGGACAAGTTGCAAGCCAGAAGCTCAATGGGAGCTGGAAGGAGCATAAAAGTGTCCTTCTGGCTTTATTTCATAAAATTCAATATCTTTGCCAGATCCTGATGTTGGGTGGAACCCGGAAAGTATTCACATAGAAAAACAATTGAGAAAATACCATTAATAGTACTAATTTGTTTTTTAATAAACTTGAGCCCATCTTAAAACTTAGAGTAACCTTCTACAGTGGTTTATTTGTTTGATGTGGTTATTCATTGATAATGAGTACAATGTTTTTTATTTTTGGCATGGGAAATACAAAGTTTGGAACTGTCTTATTGTACTTTTTAATGCTTGAAGTCTTCTGGATCAGATGCATTAGTTAAAAAAAAAAATGAAGGGCTCACACCCACCCCTTCAACCTCCACTCCCCCCAGTCAAACTAAAGTCCCAAACCAAAAGAGACCCAAACTTTTTGACTGCAATTTTGACTGCTGCAAGGAGAGTGGGGGAAACTGCAGCTGTGTCTTGGCAGTTGTGTTTTATTCTTGGCTCAGTGTTTTTGGTACACTGCCCTTATTCTAAATATAGTAAACTCACTCTCCAAAAGGTGGGCTCTCTTATGGTTAAGAGCTAGACTATATCTTGGAAGAATGGTGATTTCATTGTTCCTAGCCTTTCATTATCTATCTGTTGATCCTCTCTCTAGAAGAAATCTTTTCCTCTCTATTTAAATGTTAAGTTCCATTGTAAGATGAATACTACTCTCCTGTAGCCGTTAGTGAATGATATAATACAAATTATCATGTCTTAATGGAGTTGAATTAAAAGATGTCTCTATCAAAGTTGATGCAAAGAATAAATGACTGTACTATTTCTCACTCCTCAAAGGATAATTTTTAATTTTTCTAGACTCTATTTCATTAAATTTCCAAGGCTATCAAGTGTGAAGTAGTGTTGAATGTTATATCAGTACCTAGACATAGGTCTTCACTGACTGATGCTGGAATACTGGCCTCATGTTTAAGCACAGAAAATCATAAACAACAACTTGCAAATTCAGAGACATCTCCAAAAGTGTCAGTGTGCAATGCTGATGACCAGTGCAAAACTAAAACACTGCCATAAAAACACACTAAAGATTGGTAAATTGTTCTTAACATTCATTAATGGCTGAACTGAATGAGTGAGAAATTGAGGAAAAAATGTAATTTACTGATGGTGCATAGCAAGCAGTTGAAAGTCAGAATTAATTCCAGATACTTGACTTTCTAATCTGTTGGCCTAGTAATTATTACTATTTCCTAGTATTAATAAAGGGCATGAAGATTGGATTAAAGGATCAGAAAGTTCGTCACTGAAGAGCTCCTCAGAAATTTGACAATACTACCTACGGCCCCAGAAAGCCATAGATAATGTTGTCACTGTTTGAGAGAAAGCAGATAATCCCCACTAGTTTTTAACTTGATATGGATCCTAAGAGCCATAATAATTACAATCCTGCTTTCTCAGACAAAATTTCCACTGAAATTTCTCTTTGTGAAGACCAGAGGATAGGACATCTTTTGTGATTAAACTCAACACAAAAAAATCTCCTCCCCTAATCTTTGATGATGCCTCCAGAGTTGTTTCTAACAGGTTTTCTTTCAGCAACATGCTTGCAACAGAATGGCCATGTTGGTTGGATAGTTTATTGTATTAATGAAAGATTATATCAAAGCATGGACCTCACTGAAGTGTTTTGTATCACTGAAAATTCAGCAAATAATCATCTTTTATTTTCATTCAGTCCTGATCTGAACTGTTGGAATAAACTGTGCTCTTTTTGTTGTAATGGATTTTGCATAAAGACACTCAACTAGCCAACAGCAAAGAGCATTTAAAAAAATTCTGTTGGTGGTTTGTGTTTTAAAAATATTATAAAAACAATCTCTATCTGCAGTCAAAAGAACTACACTCAGATGTATCACAAGAGAAATTTGCCAAACAATCAGCTGAAGCAGGAGGTTCCAATTTTTCAGAGCTTCTGGCAGAGAGAAAGGGCTGTGTTATATTCATGCTGACAAGTAGAAGATAAGCAAGCTTTCCACTTGCTGCAATGTTGTTGGCTTAATTACCCTCCAGTGTCTAATTGTGATCACTGCTTGAGAAGTCAGTACTGATACTAACACTGTAGAAATTTACCCTTGAGGGTGGGTGACATTGCATTTATGTTAATGATCTATAATTGTATTCTCTGTTCTTTTGAAAAATACTGCTGATATTTCTTTCAGTTCCAGTTTCCAAGTTTTCACTGCCACTATTTGGAAAGCTCTTTTAATTGTACCCTACTTTTAATATTTTAATTATTATTGATTTTTTTGTAATTATAATATTTTCATTTCTCTTCCATTTAATTATATTTTCCTAGTAGTGTAACTGTAAAGGGCCCAGTATAAGAGCACATTGTTAACAGCTGTGACTTTTTACACAACTAACAGCAGAGGACCACCTCTTTGGTCCTTGATGTGATGTAACTTTATGCCTTGCTTGCTTGCTTTGCTCTCAGAGAAAAAAGTCTTTGGGGACTGAGCTCAAGCTGTTTGTTTTGCTTTGTTTTGTTTTATTTTATTTTCCCACAACTCCTAATACAGTAGGGCCATGTTCTTAGCAGGTCTTCCAGGCACTATTGCAATATACTTATGTAATAACATTAATTCAATTTGATAAAACTTTTTTTAAGTTGACCATTGGTGTTATCAATTATTTTTTATAAAACTATACTGAGTTAGCTTCCATTCCCCTTCTGTATTTATTTTTTAATTTACAAATCAAATTAAAAATGATTTTTTGTAAATTATATCTCTGTTTTTATTGCTCAGAATATTTCCCAGATCAATATAGTATTTCATATTTGTTTTTGGTTTTGTTAGCAAATTTAAAGATAAATAGATGATTAAGTATAAAATTGAGATATGAAACATCCTTATGTACTGTGATACTTTATGTGGTTGTGGTTTTTATTTTTCTTTGCTCCCTTTAAAACTTCTGATTGCAGTGATATAGACTTGCTTAGAATGCCATTTAGACTGGAGGTTATGTGCCTGAGAACAAGCCTTACTCTCTTATAATGGGGGAAGCTACATCAAATCCAGATTTGTGATGTTCCACCATGCAAGTAATTCAGGACAAAATATTTTCAGCATAATCACAGGGCAGATTAGTTGTGTTAGTCAACAGGGTCAGTGAGTCTTTGTTATCTGCTGTAAACCATAATGTAACTCACGAAAATGCACTTCTGAAGTCTCAGAAGCTGAGGAATATTAGCAGCTGGAAGCATTCTGTGGAGCTGGGTCCCAGGCTGCTTGCTGGGTACCTTGTCGTGTATCTGGTCATGTTTGGAGGCAGGGGCTCCATGGACTGTTGATGTGAGCCCCTGTGCCTGTTCTTACAATGTACCAGAGTCTGCCAGAGCACATTTGTCCCCCACAAGCTGTCTGTGGATGTCTGCTCCCCCGTGGATCTCCATGGGTTGCAGGGGCACAGCTGCCTCACCATGGGCTGCACCATGGGCTGCAGGGGAATCCCAGATCTGGCACTTGGAGCACCTCCTGCTCCTCCTTCTGCGCTGACCTTGGTGTCTTCAGGGCTGTTCCTCTCACATGGTCTCACTCCTCTCTTCTCTGGCTGCAGTAACTTCTGTGCAATAACTTTTGTTTCCTTCTTCTTCAATCCCTTATCCCAGAGGAGCTGCACCATCACTGGCATGGCTCAGCCTTGCCAGCAGTGGCTCTGTCTTGGAGCCTGCTGGTGATGGCTCTGTCAGGCACAGGGTAAGCTTCTGGCAGCTTCTCACTGAAGCCAGCCCTGTACTCCTGTACCTCCTTCTACTCCCGTGTTACCAAAACTTTGCCATGTAAACACAATACAGTATTTCAAAGGAGAGGATAATTTGAAGGTAAGAGAAGAATGCAATTAAGTACAAAATGAATTTACCAAATGTAGGTCACAGCCAACTAATCTGATAGTGTTTTTAAAAATTATAGTATCTGCCAATACAACACACTTGGATCCTAATAACAATCTTCCTGAAGTCAAATACTGAAATTTAGTAGACATCATACAGAGTTGAATCAGCCCCAGAGCTTGTTTGACAGTAATCACGCAGTTCTTTCTGTTAGTCATTAACAAAAATGAAGTTGTCAGGACAGTTTGCTCTTTTGCTGCAGTTGGTTTCATTTGCTTTCTAGTGTTATGCTAATAAAACCTTTTGTCAGCAGATGCAAATTAGAGCTCATTTAACAACAGCAAAACTTTTTGACAAACTTTTTGTTTTCCATGCAGAGTTACATTTTTAGTGCTGAATGGAAACCCCATGAAAAAGGCAGATATAAATTTCTTAATGCAAATCTGCAATGCTGTTTTTGCTGACTTTTCCTCCCTCCTGCCTTCATGTCCAGACAGGTATGTCCTGTTAATGTAAGACTCTAACCTTCTACAGGTTCTTAGAAAACTCAGGCAGGATCTGAGGAATAAAAAGTTTGATACTGTAATTGGACTAAGGTCAGTTGGAAAGAAAATGCAAATGAATCTAAACAAAATACAGGATCTCCCTGTAGTAAAGGTCTAAATATAATTGCTTAGATCCTTACTAAATGCCCTGGAATATTACTGTTTATTCTAAGAAAACAAACAAAACTTTCCTCCTTTATATAAGAAATAAAATCTAACTTATAAGGTCCATTAAGCACAGCATTACTGATACTTGAGACTGAAATTCTGTCAAACAGGAGGAAAATATGGCTGGACTTGGATAAAACAGCTGTCACGTGCTGCCTGGAATTCTCCATTAGCTGGAGTAGTAAAGGCTTGTACTTTAGAAAGAAAAAACTCCTATTATTGTATCATTATGAAGTTCTTAGTTGTAACAAATTTATTACAATAAATGTGTTTACCAATATGGGTTCAGTATAATATGTAGAAAACTGTCATAAATGAACTGTTTTATAAATGACAGCATGGAGAAAAGAATAATAATTCTCCCTAAATGTCGGAAACTGAGATGATGAGAAGAAGAAACGTAAAATGAAGAGGTGGATTCGAGTCACTTCATTCACTTCATTCAGGCAGGAATAAAAACCAGCCACCATATGTCCCTTTCATTTGATTACCTTTGTAATCTGCTTTGTGCCAAAACCATTAGTACTCTCTTTGGAAGACCACCAGAAATATATGATTGTATTTTATTCTTTGGAAGACCATCAGAATTATACTAATGTATTTCTGTACACAGAGTATGAAATTAAAAGGTAACAGGCTCAAAAGCTGAAAAATTGCAAGGATTCCCACTAATCTTGTTTGAATGTACTGACATCCTAACACAACTTAGGCCATAGATTGAAAAAAATTATGCCAAACAATGCATATGAGCTGCAAGCTGCTAACCTATTTTATTTTGGTAAATCTGTCCACTCTGGAGATTTATATATAGTGTAGAAAATAGGAATGTCTTTCAACCCCAGACAAATTCCTAAATCAGGGTGTTCTTTAGTTGGTATTTGTTTAATCAAAAATAAGACCTCTACTCATATTTTACTTGCTTTCTTCATGTCAGATAGCAGGACATTTAGATTACAAAATAAAATTTAAAAGCAGATCCTGCAGTAGGAGAAGTCTTCTGTGTTCCTTCTTATGTTTAAAGTGCCTACAGGGAGTGCTTTTCATTAGCTGGAGAATGAAAGAAGCAAATGTTATTCTGCAGGCCCATGTTTGTCATTTGTTGATAAGCAGTCAAAAAGTCAATGTGAGCCATATGTCCAAACTATATGCTGCTGGACATATTTTTCCTAATGCACTGCAAATGAGATCATGCATTGTATCACTAGCATATGCATTTATTCTCTTTTATTTTCCTTTGTAGAAAATTATAAAATAATATTTGGCACAGTAATGTAAGGGCTTTTCTTCCTTTATTAGCCTTTTGCATGAAGGGTAGAGGTAATGTGATTGGTCCCCTTCCATCCAGCTATTTTCAAGATGAATGAGAAATGATCATTGTGAGTTATTATCCTGGTTCATGTTCTATACCACCTGTGAAAGTGGAAGCAAATTGTGGATAGCAGAAGGGATGTTCTAGGGGTGGATGTGTCTGTGGTGTCACACAATACATGATCACTGGTGAGGCCACACCTCAAGGGCTGTGTCCAGTTCTGGGATCCTCACTTCAAGAAAGATAGTGAGGTGCTGAAGCACGTCCAGAGAAGGGCAACAGGGGTGGGGAAGGGTCTGGAGCACAAGTCCTGTGAGGAGCAGCTGAGGGAGATGGGGTTATTGAGCCTGGAGAAAGGGAGACTCAGGGGTGACCTTATCCCTTGCTTCGACTGCCTGAAAGAGGCAGTAGCTGGGTGGGGTTTGGTCTGTTCTCCAGGTAACAAGGGATAGGACAAGCAGAAATGGCTCCAAGTTGCACCAGGGAAGGTTTAGATTGAATATTAGGAAAAATTTCTTCTCTGAAAGGCTGGTCAAGCACTGGAACAGTCTGCCCAGGGATGTGGTGGAGTCACCATCTCTGGAGGTTTTTAAAAGACATGTTGATGTGATACTTAGGAGATCGTTTAGTGGAGGACTAGGCAGTGTTAGGTTTACAGTTGGCCTTGATGACCTTAAGGGTCTTTTCCAAATGAAATTATTCTATGATCAGACACAGGCATCTGATTGAAATACTTAATTTTAATTTTAATTTTACTTCAGGAATTTGAAATTGAACCTTTTAAATATGAGTCTTAACATGGATTAGAACAAGGAGCTTTTCATTCCTGAGCAAAGTGTGATGGGCATGGTTCAGCATTGCCTTCTGGCACTTTCAGTTATTACACAAACGTATGTAAATAGGTGCCTGTGCATCAGTATATAGATAAGATATCCCCAGTGTTGTGCAAAACTTGAACATGAAAATCCTTCATCAATGACAGGGATGGGCATGATTGAAGGTCAGTAAGTCATTCACATGATCAGCAGCTTTCAAAGTCACAATGAGTGAGAAAAGCTTAGAGTAGGATGGAGTGAGATCTCAGAGAACAGGGGCTAGAAAGACAGTATGATGTGCTAAAATTGGTCAGAACTATTGATTCATCTCTTGGCAGTATTCTGCTTTGGACTAGGAAAGAAAAAAAAGCTGCTTTCAGTTTTACTTATGCCTTTATGAACAATCGTAGAGAAAACATGGGTATCAAAAGTGAATGAGGTCTCCCTTATGCTTTGTTCCATGCAGAGCTGAGCTCCTGTCTTGTCTCTTCCTTGCATTGCCTTCTTAATATATCTGAAAAGCATGACAGTTTCTTAAGTCACAGCATACCTCTGAGAAGTTGGTTTTCATTAATTCCTTCTTCTGCTGATTTTTAGTCCCTGATTTGTAGGTATGGCCAGCATGTCATAGTCCAAAATGTATCGCTGGATATTTCCTGTAAAAGAATTTTATATAACCTGAAATGAGGCAGGTTACTAGAAAATTCAGGATTTTTTTCTTGAAAGCTTATAATTCTTTTAACTTCTGTATTTTACTATGCCTACTGTCATCATCATGAAGGACTTCTGAAGTGTGTAGACAAGGCTTATTTGAGTGGCATTTAATACTGCATAACCCCACATGAGTAATGTAGTTTGATGTTTTTTCTAATGCTAACACTAGCACTTTGGTTTGGTAATCTCAAGATTAATTAAAAATGTATATAATTTCATCATCTATTGGAGGACTCATTAGAAATATTTTTTCTTTTTAATTCTTTATTGTTGCTTCACATTATCTTTGATTTCTGAAGTAGTAGATTATAAAAAGGCAATAGTCTAAACTGATGATAATTTCATTGCATCCATCTTTTAAACACTTTACTCTTTTATTTTGTTCTTCGCCTGTGTCAAAAGAATATCCTTTACAGTTTACACTTAAAACTTTGCTTCAAAAAGCCACAGTTGTAATATGTTGTTTCAATAGTTTAACATGCAATACTCTTTTGATAGAATATTACCAACTGTATTTTTCTTCTGCTTGTATACTCTTTCCTTTCAAGTCTCATTTGAAGATGTTTGGTTTTCCTTTTTTGCTTCTAATTTCCTGTGTTAATTTCTTATGACTTTGTAAGTAGTGAAAAATGTCGGGAAATATTAGTAGATGCTCTCAAAACATATTATTTTGATTTTCTGCATGGTTAAATGGATTGTTTTATTATTTTCTAAATTCATATGTATTAGTTTTTTATTAAGCTTAAGTGCCAAAATTTACCTGAGAACACAGAATCCCCCCACATTTAATCCAACCAGATACTATATTTTCAGCTGCTCAGCAATGTCTAAATAGTTACTAAAAGCACCACCCTTGGCAAATTTGCCTATTATCACAGTGAAATAAGATCACGTATTAGTAGACTTCGGTTGTTTTCTCTTTTTCCCCTGTCTTTCTCTCTTCCTTATTGTCTCATTGGAATGCTTGCTCCCTCTTTATTTTCTGGCCTTATACTACCAGGAAATTCCCTCTTGGTTGTGCACTTTCTGATCTCTTTTGTGCCTGTACTCAGCTGAGGTTTGGCCTGATGGAAGCTGCTGAAAATAGAATGTTCTTAGGCTAAGGACAGCATAGCAGATGCAATGTGCAGCCCAGGAAGAAGGGATTAATGTGGCAAGAATAGAACTGTAAGAGAGAGGCAGAGAGAGAAGAAAGGTGATAAAGACAAGAAGGAGTCCTTCTCCAGGTGCACCTTCATTAGGTGTGCCTAGAATTCTGTCTGGCATAAAGCTTTGAGCTTTTGGACTTGTGTTCATTCATCATTGGGAAAAAGATAGAAACATGGATAAAATAACAACTATAAAGAGTGACATGCTAGAGGTGAGATAGACAGGCCTCCTCCTGCAATGAAGCAATGATGTGCTTTGCTTGTCCCATTCCTTACACGGTTTGGACCTCCCAGAGGTTGTTTTACCACTCTTGGCTATAGTGTTCATTTTGTACCATTGGTTTTTGTTGTGTGGCTCTAGAAGATGAGGTGAACTCCATAATGTAGGTCCTTAGTTTAATATAAAGATAAAAAGGTGACATGAGCCATTTTCTGAGCAATGAAACAACATTCCAACCATTAATGGTAGGAAAAAAGAAAAGCTTTTGCTGCTGGTATTCAATCTCTTTGTAGTAGGTATGTTAATAGTGGCAGCACTGTGACTTTGCTTAGTTCAGATCCCACATGAAGTTGTTAAACAAGCATTTATTTTGTTGCAGTTGCTCTGAACATTGTGTTTTTATTGTTGGAATATACTGTTTAACAGAGTGTAGCGTGCTTTGTGGCCATCTGTTTTATAAATGTCTGCTCTGGAGATATCTATATATGAATAAAAGGTAGTATCCTTGTTAACTAAACATAAAAACCAAATTCAAATGCCAAAAGTTATTTCTGTTCTCTTCCAGTGAGTGAGTGTGTTATATCTCTTTCAATACTGAGAGATAGGCTTATTGTTTCTTTATTTGTATGATTATATTGCAGATAAATAATTGGTTATGCAGCCACCATGCAATCTTTGTCAGGTCGTTGCAAACCAATCATGTAAAAATTGTTTGCATCCATCCTCATGAATAATTCCCACTTAGGAATTTGAATGGAGGGTTGCACCTTTAAAAACAGCAATCGTGATGTCTCAGATAGTTGCACTGTCTTGTCTTACTGGTTTTACTTTGGAAAGTAAACTTAAAGGCTTTTGGTTTCCCAAAGTAATTCTGAATGCCTTGCTAAGAGTCTGCAAGTTTCCATTGTTTTAATTTTCACACAGTCAAGTCAATGTCCTTTCTGTTACAGACTGCAAAAATACTGAAGAAATCAAAATTGGAAAGGGTTTTTCACCTTTTTTCTGCATTATGTGAGAGCAAAGTTTATTTCTTAGGTTTTGGATTTTTTCTTTTTTCTTCTTTTTTTTTTTTTTTTTAAGTAACTACATAGTATGAAAAAACTATAGGTGCCAAAACTATCTCCACTCAGAAAAGGTGGAGAAGGAAAATGTCTGGGTGAAGAAGGCTTAGCATGAACCACAACACTCTGAAACAATGAAGAATGAATTCCTGCATCTATCTCTGACAATGAGTTTGGTTGGGAATTTTTTTTAATCTTTCCACCAGGTATCTTTTAGAAATCACTAATAAGTCCCTGTTGCTCCTGCTTAGTTTCTGACCTGTTGAGCAGGGTACTGCATTCAAGGGAATGGAAAAGAGCTGAGTTGGAATGCTAGTGATTTTATGTTTTAAATTAGACACAGATCTTACAGAATGCATAAGTAATTCAAATGGTGCATATTCATTTGTATCTATAAATAACCTTGAAAAATAGATGTGTTTCCAGTTTTATTTGGATATTCTTCCAAAATATTTGTCTTGTGAATGTGTGAGGGAATGTATCTTAATTTTGTTATGGAGCCTTAAGTTTCTTAATTGTAAAAAAACCTAATTTGTACAGAATGAAGGAGGTTTTCTGTATGCTATCCACAATAAAATTGGAAGGAGATCTATTCTTATTAAAACTGTCTCTGGCAAAACAATTTATTGCAACCATAAAAGTACTATGGGTGCACCAGTTGCGAGGACTAAAATTTTAGAGACATGTCCTGGCTATTTTCACCAGCCACAGAGTTCAGGAGGAGGCTAATGTTTTCTTTAAGTTTGGAGGAGCAAGAGAAAATGAGGGTAGGCTTTTTTATTACTGTTATTATTATCATTATCATTGATCTTATGAGAGGTTGAGAAAAAGCTCTTTTAAGCCTAAAAAATGTTGTTATTTTCTTGCAAGAGGATGAAGTGCAATGAGAAATAGTATTTTTTTTAGATGCGGTCAATGGATAACTTCACGAAATAATGCAAGCACCTCCAAATA
The DNA here is from genome assembly GCA_025920805.1 of Petroica traversi. NCBI lineage: Eukaryota > Metazoa > Chordata > Aves > Passeriformes > Petroicidae > Petroica > Petroica traversi. The sequence continues at coordinate 11,220,740 of JAHLSL010000020.1, forward strand.
TCTGTTTTAATTTATTGCATCTTTAATATTGCTGAAAAATGAAAGTGTTTGTCAAATCTGCATAAAATTAATGTGAGGTTATAAGAATGGCATTGTTTTCCTTTCACAATAAAGTTCAGTCTTCCAGTTGTTTGATTTTTAGGGTCCAGTGAAGATCTCCTAACTTTTTAGGTCTAAACCAGTCTCAGTTGCTTTCAGTCCACTTACACTGTACATGCAACACCTCAAGGTCAAACCAATCACTACCACAAGCTTCAGTGACAATGAAATACGTTTCTGTGTCTGCAGTTATGACATCCCTTCTTCAAACCTGCTTCCACTTTCTTTAATAATAGCCACCATGTCTGAGCCAATAAGCTAACATAGAAAAATATGTCAAATTTAGATGATAAAGACTAATGGATGAGAAAGGCTTTAAATGATAAAGGCTTTAGATGTCTACTTCACTTTTTATTTTTAGGCCTGCAGAGCCTTTTGCATTTACTTACTGCAAAAATATTATCTTTGGTTTTGGTAAACTTTATAATTTTGGTTAGAAACAGAAGGAGAGTAAAAGCTTCCAGACTAATAATGCTTTAAATGAGCCATCAATGAGCAATTAGAATAAAATCACAGGACAAAAAGAGGAATTCTACAGTTTATGTGTGTAACATTCCTTGTTGAAGCTATGAGTATCATGCCCCACATCTCAGCGTGGCAAAGTAGTGGAAAAGATTGTTGTTGGATATTTCTTTTAATGCTTATAGCTGAGAAATCTGAGGTAAATGTTATGTTACCACTAGACTAGGAACTCAGCCTGTTTCCATCAAACTGCTGTTTGCAATGTGATGCGAACCATTGTTCAGCTCTTGGGACAGACAGGCAGTTTAAAGATAAAGCTGTCATCCACCTTCTGTCCCCTGATGCAGGGTTTTGCAAAAAATGCACATGTGGGCAAGATTTCTGACCATGAACAAGAGGAAGCATATTTCAGTGTAATTAAGAGTTCATCAAATCTGACAGAACTATGTAGACCCCTAGAACTAAAGTGAGTGCAGCTGTATTCTCTGCATTTTACTTTATCTTGTATTTCATGGGTACACATAACAATATGTAACAAAATTTGCTTAATTTATATTGGTAATACCGAGTGTGTGAGGATTAATAACATAGTGATGAGTGAACCTCAAAATATCCAGAGATTTATTCTAGTTTGGATAGCCATAAAAAGTGCAGATGATGATCTGAATGTATTGGATCTCTCAAAACAGACTGGGGACCCAGTACAGAAGAATTTTGGCCACTGTGAGAATTAATTTTGAACTGAATGGAGCAGTGCCCAAGGCAACTGAAACCAAATGGTAGCAATCAGCGGCAAAGACAGTGAGAGAAAAATGCAAAAACTACACAAGTTATGTAGCCAGTTTAATTTCAATTTAACTGTGGCATGTTATTTTTTTTTATTGGCTCTGAAATCTCTTGGCATGTAGATGAAGATATCCAAGCAGTTTGAGCAGAGATTTACTCTTCATCCCTTTGAAAATGCTTTATGCCTGCAGTTAAGGAAGTTCAGCAGAAACCTGCATCTTCAAACCGAGTCCAATGTCAAATTTTAGTCCATCCCATCTGTACTAGTTTCACCAGAGTGGGCTGGCTCCAGACATCCTGCTCCTTTCCTTCAGTATTTGAAGTCACCAAAGGAGAGTAATCTGCTGTCCAGTGTGGGAGTCGGACGCTGGAGTAGAGTTGTCTGTAGAGCAGAGAAAGTTGGCATAAACAGTTTGGAACATTAAAACAGCGAAGTTACAGGGTGAGAGATATGGAGCTTAACTTCAGATTTCCAGATGTTTTTACATTTAAGAGATGCGTATTTTAAAGAACAATGTATTTCAGCCTTAATTCTGTTTTACCTAAGCATTTTTGTTAAGAAATGCCTTTATTTTTACCGAAATAGCACTTTGTCACTAAAATGACTGAATAGTTTATTCTAGATGTAGTGAAACTTTAATTGCAAGAAGTTCGTGGGAGGTTGACACCTCTCTAAGAAGGCTGTAAAGAGCCTGCAACTTCAGGGAGTGTGTTTCACGCCTATCTAGTGAGCCTTTTAACTTTTTGACAAAACCTGTGCTAAAGAAAAGGCTAAAATAGATTTCATCTGGGATACCTAAAATAAGTGTCTGTTGAAGGAACCCTTTTTGATTCTATGATTCCCAAGAATATCTGTGGTTTTAAAATAGGGTAGTATCTCTGTAATGAAAATTAGGACCAGAATACATTAGAAATCTGATTTGCCAGTATTTATCTTGTATATCTCTGCTGGCAAAATTACTTGGTCTAAAAATTCTGCTGTTAATCCCTGGGTGAAATAGATTTATTTTTAAGTGTCATGTAGTTGATGAACCCCTTCTTGTTTTTATTTCAGAACTCTGTAAAACTTGCCAGATGATGGTCATGAGGGGTGGTTTATGAGGATGTTTGTCAATGGCCTGAGGCAGCACAGAAGTACAAGGTCAGAGAGCTTATTTTTTGAATGTGCAATGTGATATTGTGTTTCACATTTATTTTAAGAGAGACAATGGACTGTGTGAGGGCATTTTAAGCCCCCACCTTTTTCTCCTGATAATTTTGGGTTATTGTGTTTAAGAGAAAATTGGTTTGTTGGGGTTTTTTTGGGTTTGTCTGTTTGTTTGTTTTGTTATGTTCAAGACAATGAACAATGATTGTCTAAAACTTGTCCATGGTCGTCTTCAGCACTACTCACCATATGGCACTGGAGGAGGAAAACAAGTCTAGGAAAACAGGGCAGCAATATTACTTCTGAATTTCTGCAGAAAATACTGTTCCTATCAAACTTTCCTAGATGGAAGAGGCACTCAAGTTGCTGGCAGTGCAGGTTGATCCTTACTGGGAAAGAAGTGTTTGTGTCCAGGGGTACAGATCCTTCTGATCACACCCACTGCTCAGCACAAACTAAACACGTGGTAACTTGCCTGCAAGTTTGTCCAAAAAAACTATAGAACTTGGGATAATTTCTTGGACTTCATACAGTATGTTTGGTTTTGGTCACTTGAATCATCTGTGGTTCTTGGGGAAGATAAAAACTCAGAGACAGGTTTACAAGTTGAGCTGCTGATTATATGATATAATTTACTTTCATAGGGGAAAGTTAACAAAAATACAAAAACTTTACATAAGGCATGGCAAAGACTAATTTTCACCAGTTATGTCAGGAAAACTTTTGAATTCTGTGCCAATCATTTCACATATATCAAAATTACAAATTTTGTTGGAAATAGCCCTTTGTGCTCATTGAGGGCTTGTTTGCATAGGAATTTTTAAAATCTCTGAACTCTTTAGCCTTTGAATAGGAGAGACGGGAGAGAAAGAAGAAAGAGAGAGTATAACTTTCAAACAGCATCCTGCCAACTTCAAACTTTCAGATTTTTCTGGGGTTAAACTGGAGACTCCAGAGAGTCCCTGAGTTTAAAAACTGTTTGTCTGATTTGTTTTGTGATAAATATCATCCTCGGGGTACAGTCTTGATAAGAGGTATTTTAAGTGGAAAGGCGCCTTTCCTTCCCTCTGTTACAGGAATCCAGTGTTGGGATTGTGATTTAAAAGAAACTCTTACCTTTTGACTATGGAATTATTGGCTTGACTTCCTTGTAGAGTGTTGGAAAGGGATTTTACAGTTCTTACATCTAGAATTTTTTCTGTTCCCTTCAGTTTAGAGGAGAAAGTGACATTGCTCAGGGAACTTGGTGACTGCAGTGGAGTAGATGGTGGAGAAAGTCCTCATCCAGTTGTTCTGGCCCATGCATCAGCAGTAAAGGATGCAAATGAGACATTCCAAGAAGAAGTAATAAATTTAGCAGCGTTCATGTGGCTGGTCTCAATGAAGGGAAACAGGCATCAGAAAAGCAGAGCAATTTTATTTAGTCATGACTTATATAAGAGTTTTCTACTTCCATTATTTAAATGCAATAAAAAAATTAATATGTTGTTTCTTACATATGTACCTTTTAGCAATGTAAAGTCAACATCTACATTTTAGCTACTCAAGCAGTTTATATATTTGAGTGATATTATATATAGAAAAATTCATCTATGTTATGTTAAAAAGGGGAAAATTGTTCCTTACCTCATTCTTTATGGTGTAAACTGGCACAGTTTAATGAGGGAAAAGGAAATTATCCAAGGAATTAAATTTGGCTCTACATATAAAAATTCGAGAGGCAGATCTAGAGTAGCATGAATTTCAAAGCTATGCTTCAGAACATCATTTATATGTACCTGCATGAACAAGAATTTTTATTTCCAAGTGGCTGGTTTTATGTCCACTAACAGCTCATAGTGTTTGTCCCCTCACCTGTGTACTCCTGTTGGGAGATGACAGGAAATTTCCACCGGAGCTGGTGGTTACTTCCAGAAAGCTGATCTGTATTTCTGAAAATGTGAGACAGATAATGTCACACTCCGAGGAACCTGCATTTTTTACTGCCAAAAAAAGTAAAAGATGCCATATTTTGCTTAGAAAATAGCACTGGTATTTTTTTTGTTTCTCTTTGCAGCTACCTGCACTATATAGTTGTGGTTTATTGATTTGCATTTATTGCAAGGCAGCTGTGCTTTGCTTATATACTGTATATCCAAATTTAATCTTAAATTAAAGCTGAATATAACACATTTTTTGTCTGAGCTTTGATGTTTTTAACTTTGCCTGGGATTTGAAAAGGGGGACAAATGAAATTTTATGAGAATCTGTGGTCTTAGGTTGGAAACCAGAATCATCTCTAGAATGCAGACTGACAGCACATTTCTTTCTCCTTAAATTCTGGCAAATATGTAATAATTTCAAATTAAAAGTGATTCAAATCTAGACCACTGGAAAAAAATAGCTAACATTTTAGTAAAAATGGTCATGTAGAAATTTACTGCACTTTGTTCTGTTCACGTTAAACAATCTGTATTTGGTAGAGTCCATGGAGGGCTGAACCATACCAATTAAATGTTGAAGTGAACCATTATTTCACAAATCTCTTGTTAGAGAGATGGAGAAATAATGTTTATTTTACCACATTCAACTGACTACACAGATGGATATGTGATTTCTACTGAAGTATGATCCTCATGTGAGCTGAATTTTAGGATTGTGTGTTTATCATGTTACAGTATTCCAAAACAAGTTCCGTTAGTTCACAGATAACTAAAGTAGAAGTAGTAGTACTAGTAGGTCAAGCATCCTATGAAAGGATTTTATTCTTATGTGTTCAAGAATAAAAATTCTGAAATCATATAATATTCAAATATATGTCTGTTCAATACCGGCACTGTAAAATTTCTGCTTTTGTTGTATCTTGCCTTCACTAAAACTTCACTAAAGAATGATTTAATAGAAATATATTAAAACTACATTTTTTTTTATCTGAAATCACTGGGCAAAGTTCTATTGGTTTGAGATGGTCATTCGAGACCATACAAACAGTACGAACAGGTAGACATTTATTGACAACAGGAGATAAAATTGGAGCATTTACTCATCATAAACTCTCTTTTTATTTTATTTTTAGGAGAGGAATATGCACAGTTGTAGCTTTTGATGAGGACCAAAAAAGGCTGATACTAAAAATTGAGTTGGTCCACAGTAAACCTGTCGGTGACCTGAAGGAAAGGTAAGACTAGCCACAAGCAGCTAACTTAACTGAATTTTAACAAGCTATTGATCAGAATCCCATAAATCTTCATTGTATTCTTTGGCAATTGTACTTTGTCTTGTATGAGCCTTTATATACCTGAGGTTAGAGAAATGGGATTTCTATCCCACATTATTCTTGGCCACTGCAACCCACTGTGTGCTGCTGCTGCAAAAGTCTAAAGAGCAATCCTCCAAAGTTTTGGTGAATGTATTTTAAAAATCATGTAAAAAGGAAAAAAAAAGAATCCCTTAAGCCAAAGGGATGTGATAGAGAGTGGGTGGGTTCATCTGGCCAGAGTAATGTAAAACAGTGTTTACTCTTCATTTTGCATATGCTCTGTGTGTTGATATGACATCATTCCCTATAAAGTTAGGAATACAGTGCACACATAACCACGAGTTTGTATGAGATGCAGTGAATATCCCTTGAGAGAGGGTACATGACATAATTTAAAGTTGGAACCTGGAGTGATTTATGAAAGTCATTGTCTTACTGATTTAGATACTTTCCATATGTTGTTGTAAAAACTCTGTTTTGTATTGTATGTGTAAAATGTGTAGCAAATTAGTTTCAAAACAACTTTTTTCCTCTAAAATGTTTTGGTCTTAAAATGTTGATGTGCTTTTTATCTCTAATCTGTGATAAACCATTGTATTTTTGTGGAAAGAACACTGTAAAGTGAAAGATTTTGAGGTGACTCTGCTAAAGTTTGGCATGGTGGACAATAAGTGCTGCAAATGCTTTTGATGCAAAAGCATCCTGTTGCACTGGATTTACAGCTTGACTTCTGTACCATGCTTAGGTGATATGGAGTATGCCCTGTGTCACATTTGAAGCCCTGAAGGTACTGTCCTACTAAGGAAGGAAGAATTTTTCTCTTACCAGGTGTAGCCCATTATAATTCTATCTCATTTTATTTTGGAAATTATTTGAAGATGGATCTAGTTACACTAAAATTATGGGATGGAACATGATTTCCAAAAATACATTACTGCCTGAAGCATTAAAAGCCTCAGTTTAATTTACCATAATATATAAAATACTTTTATTGCAGGGACACTTTATTTCAGGGGTTGCTTAGTAAGTGGACGGACATTTATTAATCAAATAAATCAACACCACCCATGGCAACCTGCCCCAGAAGTACCTGCTGAGGAGAGATGGATGAACAAAGCATGAGGAAAAAATTATCTGGTTTGTGCTGTGCATTTCTGCTTGCAATTTTCTAGACTTTATTCATTGTTCAGCATTATTCACCAAACTGTGTCTGCACTGTAGTTTGCCTTGTAGCTTGTTCAGAAGCAATTTGTAGTGAGTATTCAACATATACTTCAAGCAGAGGTTATTTGCCATTAATATGGGGGTCAGGTTTTTTTCTTTGTGTATGGTGCCTTACTTTAAAAAAGTTTATTGATGACAAATGAGCCTCCTAAGTGTTACTGTGGTGCAAGTTAATAATAGAATGAATTATGATATCCCTTTAGCTTGGTTTTAGACCCTTCATAATGATCTCTGTTGACTTCAGTGGTATTCAGACCAAGATTTTAAGTATTATTTTCAGCACATTTGGGACAGGCACGTTAAAGTCCATGAAGGCACACTTTCTGTACTCCTTTTTTTACCAGTATTTGTTTTGGTGTCTTTGTCTATCATTAAAGTTTTTACTAAGATGTCCATGGAAAGTGAATTGCAAAGAAGATATAAATCCACCTATAAAAAGCGACTCAGATACCATTAGCAATTATGACCTTACTTTTCCTGCAACTGCAAACCAGGGTATATGTTTTTAGACCTTCTCCCATCCACCTACGTATCATGTAAGGCTTTTAAATGTAAAGTTGTACGAAATAGCATAAACCCCACTCACACATACCGAGAGCTCACTTTGCAATTGTTTAAAATGTAATTTCAGAAACATAAAACACCATCAGTGCTTAAAAACAGCAATTCAGTCCCTTGATTGAATGCATCAAGAAGAAGCATGCAGCTGGAGCACCAACTGCGTTCCTTTGGTTTGTTCCTTTCCTTGCCGTGCAGCCGCGAAGCTGGGGAGGGTGGAGAGGGCTCAGCACGCCGGTGAATGGCACAGCAGCGATCCTTTGGACAATTCTTTATTGTATCCCCTGCACCGCTAATGTATCAGTCCCCCGTGGCTCTCCAGACTCGCACGCTGTGCGAGCTTGCTGCTGGGAGGGCAGAACAAATGTGGCTGTAAAGCTGTGACATCTGCGGTAGCCACGAGCGGTTTGCTGGCTGAGCTCTCCAGCAGGTAGGGACAGCCTGATCCTGGGCTCTGAAATCATCAGCCAGAGAGAGCCACTGCTGCTCACCCCATGGGGGTTGCTAAGGGGTCTTTGGAGGCTTGAGAAAAGCTAGTCACGCAAACAAGTATTTTCCTGAGAGCCTAAGGAGCGGGACAAACAACTCTTTCTGAGGCAGCTGTGGAAGCTGTTTCCACATGCATAGGGATACCTGGCTCACTTGCTGGGCAGAATGAAATTTATCCACCAGCAGAGGACTGGAACAAGGCACATGGGATTCCTCCACTCCCAGGAGAGTGTCTGAGGTGTAAACATGAAGTGAGGGGACAGAATGCTGACTCTCTGGGTGGGAAGCAGTGATGAGCCAGTGCTTGTGCTCAGGCCTGTTTACCAGTGATTAAACAGTTATGGGCATGCCAGATAGCTAACTCAAAATTGATCTATGGTTATGTCTTCCATCTTTATCTGAGTACGTAAGACAATTTATCATCAGCTGCTTTCTTCTGCTTGTAGAAGCACTGGAAATCCCACTCCAGTCTACCTCTATTCTCTCCAATGTTAATCAATGTCACTTTTCTCTGCATGGGTGATATATCTAATAGAGAAATGGAACTACTCATTACAACCCCGGGAGACCCTCTTCTCAGTGGAGTTCTCCCAAGAAGGAGACTGCACCTCTTCTTGTCATTAGTTTGAACTTACCTTCTGCCTGATGTTTCTGTTTAAACAAGCCCTTTGTAACTCCTCTCTTTAATTAAGGCACAAAAGCATTAGTTTTTCTGACGCTGTAATGAGTCTTCTTCAGTGGCTTTATTCAGGTTTTCAGCAGAAATGAAAGTGGGAACCCAAATCATCCCCAGCATGGAATGATTTCAATTCCATGAAGAGATTGCTAATTTAATTTTCTTGAAGGTGCTCTGTTCATTCATGAACCTGGCTGTCATTGTTTGAATACCTTTGCTTTGACGCTTTGTTCCTGGAAGGAATAAAGCCATTAAAGTTGTGCAGGCCCACAGAAGGTTATCTTTTCCAGCTCCATGTCCATATTCCTGCTCTTCTCCCCGGCCCGATGCCCCTGTCCCGGCTCCAGGGCTCGCGTTGCCCCGCGGCCGCAGCAGATGGCGCGCTAGCATCTGGAATTCGCCCTTTCCCAGCGCCAGCGCGGATCCACAGGCTCTGCCCACGCCGGGAACGTGCCCTGGTACCATCAGTGTCTTCACGAAACGGGAGGGATGGGGAATAAATAATAAGAAGGGAAGTTTTGACGTCAGTGAAGTTAGATTTGGTGTAAGGGCTTTCATTTGCTTGGAATGCCTATGATCCATGAAAGGATGTGATTACTATTCTTAATACCCAGTTCTTAGCAGGAAGCTCCTTCCAGTATGGGGAACTGCATACCTAACAAATGCATTAAATTATAGCAAAGAAATTTTGCATGGATGGGATGGAAATCTTCACAAGGAAATAACTAAGCTACACATGAGCAGTAGTAGTTGTTGCTTTTTACATAAAAGCCAATGGCATTACTGAATTACAGTATGCTTTTTGGATGCTCTTTATATTTTATTTTTTTTTCTTTAGGAAGGATGACCAGTTCTCCCATGCCAAGCAGAAAAGGCTTTCAGGAACACACTGCTAACTGTTCAGTTCAATCTAAGAACAGCATGACTTCATTTTACCCTGTTTATCAGAACACAAGGGTCTTGGCAGTGATTTTACACTGACTGCCTGCTCTAGTGACTAAAACAGGGTTAGGCAGCTCAGTTATTTAGGGCCCTAATGCATGATTTACAGCATTAATAACACAGACCTGATAGGCTTTGGCTCTCCGTGCAGCTATTGGAGAAAGTAGATGCAATTCCTCAGGCACAAGACACTCTGCACCACAACTGCATATTTCACAAGCATTCTTTTGGTAGTAGACTTCTGTTCCTTGAACAAGCAGTCATTGCATCCCAGTCCTTGATAATGCACTTTTTAATAAAGATATTCTGTTGTAACTGGTGGGAAGCAGTAAATGCCAATAGAGAAGCCCTAAGGGAATGAAATTAGACATCTCTGTGAAAAAGGATGAAGAGAAAAGATGATCTGTCTTTCTATGTCTAAAAAAATAATTTGCCAGCAGAGTCAATGACAAAAGCACTGACGGGATTGTCCATCAAATGTCCACCCTGGTGCTGTCCTGATAAGTTACAAAGCCCCTCTGTGGACTTGGAAATTAAGGAAACTGAGCAGACCATAAGTACTGTGAAGATACAAAAAATTGACTCCTATGAGATTAGCCATAATAACAAGCAGTATTCCAGCTATAAAATAGTAGTGCATTGCAGGACTATTCTTGTAAACTGAGATATAAAATGGTGTTAGAAAGTATTATGCTCAACTCTGTTTAGTGTGAGGGTGTATTTTTTTGTATGTCAAAGAGGTCTTTACCTATGTTTTACCTGTCACTTCTGTCACAAGTGCTGGTTTCTATCCTACAGTTAAGTAATCAAAAATAGGAGAAATGGGTGGTAGAAACATACTGAGTAGTAAGAGAGCTTCTACTGATGGGTGACAGAGCCGAATTATGTCAAGAGTCTGACTTCTAAACCACCTGTTCACAAAAATAATTCTTCTTTTCACTTAGTGTTGTGTAATTACTTAACAAGAAACATTTAAGGTCGTTACACACTCATCATCATAGAGTCTGATTTTTTTCCAGAAAGATATCAGATATCTGGAATATGGTCAAGCACATTTTACAAGGTTTGATTTATCTGGTACTTCTGCTCTGTGTACTTTTAGACTGGAGACACACATCTACCGTTTTGTATCTAACTTTGCCCTACTTACCCCGTGTGTCCTCTCTCATGACTTGGAATGGAGGCAGCTTGGTATCAAGATGCTGGACACTACCTGAAGGGACATGATCTGAACTCCAATTTCCTGGCTGCATTGTTGGCAAATATATGTTAATGGCCTTGCCAGTCCATTGAAAACAAATTATAGCTTGTAATTCTCCTTTTAGAGGAAAAGGAATTAATAACTTTTGCTTTTGCTTTTCTATATTTTAGAAAATGGGCTTATTATCTTTTCCTGGCCTTCCTTCATTGGTAAGTACCAAGCTTGATTCTCCCCTGCTTTCCATTCTATATAGAATTGCCTTGAGAAGATGCAACATATTAACATGTCACAAGAGTGGCATTTAAAGCCTATTTGTCAGAAAAATAAATAATGGATGACACTAGTAACTTTGCTCAAAGCTCCTGCTCAAAAATCACTTCACCCGGAGCCATATTACGAATTAATGGTGTAAATATAATTACAGAATATACAACCCTCAAAAATAAACTCAAGCAAACAAATGGCATTGTACATGTTCTATTACTGAAAGGATACAGAATAAAAAAAAACAAACCACCAAGACCCCAAAATCTGTGCCTGTTGTTTGTTATCAGTGCACATCACGAGTCAAGAAAGGCTTCAGCATACAGAAGGTTCTTCTAAGTGTTAATAAATTCCAACTTAAACATTATTCTGTTCTAAGGAAAAAATAGTATTCTATGGTGTACAATTGAAACTTTGAGCTTACCACAAACCCCAGAAGCTCACATTCCCAACACAAATGCTCTCCAGCAAATACCAAACAAAAATAACTTTTCAACAGAAGATGTCTCTGGAGTATAGAAAAATACCAGCTCTCTTAGGACAGTCATGCAGGAGAAAGTTAGTAAATAGTCATCATAAACTCCAGCTTCTCCTGTGAAGTCAGCCAATAACCATCATGCCTGGGTGGTGGCAAGAAGAACAAGATTATTTTCATTTTCTCTATGTGACAAATTCCTCTGTTCTCCAAATTAAATGAAATAAAGCCCTCCACTGCATCTGGTGTAATAAAATTATTCTACTACCCCCTTCTAGTCCAGATGAGGCAATCAGAAATGAACACTTTTCCCTTACAGCTGCTGCTTCTTCTTTTGATCAAAATTGCTCTGTATTCTCAGAGACTGTAAATCTGAAAGAGGAAGTGTTTTTAGGAGACAGAATAGATGTGCATCACCCTCTTTGGTAAGCATTCAAGCCTTTCTGTACTCTGGGGATTGCAAAAAAAGCTCTCTGCATATTTCAAGGTCTCAGATGTTGTTCTTTATTAATGGGATTTTCCACATCAAAATCTCCAAGCATATCATGGATATTATTCAACCCAAATGAATTCATAATTAGGAGTTCAAACAATGCAAAATCCAGGATTTATTTAGAGAATCTTAATAGATCTCACATTATTAGGCTGTTACCAGCACAATCCAGAAAGGAATGAATAATGCTTAAACCATTCAGCCATTAGGGTTTTTGAGGAAATGGAAGGCATCCACCCTATCTAAGAAATCAATTCCACAGAAATTGTTCCATTGTCAAACACTCTGGGAAAGCAAGTCCATTATTTTGTTGAGGTTTTTTAAAGTTAACAGGGTTTCATCAAGACAGCTTCTTTTTTTAACTGTGCAGTATTATGTTCAATGTTTCAACATAAGCTGAAAAATAGGATGTATTCATGGCAAGTGCTGTCACATGGGCTGCATTCCCAAGAGACCATTCCAAGGAACTGGTGGCCATGAATTCTCATTACGTGCTGCAACAGCACCTCAAGCTATTTATCTGGCTCTCTGCCATCTCAAAATACCCACCAAGGGTACTGGGTACATGCAATGTGTGAATGGAGGTAGGATCACATGTTGGCAGGAGCCAGGAAAGATGAAAATGAGGACACATTGCTTGTTATAACCCTGTGGATTTCACGAGGCCCCAGCTTAGAAGGAAATTTAAAAATACATTTGCCACATCTCTGGTTTATCACAGGAGATACACTTCACTCAAATATCCCTTTTCAAGTCCAACCTCTTTGTAGAAAGACCTTCAGACCAGGCAGGAGATTAATTCAAGGCAGACAAAAAGCAATATTTGAGGCTCCTATAGCGACAGAAACCCAAGTGAGCACTATATTCCTCAGTGATCTGTGAGGCAGAAGAACCTTTCCCACAGGCTTTCACAGTACAGCCTGGGGGGAAAATAATTTTGTGACATCAAACTTAGTGATTGCCTTAGTCCCAAGAAGTCAATTATTATAAATTTCCGTCTGAGTCTGTAAGATTAAGTGTACTTTACATCTTTGCCATGTGCTCATAGAATTCCTTGGCTAATGTGGGCCACTAGAAAATTCTTTCTGCACATGATTCTTGGGATACCAGCTTTAAAATCGGGCAGTACAGATGCTATTTTGTTAGAGTCCGCTAGCTTTTGAACAGCCTAGGATGTTGTGTAGGGGTGATGAACATTTGGTAATAGGTCCAACTTCACCCAGTTTCACACCTGCCATACCACTGGCTGAAGAAAAAATAGTTTGATTTGTTATTATCTTTATTATCTTTAATTCAAACTGTGATAAATTAATTTGCAAACAGAATATTTGAAAGAGAAAATACATATAAATACTTTTTTTATAAGGTAGGTTGAGAAATGTAACAAAATCTCAGGTAAAATATCTCTTTCATTTGAAGAAATGGATGTAGGTAGTCAGCAATTCTCTCATTTGAGAAAAGAGCCCTTCCTGATGGAATTCATAGCCAAAATATTTTTTTCTGAAATTGATTTAGCTGCAGCATGCACATTCAGTCTCCTCTCAGTTCTCTCTCAGCAAGGAAATTGTCTCACTTATTCAGGAAACAGTTTTGAAATTCCATTAAACACAGTCCCAGTTTTTGGAGGTGTGAGTGCTTTGACAGGCTCTACATCTCCTTCTGGCCTGCATAAAATTCTCTGGCTATGATTTTCCTTTTGAATCTCTGAAGTGGTTTCATCTAGGTGCAATATTACAATCAGACAGTTAAATTCTGAGGGCTTTGGGAAGACCAGCACCCAGTATTACTTTCTGAAACACAAAGTGAGACTAGAGATGTACCTAAGAATATTCCCTGTTCACCTCAGGGAATCAGTTTTACCTGGTCCAGTATCTCATCTCTGGCAGTATTCCACATCTGGTGATTTTGAAGAAGATGGAAGAACCCCTATGCTATGGAATATCTGGCTAAATACATATATTTATATCACTGTGTAACTTAGGAAAGTGAAGCTACAAACTCACTGAGGGTTGTAGGAAGAAGGCTGAGCTGTGTTCCCCAGGGATAGGAGAAAGTGAGATTGAGGTTTCTGGAGAAATCTGGGTTTTGAGAAGTGTCAGACTTCAAAAGGAGAGACAGAACTTGGTCTGATGCCTCTCAGTGAATGTCTAATCTCACCTACTGCAATCTTTGTTACTTGGGAGACAACACTTTTCATCCTTTAATAGAATTTTTAAGGCAGTTAGGGGAAACAATTGGTAATCTCATTCATTACTAGAAGCCTTTCAACTATTATCTTCATGACAGTATTCTTTGGAGTTTCAAGACCTTGAACCTGGGTGTTTCAGATGGGAACAGGATTTCTAATTCTAAGGTCAAAAATACCAGCCAATTTCCTTAAGACTTTCCAGGTTAGAGGTTTTGGGCTTGAGATTCAAACAACTATTAAAAGACAATTTCCTTTCAAATTGTACTCCTTTTGAAGTGCTTGTCAATGCTTCTATTTTTCTATTAAAAACCCCCCAGCTAACTATTTCTAGTTGGGTCTGTTCCAGTTTCACTGTCAAAAATATTCATATTCCATAATTGGTGTCTCATATTCTGTAACAACCCACTTGCCTTCCAAGCAACAAAACCTTTTAAGAATTGTTTAGCTATGGATTTTCTTTTAATACCTCATCTATCTCATGCTGTCCATTTGAAAATCATGCTGTTGGTGTTTTACCCCTATGGTTTTACAGTTACCCTCTAGTGATTAGATCTATTTCATCATCAGTCTTATGGCTAGAATGCCAAGGAGTTTCCTCCCTTTTCTCCCTTTGTCGAGGAGTGATTTATACCTGTGCTTTCCAGGGAGCTGTGTTAAGGCTATATCTTCCTTTTCCTGCTGTTCCAGAAACCAGGAAATTTCTACTTGTTTCTACTCCAACATTGTTCAGGGTTAGATACTGTTAAAAACATGTATGACGGAGCAGCTCACAAATTACAGGCTAGTTTTATGGATAGTCATATCACAAAAGGGAGAAATTTAACCCATACCCAGTTTTCACTGTTGCTTGTTAGGATCTTCTTTAGACCAGAAGAGAAACAACACTTATTGAAAATGGCAGGATGATTACAAAAAAGAAAAATTGATCTGAAGACTTATGGCACTGTCCTGATTTCAGCTAGGATAGTGTTATTTTCCTTTCAGCAGCTGTTACAGTGCTGTGTTTTGGGTTCAGAATGAGAAAGGTGTTGATAACACGCTGATGTTTTGGGTTTTTGCTAAGTCACACTTATCCTGAGTCAAGGACATTTTCCCTTGGCTCATGTTCTGCCGGTACGCAAGAGAAACTGTGAGGGAGCAGAGCTGGGACAGGTGACCCAAACTGACCAGGGGGATGTTCCACACCATGTCCTGCCCAGCACCAGCTGAGAGAGTTCCCTGGCAGGGCAGCCCTGTCTGGGAAGGGGGTGAGTGGTGAGCAATTACATTGTGTTATCTCTGGTTTCCCCCTTTTTGTTACCAATAGTATTATAATTTAACATTATTACTGTATTTTCTTTATTGCCAATTATGACACTAATCTTATCTCAACCTGCAAGTTTTACTCTGATTCTCCTTCCCAGTCCACTGAGGTGGGGGGAAGAGGGGGAGGTTGAATGAGTGGCTGCTTGGTGCTAATTTCCAGCTGGGCTTAAACCATGTCAGGCAGGAACTAAGTTTCTCTTGTTCAAAATATTTACTAGATTTTAGGATTATGGTGACTGTATGTCAATTCTGATTAATGAATATGATAAACTGGATGTAAATTGAGGTGTGTATATTTGTTTTGTTGTGCCTTATACGAATGAGTGTTTGTGTTTATGGAGATATATGCAGATTATGGAAAAAAAGAACAGTGCATCTCTCATCCTGTATGAGATGTAAACTTTGGACATTGAAAGAATGAGGCAAAAATGATTAAGTTGTCTATATGTTACATGGACTGTACTGTAAGATGGAGTCTCTGTACTGGAAAAACACTGGCATCTCTAACTGAGAAAGTTTTTCATTTGCTGTGTTATTTGCAAAGAGTGTAAAATAAATGGCTTGAACAATTTAAATTAAATTAATGGAAAAAAGTAAAAATCCCCAAAGGAAGTATTTTTCATTATAATCAACACAATCAAATTTTCAGGAAAAAGTTTGTACAACTGGCTGCAACATCAAATTATAAAAGAACCAAATATCTTGCAAAATGTTCTGTTAAAAGTCTGTTATGAGACAGTACAACATTTTGTGAATGCTATTTATATTTTCTCCTCGAAATAGAAGACGAGCTAATATAAAATGCTTTTTTGTCTGGTTCTGGCAACTGAGAAGATGGAAAGCCCAAAGACAGCTCAGTTCAGCTCAAATTTTATGTACCTATGTGGTGTCCTATATCAATAATAATGATCTGTAGTTAAATAGTTTTGCATTCTTGTAAACTGGGCTGGGAGGACACTTATTATTAATGGTAATGTCTGCACTAAAATGGTTTTGGGGAAACCATTAAGGATGATAGATGACATTAGAAATATAGAAAGAAGATAATGACTCCTTTCTCAATGAGCAGTTGCATTTCTGTAAGAACCTAGCTCGTCCTCACTGCTTAGTATGAGAGTATTGCTCAAGCATTTGTGTCTTTGGGAAAAAAATTATAATTTTCCATAAATTACACGTTAAGAAGAATGTGCCTTGTTTTACTGTTACAGCATTTTAAACTGAAGGAATTTGCAATTTCAGTGTG
This sequence comes from Petroica traversi, assembly GCA_025920805.1. Taxonomy (NCBI): domain Eukaryota; kingdom Metazoa; phylum Chordata; class Aves; order Passeriformes; family Petroicidae; genus Petroica; species Petroica traversi. The sequence goes on from JAHLSL010000020.1 coordinate 11,237,530, forward strand.
ACACAGAAGGCAAAGCCACTCTCGGCATTCGTGGAGACTCAACAAATGTAATTTTTATGTCAGAAAATCCTTCGGGGTAAGGGGGTGTTTATTGTTTGTAAATGGCCATAGAAAACTGAATATGTAGGCTGGTAGAAGAAACTTTAGTCTGTGACAAAAGAGAGTAGTTTCTCCACTGCACTGCAGGTGATATTTCAATGGCCTAATCTAAGCACTATTGCTGCATAGGGAGGAAAAATTGACCTCTTTCAAACTTCTGTAGTTTTCATTTCTTCCTTTCTTTTTGCATTCTTTGTATTTGTGCAAACCTTTTAAACAATATTTTCCTTTATTTGAGACCATCAGTTGAGTCCTGGAGAAGCTTCTACAGACAGAGAACTACGTCAGGGAGATGTTTCCTCCTTTGGTTTTGTGAGACAGCAAATGATGAGGTAAGCAGTGGTTTATGTGAGGACAACATTGCTGAAGGCAGCAGATGGAGGCAAAGTGCAACGAAAGTCCTGTTTTATTGTACTTTAGTCTCCATTCCAGGGGCATCCCTGACTATTTGCTGCAGGCAACTTCTAAATGCTTTGTGGAACAAAACTGTGGCTTGTCCCAGTGGGCAGAGACAAATGGAAGAGTGGAATTGAAGAATTTTTCTTGGCCAAGCAAAAAGGGTACCCTCTGAATTGGCTTGAGGTGCCTGCTAGCTACTCCCACCTCTCAGAAGCATATACAGAGAATTTGCTGAAAGCAAGAGATGGCTGGGGTAGTAAAAGGTTTATGTTATGGGTGCCTTCTTTCCTGTGACTTGTCTGTGGAAGGACAAGCTGGCTGCTCCACACGAGGAAGGATTTCAGGGGCACTGGCTGTTATTGGGAACATTGCTGGAACACACAGTTCCAAACATGAAAACTAGGAAAGTACAGGCTAAACTGTGCAATACTTCTCTTTAGAAGATATTATATATGATGAATTTGAAAATGCCTTCTAAATGTCTTCACAGAATTTAGATTTTCCCAGATATTGCAGGTGAAAGAAAAGAGCATTGGAGCAATCAAAATATACTTTTTTTTTCATTATTATTTTGGTCAGAACATCTAAAGAGCAAAGGAAAAAGAGGTTTCTCAGACTAGCCAGAGAAAGAGGAGTTGTCATCATTCTCCTTTTGCCAAATAGCTCACAGGGTAAGGAATGCTTTGAAGATGCTGTCTCCTGCAAATGTGATGCAACCAGCAAACTGAAGTAGGCTGACAGACATCTCTGAGAAACTGTCAGGGTTTCTGAAGTGTAAGAGTGATGTGACACCTCCTAGCAGATAATACTGAAGAGGGCACCATCCTGCACTGCCTCCTTAAACCCTCCTGTTCAATCTTCTGCCTCTCTTGGGAACTCCTAGGATGTCTAGGCTTGGTTTAGGAACATGGGGGAAGACAGGAAAATACCCTAGTCTGCAACACAGCAGGTATCTCTAAAATGTTGACAAGACAGCAGCCAGCTGTCTTTGCAGGTCAGGCTGGGTAGGTTTCAGCTGGGGAGGGATGTTTCCCATCTTCTTTCAGGACTTTCAGCTGCAGGAGTGCAGTGCAGGGGGTTGAGCTGTGAGGAGAGGTTTCCCTCGTGTGCAAGGAGAGGTCTGTTGGTTTCTACTGTAGCTTTCATTTATGTTCTGGGGTGGTGGAAAGGTGAATTCCTCTGAGGTGGTTTCTCTTTGTGCCACTGAACTGAATTCAGCAGCTGTCTTTAAGACTTGCTCCAGCAGGACAGCACAAAGAGGGGCTGAAGTCTGGCCTAAACCTGGATTTTGCTGTGCGTTTCTGAAGTTCAGGTTTTGTCCTCTTGCATCTGGGTAAATTATTTGGGCCTTTTCAGTGTTCGGATGACACAGAGGGGAAGTTAACCAGACATTAGTCTTTATTTCCTTTCTCACCCCATCTTTTGACATTTTTAAAGTGATTGACTGGAAGGAGTATAAAGAGGATACATTAATATTTAACTATGCTGCAACAAATAATTGATGTTTGTGAAGTTTTCTTTCATTCAGACTGGTCTGGAGCTTCTCTAGCCTGGTTTATTTTTGATTATAGAAATTCATTTCAGTTAAATCATTCTATTATCAGCGGGATCTGCCCACATTTGGTTAGACTAAATAGCTCTAGAAACCACAGTGTTTTTTCCAATTGCTTTGAATCAAAGCTGCATTAACAAAAAAAAAAAACAACAAACACCAACTTTTGCTGAGATTGGCCTGGATCTTATTAATGCAGAAAAGTTGTATTAAGGGGTCTTTAATGTGTATCTGTGATGCTGTGCTAGTCACAGCTTTATCTTAGTTTTGAGAAAAGTCTACTAATTCTCTAGTTTTCCCTCTTATAGTCCTGTTCATGCTCCTGGCTTGGAAGCTTGTATCCTTTTCTTTTGCCACTTCCTAGATCAACAGTGTTTTTTAGTTCCTTTGGTGCTTTACAAACTCTTATTTTTTGGCAGGTAAAGCTTACAGGTCAGAAATGAGAAAAATCTGTCTTATTTTTTCAAACAGCTGCATTTATGTTGTTGATACATCTGCTTTTACTGAATGGCTTCATACTGCTATGCTAGACATGTTACATTCATTTTATGAATCCTTCATGGGTCTTGTCTGATCTCATAATTGTATATTCCATCAAACATTGAGGGGGTCTTGAGGAGAAGAGGGAAGTTGCAGGGTTGTAAAATTGGGGTGGTCTTTAGGTTTTTTGATGCTGTAATATTGTTTTGTGTATTAAATCCGACAGTAGAACAGTGTAGGAGGTACAAATTGATTTCAAGGTTGTTTTCTCTACAGGTCTTCAAGACAGAGCTGGTGAAATACCTCAGAGCCAGTGACACTAAAAAGGGTTTTAATTCTATGCATAGCACTACAGTCCTGTACATCATGCTGATATGGGAAAAGGAGACAAAACCATTCTGTAGATTTACAAAGCTATTTTTCAACACCAGATCATGTTCTGGATCCCTCTGCTCCTGCCAGTAGTTGCACTCAGGTATTGTGATGACTTTACAGGACTGCATCTTATCTCTTAAGAGCAACAATCAGATGTCATAAGTCAGAGAATTTCCATGGTTGTGTTTGATTATTTATTTAATAGTGCATTATCTTGTAAAGTGTTTTTGTTGTTCTTGTAAAATAAGTGTATTGTCTATGTTCTGATCTTCACAAATCTCCTGTTTTATTTGTGTATCTGATTAGTTCCTCTATGAGAATGTATTGGCATATAAATTCCTGTAAGAATGTATTCCTAACTTGCAGCCCATGTGTTTCTCCTGTTGGTGGTCCTAATTTTGGAAATGCAGGAAGTTTTTTACTGCTTCATGGCACTGCAGATCATATCGTGCATCTATTGAAATTATTCCTCCTCCTTGTTTTGTCCAGTGGTTCCTGCTTTAATTGGCTGAAGTACTGGATTAATACACTGTAAAAATTTTTAAAATTTAGTCCAGGTGAGACATAAATGGCATTTAATCTCTTTGAGACTGCATCTGTAGTGTATTAGTGTATCAGTAGATTGAATTCAGGATCTTGTCATTCAAAAATTACTTACTAAGTATTCAAGTTGCCTTATCTTTGTGGACTTCTTTGTCAGCATAAATAATCTTTGACATAGTGCTGAATATTTGAGTTGATGCTCAGAGGAGTGACATACTAGATGGAAAGTATCTAAAATTTCTTGCTTTAAAATATATATTATATTGTTATTGCTAAGTACAGTCCTCTTATCTCTGGTTATTCCTTTTAATGTAGGCTTCAGGTTGAGAAAAGGAATGATAATCATCACACACTGTACTTCACGCTGAAATGTCATGTTCTGCAGGCACTGATTAACAGTGCAATGTGGCCCATTACTCAGGAGTTAAATTCTGCCCTCTTGCAAAACAGTCCTATTTCATGCTGGCAAATGTATTGCTGCATAAAAAAAATACATGAAGTGCAATTTTCTCTTTGGTAATCTTAACACTTCTAAGAGATGATCAATTTAGATGTAGGAAGCAGAAATCCCTGTGTTCAGGGAAACTAACTGGGGTACGGGAATGTTTCTTGTGCCTCCCATCACGTAAAGGATGTGTTGTGGTTTTATTGGGAACTGATTGAAAGAGCAGCGAGCTGGGTCTGAGTCTGAATGGACAGCTGTTAGGAGAACACACATGGCACCCACAAGGCATTGCTCTTCAGTGTTCTCCTTTGTTAAAAAGACCAAAATGGCCATTCGTTAGCGTTAATGAAAAGATATCTCTATTCTCTTTACTTTTTTGCACAAAGTTCTGATTAGTTTCAGAACCACTATCTATGTTGCTGTACATAAGAACTATGAATCCAGCTGTTTCTTGCACCCATTTTCCCATATGAAGCATCTAGAACCAGATTTGGATTTGTTACATGGAAATTCCAGGGAGGGTGAAGAAGTCAGACTTGGATAAAAGAGAATCATAACTAGGAAAAGTGGAACTGAAAAATTCTAGCCAAAACAGTTTTTTGGGAGGAAAAAAGAAAAGAATCCTGATGCTAGAGGAAAAAGAAGTCCTAGTGATGAGATAGATATTATATTATGGTATATTTTCTCCTGATTAAATCCTGTCATTGAGGCTTTCCTTTATTTAAATAATAGTTCCAAAAAATGTATTTGGAAGAAATCTTCTGTGACTGGGGATACATTGACCTGAGTTCCAAACTTGCTCTGAAATTTTATGTTTAGAAAATCATTAATTAAAATAAATAACTATAACAGTTGAATATCTCCCAATTTGTAGATTTTTAGGAGTTCCAGATTGGGCTGATTGGTCCAGTTGTTCAGTACTGCTTGCCATCATTCTCACAGTGAATATGCAGTTATTTATATGTGTAAGAACTTCACAGACCTAACTAGTGAGAGTTCACTAATTGTACACGTTCAGTGGTTAACACTGCCTGATTTATGCCACAGTTAATTAACTGTGTTAATTTTCAGAACATTAACCCCAGTGCTTAAGCTAAGAACACTTGTTCAATATCTGCCTTTAATGTTATCAGGAAAGGTGAGCCTAACCTGTGGTATACACAATTAATAACCCTCTAATGTAGTCTCTACAAAATTCTTTTGTTATGACTATCAAACCTGGCTTTCCTGAAGAACTCTGCATCTCACATGTATTCATTATCTAGATGCTGAACTGAGAAATTGTTCCTGCATTTTAACAAGAGCCCTTTTTCCATTAAAAAAACCAAACTAGAAGTTGCCTGCAGTTAAACATGAGTATTATGATCTCTCTGAAGATTTCGTTCCGGAAAACAAAAGAAAAAATAGCAGCTGTCATGGCAATAATAGGATTGACTTTTATAGTAAGGAAAAAACAGTTTGTGTCCACATTCTGTGGGATGTGTTTTTCTTTTTCCTCTCTAAGTCATGACTCGCATGCTACATGCTGTAAGCAGTCCAGCCTCACTAAAAAACCACAATTTGGGATTGATCTAGGAGTTTCTTCTTCAACGTCATGTACAATAGGAGCAGGGGAATAAAGCACACCAATCTCCAGATGAATTTGGCATCTCTTCCACAAAAATCCTTTTATTTTTCTTTGGACCCCCATAAAAGTCAAGTTTATATAATAATGAACTCCAGGAAGGAGCTGGAGCTCATTTACTATTTGCATAGTACAAAATCTTTCATAATAGGTTGACATTATTCAGTATGCAGAGAAACGGAACTGGTATAAAACTGCTTTCTTTTTTTTTTCATAAATACTTCAGTTGTTTGTTACCATGAGAAGAAGAGATTAATTTACAAATTATTCATCTTTCCTACTCACAGTTCCAGAACTTTTATTCCACTTGTCTCTAGCTACTGTGTGCAATTACTGTGCAGGCTGCCAGGAAGAAAGACATAATGAAATTGTGTGTCCTTCAATTAACAGTGGCAGGTTGAATGGAAAGTATTACCAAGAAAACATTTCCCAGCCATCCTTCTGCAGGGCACACAAGTGTGATTAGGGACTGAGACATCCATTCTGCTGCCTGTTGTAAAGCATAGTTATTTGAAACAAACTGCTTAGGGTAAGAAATAATCCTTTGCAAAGTGTAGCCCTCTTATGAAATGCAATGCAGCCATCCTGGAGCTCCTAGATTTACCATACTCTTGTAACTGACACCCAGCATATTCTAATAAAATATTTTTGTCTTCTGTAGTTTGATGAAACCAATTATTCTTTGTTAAAAATAAAAAAGAGTACTGCATCCTTTTGTGAAAGAAGATTTCATTTGTATTTTTCAAGAAACCATTTTAATTCACAGAAAGTCATTCAATTTACATCCTTTTCAGTGACAAAAATAATCTGTAGATCATTTTCTTTCTCTAAGAATCCCTGTATCAAATAACCTACATTATTAAAGATCCACAACCACCTCTAATTATTTATTTAATTCCTTTGGGTATCTCATGTTTTGTTGGATTAACTGATGCTCCAGTTTGTTTGAATACCACCCCAAAAGTGTGGAAATGGCAACATTCCAGTTTCTTTGGAAACATTCTCTTAGCATCTCCTGTATTTCTCAAATGCTTGTATTATTCTATAACAAACAGCTTACACAAGAGATACACCTTAGCTGTATCTTAAGAAGTCTGGCCCCTGATGAACAGCTATAGGTCCCTTTTGCTGTTCAGTCTACCTAATTACCAGTCACACTGAAAAAAACATTAAAACTACTAATGATTCATAAAAATTTTATTAGCAAAACAAAGACAATGCAAAAGCTTAAGTCCAAAAGTTTTCATTGTCCTTGCAGCTGTTGTTTTTACTCTATTTCCTTTTTTCCAAAGAATATTGTATCTGCAAATATCACAATTCAGGAAGACTCAGGAAGCAGTGAAACCTCATTTAATAAGAAGTCTCTGCTTTCCCATTAATAAATTGTGTTCTTCAGAACAAAATCTGCTTGGATGTGTGCACGTCAGAGGGTATGAATAATGAAAAGCCAAGAACAAAGTGAAGAGAATGATTCTAAGATACTTGTCTGATGTGTCCTTTCTCTGTCTCTTGGGATCTGAATATTATTGTTCTCAAATAGGTTTGGTTATTGCAACAATAATTGTTCAGCAACTCAACTGGAGATTTTTTATCTTGTGCATGGCTTTTTGGGTTTTGCTTTGCTTTCAGAGATCCTTTCTGGGTTTGATGCTAGTTTGAGGGAAACATGTGCGACAAATAATTTATTAGAGATGGATCTGAAAATCCAAGTCTTATATGTATTCCTAAGTGCTAGAGCTGATATTTGGTTTCTACTGCTTAGGACCACATCTGATTAAATTTCCTGGAAAAAAATTCTTGTAAGGCTAAAGTGTATTATTTGTTCAGATTTATGTTCTGAAATGAATGGCCTCAGTTTGGTCTGTTCCAGGCCTGTACTGGTAACGTTTCCTTGAAAACAGACTTGCTTAATCTCCATTGATGAGGAACAGTGGGAGGAGTAATTAGTTGTTGGGGTGGGGGTGTGGAAACAGGACATGGCACAAGACACAGAAGTCACAGGGCATCACGAGCCCGACTAGGTGAGCTCCAGGATAGAGTAGAAAATGCAGACTTTACTGATATTTCAGTATTTATGGTAGATTAACAAAATGGAGTGTAGGAGCAAAGTACCAGCAGTATAGATTGTAACTAGCTTGTTGTCTCACCTACTTAAGGATCTAGTCCAAATTGTAATTGAGTAGCTCAGGTAAAACAAACCGTGGTCGTGCACCATTTTTAGACATTAATCTGAGTGCATTCTCTTCAGCTTATCTTCTTGGGCACCTTAGACTTGTTTTTCTTACATTTATATTTTTCAATAGTTTGATTTATTAATTTGCACTCTACTTACCTGTATGTCAGATGGCTAACCACTCCATGAGTAGACACAGTACAATCTGGTTTTAACAGTCTGCCCAAGTGATGTGCTTCCAAAAGTTTTCACTCTCAGTCTAATTCTGTGTCACTGACTTGAATCCATAGCAGCACGTGGGGTGTTCTGAAGGGTAGGTGCTTGAGGTTTTCGTATTGCTGACATTTATGGATCTGTAAATTCCACCAGCTGACTGAATAATTTTGTTTTACACATCTTTCCCATAGATGTTCACAATTCTTCTTGTAGGTCAGGAATATGTCATGCACTTCATCCTTCACAGAGAGTTTAGAATTCTCATGTAAGATGGCTGTTCTAAATATATAGAATTTGGGGGCACTGTCTTGTCTTGACGGTGGTACAGTTGCAAAAACTACTTGCAAACAGAACATTTATTTCTGGTTTTGAGAGCATATTAAAATAGTATGCATGGTTATAAGAGTGCTGCCTGAAGGTGGCTCCATACAGTTTTTGCTCCAGTCAAAATTGGTACATCCTCTATTAAAGCTCTATCTCCTGGCTGTGAAAACTGGCATTAGCAGCTCAAGTCAGACATAAGAATCCCTCGCTTTTTTCTAAGCCTTTCCTCAAACTTCTACAAAACCAGCTGTTGCAATAATATACAGTTATTTCACAGTTATCAAATTCAGCCCAGAAACTCTCGTTGTTCTCCACCTATGAATGTAGCAGGGAGGGTGGCTTGTTTGGCTCTTTGTACAAGGCATTTATTGCATGGTGCTCCAGGACTCTGAAGGGCAGACCTGGCACGAGTTCCTTCTGATGTATTTTCTCTGAACTCAAGAAATATTTTATACCTCCTAGGTATTAGATACAAATCCTTCTCCAAAGATTTTTGTTGGGTGTAGCAGCTGAGGAACAAGTGCCTCTTCCCTGTTTGTACTGGATTTCATGTCATTCCCCATTTTCCATTGAATGTTTGTGTTTTTCCTATATCTTTGAACATGCAATTTCAGCTGACTATGCTTTACATAATTTATTAGTCTGAATCTTTGTTTAGTTGCCCTTTGGAAGAGGGTCAGCAAACACAATTGTAATGGCTCCTGAGGAATTTCTTTGACGATTGAATAGTTCCAGAGTGGCACAAACCATTCTTTTATCCCTTGAGTCCTCCTACTCTGTGTGTTTCCAGTGTACAAGGAACACAGTTCTATTACTTCTGGGATTCAGCTATTTTGTTGTCTGGAGCAACTTTATTCCATGGCAGATTTCTGCTTTTAATTAAACATTTGCAGCCTGTACATAAAAGAGGATTAATTAACTGTCCTTCCCTTTCCATTTACACTTCCTAATGGATGTATATTCAGCACAATAAGCTGACAGTAGTTTTTTTCAATTGAATTCAATGACAGGGACCAACAGGCAGAGTATGGTTGTACCATACAGAGTGGTAAAATTTAATTTCCTCCTGAGATGAAGGAAAATAAAACATGCAAGAAATATAGGCATGAAAGGATTCATTAATGTATCTGATCAAATACTGAATTATTTCCCATTCTCCAGAGAATTATAACAAGGTGTAGCTGCATTTGATACACGTATTAATAGCTTGTGTTTGTTGGTCTAGGGGCATCAAGATGTCACTGTAGGCAGTTTAGTGTGCAAATGTGTTTTAAAACATGTATTATGCTAGAATGTATAAGGGTGAAGTATCATATGGAAAATATTAAAGGCCTTTATAGAAACACATGATGCTGTATCATTTAAAATAATTCTTTGAGCTAGTTATCTTGTGGAAAAAAATACTTGTGCAAGTAAAAGAAATTAAAATGGAAAGGCTAGAATTGTTTCCTTAAACAAGAGGGGAAAATCTGCCATAAAATGGTAAAAAAAGGTTTCAGAGAGAGTAGTGCAACAAGGGCACATTCATGACAATTCAAGGAAGCAAATTCAAAACTGATGAAAAGAAATAGCAACAGAATGTGTGGTTAGACTGGGAACTCCACCATAATAAGTCAAGGAAAGCAGGAATTGAGTGAGAGTCAAAAAAGGAATGGAATGTTTTATATAGATGAAAAATGAATTTTCTGAACTGGTTTTAGTAACTGTAAAAGTTCTGTTTGTTCTGTTCCATGTTCCAGAGATTATTTGCAATTTTGTATGAAAGAGTAAATGGATGAAAAGATCCTGGGAGTGTGAACCTTGACCGGGACACAGCACTGATATCTGTATGCCCAGTTACTGTTTTTTGCTTTTTGCATGTCAACCTTCTGGATGTGCTCTTTACTAAGCTGAGGTCCAGATTGAAAGGGTGGCTAGATGGTACTTTTTTTCTATTAGCTCCTAACATAGTGTTATAACACTTTGCTGGGAGGTGGGAATATGAGCTTGAATCCTCTCAGTCTCATGAGTGGATTTAAGAAAGAGAAATTACTTAAAAAGTATGGAAATTTAATTTATTCTGTCCTTTATAGTAAGCAGAAAGCATTCCTCTTTTAAATCTGTTAAAATCTCTGAACCTCTATCAGCAGGAGTGGACTTCAGGTTTTGTGGATGAAAGGCCTCTCTGACTGGTTCAAATATCTGAGTACAGGAGACAAAGAATGTCTCAGTGTATAAACAGTTCCTTAGTTTAGATTCTGTCTTAGGACTGAGATAGAGGAGCAGATGCTGCAGATACCCACACCTGTGGGTGTCCAGAGCTGTTATGTGTTATGTTCCTTCTCGCAGGCAGACACTTATCCCATGTACACTTGTGGTTTGGGACCAGCCTGCCCTAGGAGGTGCTGGTGACTGTAAATGTTAGGACACAGATCTACTGGATTTTGGGTCCAATCCTCCATTGCAAAGTCACCTGCCAAGTACATACTGCAATAGTACTGAATGTAGCATTTTGTCTTTATGTACTATGACACTAAAACCTCCTATGAAATCAAAGTCATAAATCAATTGTTTCCTCTTAATCAAAACCAAAATAGGGTGAAGTCCTTGATATGGGATCCAATCCAACTTCAGCATTCTGAGAGTCTTTCACTGATTTCAGAGACTGTTGTAAGACCTAAGCATACAGGAATAAAAGAAAAAATTGCACTAACGTTTTTCAAACTAAAAATAAAACAAAAAAAAGTGTACTTCAACTATTTAAAAAATCTGATGGTAACAAAAGTGATTGTAGAGTTGAATGATCTCAATAGACACTTGCTTCTTAGGCTTTGTGCAATACAAACAAGGCAGCAATGAAAAGAATAGAATCTAAATTCACTTTATCTTTTTGCATTTTCCTAGAGCTTTTTTTTTTAAGTTCGTTTTAAGTATGAAAATTATAACTCCTAGCTTTAAAATGTCTTCAATTAAACATTTGCATCTTTAAAATGTCTTCAATTAAACATTTGCATTTACAACAGTGATGTCTTTTATGTAACCTTCTTCCTCCCTGAGCTAATTATTTTCTCATATAACAATATTCCTTAATGGCTGGGGTTGTAATTCTAGCACAATAAAAATACTGGACACAGAGGGAGAAAAAGGAACCAAATATCAGATTAATCAAACAGCAATGTGAATAAAATAAAAGCTCCATTTGGGAGTTTGCACATTTCTGCAGCCTCAGGGCTGCAGTATACATTTCTGTCAACACTGTTTATGTGAAAAATAGCATTGACATAATGTAATAGGTACAGCAGTTACACAGTTGTGTCTGATCACTTAATCTTAACAAATAAAATGGAAAGCTTAAGAGATTTTATTTGGAAAATCCTATTACATGTGATACACCAATTTTTTCTCTAAAGACTTGGATGTCTCTCTGTGATCACCTAAAATTACCAGCATGTTTTGATCCTCAGTCTGGAAACGGGGACATTGCAGTATCATCAAGAGCAGGGTGGGTGAGCTTGTGCCCAAGATTTGTAGTCAGATTTCAGGGATTCTGAATGTTCATCAGCTCAGCAGGAAACCAAGTGGGGAAAAAAAAGCCCATGCCAAACTTTTACTCTTTGGTACAGAATATTCAGACAGTGATGCTGGCTTTATGCTGAGCTTATTATCCAGTTAATTTTAGATTTGTGTTTCAAATTTAAATGTTGATGAAGCAAGTGTTATGTTCAAAGATGGGAAAAGTGGAACAGGGTTGGTTTTTTAGTTGTTGATGTTTTTTCAAAATTTTAAAATTTCTATATCTGACAGACAACCCTCATTTTTCTTCGTATCCCCTTAAAAAAAAGAAAGAGATGCTTTTCACTTTTTTCCAGTACTCCAGTGGGTGTTTTTTTGCCTCATTGGTCTTGGTGGTTTTCTTTGTTTGTTCTATTTGGTTGTTGTTTTTTTTTGAAGGGTTGACTTTTTATTTTCTTGTCTTCTTTTAAGTGGCAGTTTATATCATTATATATAATATGGTGGCAATGAGAAAATCTTTTTTCAGAATAGTTTTTTTAGCAAACTATTCTTATTGCTTTTACATTTTTTAAGCAACCACTTGCACCTGGTTCCTAAACAGCAAGACTTGGAGCATGAAAAACTCCAGGTGTAAATTCTGCTGCTTAATTGGTGCTCATTTCTAGCTATTCTCATTTATTTTTAATCCTACTTCATGCTGTGGATTATGAGGTGTAATTTACAACTTCAATGATATGATTCCCAGTCTTTCCTTCTTCAAATATTCTCTCAACACCAAAGGAACTGGTGGTGAACTCTATTGTCTTTGTCATTCAAAGTGTATTCTTTTGTCTGCCTTATGTCCCTTATAAAATATTTAATCTGTTTTACTCCTCCTTCTCCACTCCTTCTTTAATATTTATAAAAGTGGGCTCTGCACCAAATAGGTTTACTGTTCCAGAAATAAAAACCCAACACCTTTTCTTTTCTTTTCTTTTTTTTCTTTTCTTTTATTTATTTTTTTTACTTGGGCTGTCTTTTTCTCCCGTAAGAGTAGAAATGTGATATTCATATTTTTCAAAGTTTTGTATTTTTAAGAGAATTTTTGGAAAGCACAGAACTTTTTCTTTCAGAGTTTCCTTTTACAAAAACTTATCCCCTGTCATTACTGAAGCACTCCAGAGATATTAAGGATATATGTATGTAGTCATACTTTTGGACAATTATATTGATATTATTGAGTACCCATGTAATTTTTAGCTGGCAAAAAGGAGCTGCTCCATTTTTTTTTATGGAATTACATCTATACACCTCCTTAGAATACTGCAATTTTTGTTCCAGTTGTGTTCCACTAATTTCAGTCATTACTTGGCCAGCTGTTGAGGGATTAGGGAGACAGTTAAGAATGTTTGTCAACTATGTTTTATTTTTGTCTGTAGGAAGCACACATGTCATTCAGCATTGTCAATACATTACTCATATTATTTAAAAATGGCAGGCTCATTATATTTACAATAGATTATAGATGCTGGAAATATGTTTCTAATATACAACAATAATGTATTGCATTAGAAATCCATATTTCTCTCCCATGCATGCTTGAGAAGCTGAACGGACACTCTATACACCAGGATTCATCCCTATCCACATTCCAGTGTCCCAGCCAGGCACATGTGCCGGATTTGGCTGTTTCCTATAGGTGCATGAGGCTGAAGCTGAGTGAGGTTCACAAATATCCAGCTGGATGTCACACTGGAATTAACACAGGTGTGTACCCACAGATATATATCACTTTACTTAGATGGATGTTGTGCATTCTATCTTAGAAACATTCTTTGTGTCTTTGTCTCCATGCAGACAGTCTGATTTTCACTGTTCCATGGTTTTCTTTGCTTAAAGCATAGACAAAATGTTCCCTGTTCCATAAAGAAGAAGCTGAAAAGGCACAATAGTTTACTTTATCCTAAGCCTTATAAGAGTTTCATCAGGATAAGGGTGGTCCATTTCTCATGTCTAATATGCAAATATTGCCTTTTTTAAAGTTTGCAGTCTATTTAAGTGCAAGGCATGGATTTTTATGCATTTTTTCTTTGGTTTGAAATTGTTGAGGGTACATTTCAAGCAAAAGCTTTTGGGTTATAACTTATTTCCAAATAATTTATTCAAATTGTCTTTCACTGTTCATTATTTATGAATTGGTTTTAATTCACGCCCACATGAATAAAGCTTTCAAAAACCTTGGAAAGGAAATCAATTGCATTCCTCAAGGATGTGCAACCATTTCTGGGCTGAACTTTCCCACATATGGGTATTTATGATTTTGATAACTTTGCAGAATCTGTGTGTATCTAGTACGTCCTGGTTGACTTCATGGAGTAATAAGACTTTAATTTTTAAAAAATCTTTTTTGAATGCGTTTCTGATGCTGCTGACCAGGAGTTAACCACTTTCCCTGCAGACCATGGATACCTTGTGGAAGTTAGTTGTTGAGACGGAAATAGCTTGTGACAATGGGCTCAGAAACCAAGGTTTTTTTTGCTTCCTATCTGCAGGCAGGAGTTTTGAAGTAGTGGAAAATTAATAAAGGCAGAACAAAGAAGCCAGATGTTGTAAGAGGGACTTGAGGAGATTCAAAAATACTTTTGGCAGAAGGAGAGAAGATACAGGCATGCTTATATGATGGGAAGTTTTGTTGACCAAGGTCAAAGACAGTGAGCTGAAGTGTGCTGAAGCAACTCTCTCTTCCTGAGAACTAATACTAAATATTTGAGATGGTTTCACATCATCTAGGGATTTTCTCAAACATATTGAAGCATAGTGAGTTAAGACAAACAGTGTTTTAATCCTGTGTGGAGGCAGTTTGGATGTTTGACTGTCTATGAGTGCAGTGCCTTCCAAAAAAGTAAGTGGTACAGAGAAGAATAATTCAGATTCTCCTTCAGGCATAGAGTGTTTAAAAATGTTAGCTTAAATTTTAAAGTTGCCTCAAGGACCTGTCTCACGTAGGATCTCAGGAGAGAATCTATGCCCTAGAAATGTTTATCATTCCATAAATACCAGAGTTTGGTGAGTTGTATGCAACCTGTTCATCTGCCTAATGTCAGAGAGGTTGTAGCATCATCAATTCTACACCACCTTTTAGCCAAAAACATTTAAACACAGTAAGAGATCAACACAGTATGACTAGCCCAAGCTGACAACAGGTCTAGAACTGTGGAAAAGACTGTTTTTAAACTATTATCTACTTGAGCCAATTTAAGCTGTTTCATCACTGAATAGAGTATAAGTTTTAGATAATTCTTTAGGGAATACAATGCAGTTTTTGAACTGCAGGCCAATAGCATCTATTATAGGTGCCATGGATTTTGCAGAATATTTTACTTTGAAGTATTATACTATTACTATCAAAGTAATCCATGTCTATTGGCGAAACCTTTCCATTCGGTGAAAAAAAATTCACTTGTATAACAAACTTGTGCCTGAGTATTTTGTTTTTCTAGAAATTACCAAAATAAGATAGCTTTGGAACTTCTGAGTTTAACCCAGTAAAGGTTTGCAAATGAATAGCAGCTGTGAAAATGTCTAATGACGATAAAAAGACAAATGTAATGGCATGGCTTTACCATTTCTCAATTATAATCTCTGATGTATTTAGGAAGTAAATAAATTTGGGCTAAATGATTGCCTGATAAAGCTGTAGTATCTGTGGCACTCCTGTGCACTTATACAGATTGTAACATGAAAAGTTTTTGCCAGCTGATATTAATGTATTGAATTGTGTGAGTTAATTAATGTATTGAACTCTATGAATGCTGTACTTTTTATATGTGAAAGAATTGCTTTAAGCAAATGAATGGTTTTCTCATGCACCTTGCAGAAGATGGAAGTGATTCTTTCAGGCATTTATTTTGGCTTTGATAGGAAAAGGAAAAGACTTTTCAAACAACCACTTATCTTTTTATATAATTTGGTCTATTTACTATGTGATACATTTCTTTAGTGCCAGGATACATTGTTTATAACAACCTGGATTTTTTAATACTCTAACTACTTAGAAAACTCTCTGTCTCTTAAAAGAAACTTGGAAAAATAATAGAGTTGGCCATTAATATTTTGAAATTTACTTCCTCTTACAAAAGTAATTTTTTGATGTAGATAAGGACTTCTAGCTTAACTGCTCCTGTGCTATTACTTTAATATTCCCTACATAGTAGTGCATTTCCATTTTTGCTGACCAACAAGCAGTGAAGGAACGCAAGATACCTTAAGGGTGAGTGCACAGTAGAAACAGACAAATCCATTCAAACAGCTGAGAAAGCCAGATTTCTTAGGAAAGGACTATTTCTTTCCTCTCTTTTAAGCAAGTCTTGATGAGTTAGGACTATGCATACTTTAGAAGAACTCTAAATCTATGTAATTTGCCCATTTTTATGATGTTTACTAGTATATTTACCAGCCTTCCAGAGACCAAACTCTCACTTTTTTTGGTCTCATGTCCCTTCCAGGCCCCGGTAACATACTGCCTACTGTGCATTGTATTATGGGGTCAGACACAGAATGCTTCTACAGCATGCCATAAAAATGTGAATTGTTTAAAGAACTAATTGCTAATAATCTCTTATGAATGGGGGCTGAGGAGAAACCCCAAGGTTAGTATTTTGTGCTTTTCCAAAATGATTACAAGCAAGAGGGCTGCAGTTCAAAGAGTATTCAGTAGACCTCGAATGTAACCTTGAGATGCAAAAACTGTTGCTTGTTCAGAAGACTTGTTCTTTTAAACATACAGCTATTGTATTTGAAAAAAATGATCCGTGAAACTTGCAAATGAATGTTAAAACAATAAAAATAGGGGATGAAACATTTACACCGTTAACATAAACAGCAACAATTGTATTAACAAGAATAAAATATGTAAGAAATTGTAATATTTTGCTTTATGACAAGGGATAAAGGCAGCAACAACATTTACCAGCGTAGCAGTCCGAGATGCATCTCAAACTGTTGCCTGGCTTGCTGGTTGGGGCTAACACCCTGCTCCTGACTCTGCAGCTATAAGAATGTGTATTAATTAGACGGCTTGTACATCAAATGCAGTATGAATTTTCTCTTAGCCCATTTCCTGCTAGGTCTTTGAGTCCCCCAGCCATGCCCAAGGAAGTTAACCTTCATACAACCATCACTCTGAGTGACAAGGTGCTGAATGGAAAGGGCTGTGTACACCAAGCTCTAGCCAGCCTCCTGAGCCATTCAATCATTCATATCATTATTGAAAGAAACCTGGAAATTATTGATAATTTTTGGAAGTTAAAAAGATTTAGGATTGCTAATAAGTGACTTTATAAGATGAAGAATGTTAGAGGACTTTTCTGTTAACCCCATGTTGTCTGCAGTCAATTACATGACAACTTATAAACTTGTGGGCTGCTATCCTAGCAGTATAAAATCACATCTACCATTCCTGTTGGGCTAATGACAGATATAGCAGTTTGTGCTTTTTAAAGAATCTACTACTGTAATGTAGTTGTGATAACCATATATTTATTAACCAGTAATGCAAGACATAAGCTGACAGCAGAACTTTTACTATGTTTTACTGAGGATAGCAGAAGCCTTCACAGGAGGGATGCATGCCAATGATTTAATTTTTTTTGTTTGTTTGTTTATACTAAAACTGTTGTATGTGGAATACAGAAAATTTCTTTCCTTCTATTCCATGACAAAGAATTAATATTATAAGAAAATTGGCTGCTGGAGCTAATAATAACAACTAAATTTATTTGCCTATTTTACTTGTACCAATGAAGTTATGGAGGAATCATATTTCTCACCCTTTTCCTACTAGCAAAAGAATTTTGGAAAAATGTTTTCCAAAAAGTGCCAGCCTACTATTAAAAATACTTTTATGTGAAATATTGGTCTTTTGGATTGGGATCTGCAACTGATAGGTTCTACATTGAACTGACGGCTTCAACTGATCCTTGCTAGAAATTTCTGGAAAGAAACTGACTGAAGTCAGTGCCCTCAACTAGTATAAAAATGGTATGAATTCAGATACACTCTCTGTATTTTTGTTTATATTCACTTTTAAATCATGTTTGAATATGTGATATAAGAAAGGAAATGAGAGGAGAAGATGGAAACAAACTATCACTTCTCTAATTCTCTGGGCTCATGAGTCTTAGGTAAAAGTGAAAAGGAAAGATATTCATAACAGAGAATCTGATTAAAAGGTCTGGTTTAGATTGCAGTGTAAGCAGGAAATGATGAATCTTGGCAGAGTCTCAACTGTGAAACAAAGCAGTGAAGAAAGCTGATGCTGATGCTTTGGATAGACAGGAGAAAAAGAGGACTCAGAAAATAGGAAATTACAGACATATTTCATTCTGGCAGAGCCAGAGAAATTGGTTATTATTACCACCATTGTATGAACAGTTACTTATTATCTGTCCTGAAGAAAAACAGGGGAGGGTTGATTCTCTAACCAATAGTCTGAAAATAAAACCAGTGACTTGGGGATTGAGTGCTTGTGTAAAACATACCCAGAGTGCTTGTTCTCTTTCGGGACAAACATAATTTTGAGAGGAAAATCACAACTTGTAAGTAGCAGTAAGAAGATCAGCATGGGCATTGGAGTCAGTAGATAAATTCAGCAGTCAATATGCTTAATCCTAGTCAATCCTCATCCTTAACATCAAAGGGACACTCAGTGAAAGATATGTTTTTAAAGTTATTAATGGTTAATTAATTTTTGTTCTCTCTGCTTTTAAGAAAAAAAAAAAGAGCATGCAGATTATTCTTTAAATTACTCTATAGTATTCTGGTAGAGTAGGGAAATTCTAGATTTTCTTAAAAGAGAGGAAAACCAGTGACTCCCCATTCCTTCAAGCCAGCTCCATTGCTTGCTGAAACCAAAGGAAAAACTGCAAATGATGGGAAATGACAGAGTTGTAATACTCTGAGAGTATTTCTGGTTTTATATTATCCCACATGATGATTTAAAATGTTTATATTCAAAATTACCTGATGAGAAATGTTGGGAACCTGGTTTTAGAACAGCAAGCTCCTTGCCTAATGATCTGATGCAAAATGAGGTACTCTTGATATTTACCTGAAAATAAAACTGTAAAATATTTATTCCATATCTTGATGATGTTTTCTATTGTTAAAGGCTCCCTTTGATTTTGAATGTGATCTTGTCTGAAGTGTTTCTTTAACTTTTACTGAATTAGTGTGGCTTAATTGGTCATTTCTCCCTGCTTGTGCAACAATTTTTGTGCTTTTTGACATATTTGAACTAAAATCTCCTTGTATTATATAGGGGAGAGTACTTTCAGTGAAATATTTTATGTCCAGGAGCTATGATTTCCTTCCTGCTTGCCAGAGATGACATTTGTTGACATCTACACTTTGTAGAAACCACAATCTTTCATCTTTCTGTGAAATATGAGGATGAATGGTTCTACTGCATTGTGCAGGAGTGCAGGATTGGGGTAAATCTCTGAAATGCATGGAACTTCTGTTTTTATTTACTTGATGAATTGTATTTTTGACTTTATATTAGCAGTGTATTAAATAGTCCTGCAGACTTGGAAAGTGCAGGTACAGTAAGGAAGGTTTTAAAGGAATGTAATAAAAGGTGATATTCTTTCTGACTGCCACACTGGATTTTTTCTAGTAAACCATAAACATGGTGTATGTATGTGTGTGAACTGGAAAAGAAGTTTTAAAATGTGCTGGAAATTTTAAAGCAGAGGAATTGGGATTTTTAAAGCATGTGAAATGAATGTTGGGTTAATGTTGATGATGTCCCATCTTCATCAGTAGTCTCTCAAAATTAAATCCTGATCTGTTACCTTAGATGCAAGTGCCCCATAGATCTGCAGAACAAACCTGAGCTGTGCTTTCTGGAGCATCTTTGGTTGTGTCAGCATCACAAACGCCCAAAATATATTCAGCAACAGAGTTAGCTTTTCATTTCTCTTTGTGTATATTTGATGGAGAATTTTCTGTTGAAAACAGAGAAAATTTCTGCTTGTGTATTGGCCTTTTCTCCCATCTTTGTGCTGGCCAGCATGAGACACCTAAAGGGACAAGTTACCTCTCTAGTCCAAAGAGCTCTTTGTGGCTGACCACCACCTCTTTTATCTCTCTCAGTCCCCATCCAAAGTTCAGGGATATTTCTTGTAGTTGAAAAATGAGTCTGATTAGATTTAATGAGGCATTTAACTTTTTTCTTCTTCTGAACTGTTTCTGACTCTTCTGAAAAGTTAATGTACAGGAAATCCATTTGCTTGAACTTAGGGATTTTATAATACTTGGGAAATTTATTTCTCTTGTTAGTTGAAATCTTTGGATTGGTGCAATCTTAGCAGGAGTTTTGGAGGGCCTGCCCTTGAACATGGTGATACTTGGGAGCAACTGATCACTATATTCCCACTATTATCTTAATGGTTTTGCCTTGAGCTCTGTTACAACAGTATCCGACTGGATCTTTAAAAAAAAAGTCTTAAATTCAAATGAAACCATGCCAGCTCTTTATGAGTCTCTCAGAGGGTTTAAGGCTTTATGTAGAACCTTTAAACTGTGTCTTTGAGAAGCAGCTGCATTTGCCACACTTAGAAATCATTCCTAATAATTTCCCTACTCATGCCAAGCTAAAATAAAACACCTCTGGTGCTCCCTCTGAAACTTTCCACTCCGGATAAGGCCAATAAGTATTTTTGGAAATGTTTCTTAGAAAGGTTGGTATAATTAGGCTTGTTTTCTTTTTCCCTGTCTGTTTATTTATATGGCAAAATACACTTTTTCTGCATTGATCTGAAAGGGGAATATTCCATATGACCTCAGTCTCAGCATTCACCCCTTTCCTCAGTCTGGGCTTGTGAAACTGATTTGCAATGTATGGGAAAAATTAACCTAATTAATCTATCTACTTATAAATAGCTGCTGTTAAAATACTGGTTTGTAGTACATGTACTTGTACAGGCAGTTGCCTGCTTAAGAAACAAATTCTTTAACAGCCCTCCTTTTGCAAACTCATGTTGTTTGTGATACTGTTATATGTCATTATTATAAATGGCTGATAGCAGATCTTTCTTTACCCCAAAACTGGGTGAAAAATAGAGAAATAGATGATCAGACATTGTTTAGTCCTAGTGCCCTTGGTCTTCTGCATGCCTGGGAGTATTCTGTACTCTCCACATTTTCACGCAGCATTTGTTATTTACACTGTTCTACCAAATTCCTTCATCATCTTCTACGGGTCTTGGAATAACTTTTTAGTAGAAGAGACTAAATTACTGGAATAGTGAGCAGTATAGTGTTACAACAATGCTGCTGAAATGGCAGACTGGAGCTTGATAGAAGTCAGTGGATTTCTCATGTAGCTTTGATTACTCTAAAATTGTTTCTGTTACATTTTTGGAAATGCGACAGCCCAATCAATTGTTTTCTCCACACCCAGATAAAGAAAGAAAAAGCTAATAAGAAAGTAGAGGCTGAACAACAGAGGAAATAATAATGAGGTCGTAAAGGACTGAACCCAACTTAAAAGTTGCCTAAAATCAACGTTCTAAGCAAAAGGATCTCTTGAAATGGTATTTTGGATAGTAAATGAGAAATACTTGCCATATTTCAGTTTTCCTGGAAAAATGTATGGAAAGAGGCGGTTGGCCATATTTTGGAGCCAAGTAACTGCTTTTCCACATATGTTTAATCCCAGCAATTTGAAATAATTGCACTTGGTAGGGGATGCAAAGGAAATTCAGACCTTTGATTTGATGCCTTCATATGGGTAGAAGTGTCTAATGTTGCACAAGTCTGAGTAGTTTGGATAAAGGATCTGATCTGTGAAATCTGAGATTGAATCCCATATTTTTGGCAGACATTAGAAAATTCTCCAACTAAAAGACCTAGGTATACTTGACTTGCCTCAAGCAATGTAGACACATATCAGACTAAATTTCTGTCCCTTTGAGGAATAAGAATTCCTCACTGCCTTTTTCTCCCCCTTGTTATCTGCACTATTTCCTCCTCTCCTCCCTTTCTCCAGCTTCTCCTTCTCTCACTGCTCACCAGAATGCACTGCAGTGTGTGCAGTGAGCAGGACATGTGAGACCGACCAGTCAAGCAACAGTGGAGAGTAGAAACAGCTGGGAAGACTTGATGGATCTGTTGCCTTCTCTTTGCAAAACGTAGCATTACTATAATGAATAGTGCAAGCATTTGGGCTTGTTTTACTGAAATCTCGCTGCCACTGCTGAGCAGTAAGTTCTTAAAAAGCTGGATTCCACTTTTATTATTCCATGTCTGTCTTTAGTTATGTTATATGGCAACATATCCTTCTTACACATTAGTCTTGTCTGGTTTATACTGAGAGAGAATTAATAATACCATGTCTTACCTGTATTCTTTGAAGTGGCATAATTAAAAAAAATAATTAACCAACCAATGACTGATTTTTGTTAGCATTTAAGGGTTGAAGTCATGCTCAAGATCTGTAAATCTTACTGAGCTGAGTCTCTTTGACTTATTTACCTTTGTAGTTGTGGCTTTGTTCTCTTCTTTGGTGAGTTTTTTTTTTCTTTTTTCCACATTGTGCACTCTATAGTCTTGGCATATGCATTCATTTGGAGAAGATACTCTCTGTTATGATTACAGCAGCTGCTCTGCAGATACCTGTTTGTCCTGGCCAAAGCAAAATCACCAGTCATCAGTGAGCAGCATCAGGTCTGGTTGTTTTATGGACAACATGAAGCTCTTTCACATTCATTGGTCATACAAATGATTGATAGACCTCATTATTTTAAAAGAACTATAGTACTGTAATGTTTCCAGATGTTTTCCAATGGAAGCTGTGTTATTACTATGGGGAAGTATCAATCAGTAAATAACCCATGTCACTCGTTGCCCTTCTACGCAGTCACAGAGTTCTGATCTTGTGGTTTGGCTCCATTTACAAAGGACTCATCAATTCAAATGGATTATTGTTCTGTGTGTTTCACTGCAGAGGGACAGCCTGAGTGCGTGATATGGTCAACCTTCTATGAACTAAGAGCAATCAACTGTGATCAATACTCAAGTGTAAAGTCAAAAAGCAAAGCTGAAATGCTACAAAAATATTATTTTAAATGAACTGGTGGAGGAATTTGGGCATCTGTTATTCAACCTTTGCTCCTCTGTTGTGCTAGAAAGCAATCTGCTCTTCATTTCATGAAGCAACTGTGATGCTTGCAGCGAGAAAATGCAAGCTTGTTTGCAGCAGTCTGTCTTATTTACTAACACTGCCTTCAAAACCAGGATAGTAATTGTAATGTGACAGCCAGACAGTTCTGATGTCAGTCAGGAAAAAGCACAGATGCATTGGTTCTCAGTGTGAGAACCAGAGGCTTGGAGGGATTTCACTGTCTGTGGCCCTCCAGAATTAATATAGGCTTCTAGGTTGCAATTAACTGAAATAAAATCAACTGAAATTGTTGCTTTGGAAGATTTTGTTCAAGAGAATGTGAAATTCTGAAAAAAACCCCAAAGCCGTAAACACTGTAATATCAAACCTAAACTACTTCGTCCAAATTCATTCAAACCAAGGGTTTGTAACCATTGCCATTTCAATGCTAAATTCTGTTACATTTAGTAATACTGTTTTTTAACCCTCAGACTTTAGAGCTGTTTTTTTATAAAAACACAGGGTACGTTGGAGGAAAAGTTCAACCTCTGGCATAAATGAAAAGTGACATTAGCCTTTTCAAGTTATCTTGAGGTTCGAATCAGAAAAAGAAGAAAAGAAAAAGGGGCTACAGTGAAAAAATAAGATTTACTTTAGCAGTCACACTGTTCAGAAGGACCTGGCCCATGAATTTGCAGCACTTGGAACATTCTGCTCACAGAAATTGTTTGCAGGAGGGGGATCTGCAAGGCCTCACAAAGCTTGCTCAGGGAGCTGTTTCCAGGCTTGCTCTGTTCTGATGGTTCAGTGCCATTTCCGAGAGTTCCCATTCTCTATAAGCAGCCATGAGACCTGAGTAACCATTGCTGGTAATATCTGTATTATATGTGATGGGATGCTTTGCAGTCTTCTTTCACCACTTGACTGTGTTGGCCATTTGCTCAGACGGCAGTTCCTCTCCCTTAGAAGGAGAGAGGATAGAGGGTAAAACAAGGGTGCCCATTCAGTATCTCTTGACACACCATGTGAGAAGCAAGTATTGATTTGTCATGAGGCAAAGAATCCTGATAGAAAATTTGGATATGTTCTGCATCTGGGTTGTACTGCTTTAGCATCAGAGCGTCACTATTGGAGAAGGACATCCCCCCCTCCCCAAAAAATAGCATTTTATAACTAATAAGACCTGCTGTAAAATAGATTTTTGAGTATATAGATTTTTATGTTGCTACTGAGATCTCTGACCCAAGGAATCTATTGCTGCAGTTGCTGAATTAGTGATGGTACCCTTACCAGCTTCCTGCATGTGCTAAGCCCTCATGACTGATATTATCTTGATTCACTCAGTGGCAAAATGGCTCTTGATTCACTTGGTGGCAAAATGACTCTTCTGTCCTGTCTGTCCTTGGCCAATCTTTGACAGCCTGTCATTGCACTTGGATATCAAATTCAGCATTTGTTACATGAAGTTCTCACAGAGGTTTGTTAAATTTTGTCGCAAATGCTGGCGATGGTGAGTTAATGTGTGAGTATGTGGGTGTTTGGACTATATAAAGTATCAATGTGTGAAATTTGGGGTCTTCTTCATTGCTTTTTACTATTTACCTGTAAGTGGCTCAACTTCTTGTGTGTGGGGAAAAGGGACAAGAACAACGTGGCTCAGAACAAACAGAACTGAGATGGATGAGGTGACCTTACCTGTAAGACATCTGTCTGCATCATAAAAACAACATCTGGAATGCTTGCTTTTCTGGATGTGACTAACTTTAGGAAAATTCAAAGAAGTTATGAAGGCTGAACTCCATAAGAAGAATTTTCATTAACAATAATCCCTGAACAAATATTTGTATATGGACACAAACTACTTGAACCTCCATATAAACATTCCTTTTCATTAGATCTTTTCCTTTCCATATTTCCTTTGAACTTTCTTAATAAGTTTAGAATTTTGTTTCCTCTGAGCCAGCTGAGGGCAAATGCTGATTTCATTTACACTGGTTTACTAATATTGCTTTAAAAAGACTGATGCATTATGTTTCTTTCGCAAGAAGCATTTTCTATGGTATTTCACTATTTCCAATGTGACTGAATACACACACACCAGAAGCCAAATTAACTGTTCAAATATGCCAGAACGTGACAATGTTTTAGCTTGACAAAAAAAGTGTGGGCTGTTTGTCAGAAATAAAATTGATTTACAGAGTGCTTTTATTTCACCTAATTTTCTGTAAAGAATCTTTTTGCTGTAGCCTTGCAGCGAGTTATCAGACTTCAGTTGCCTCTTGTGAAGGCTTTCTCTGTTTTTTTGAACATGCTCCATGGTTCCTTTTCCGAAAGCAAAGAATTTTAACTGCACTATCACTAGAACCTCTATGTTTCTGTCCCTGGTTTTCTATATTAACTTCTGTATTCCCATCTTGTCACAATCTCTTTGGTCCTTGACAGTGGTGATATCTTTTCTTTCAGGCATGCTGACCTCTCTCGTTCCCTTTGAAGCACTTAAGATCATATCCAAGAGCTGCATTCCAGCTGTGGCGCCTTCTGAGGTACTGAATATATTAAGATAAAAAGAAATAAGCTCAGCTATATTAATAAGAAGCTGAAATGTTTATGCAGGCATGAGCTTTGAGAAATTAGATACTCAAAAATAAGACTTTAGTAGGAGTGATGAAGTAACTAAACTGAAAGTATAAAGAGTGATGCTCCTTTTTCAGCATGTTCTGGTCCAGTCCGTGGTCATGTAACATTTATTACTACTGTAACTATTTTAATATCTAAAAGAAAAATACTTTTCTTAGAGAATATAACATGAAAAATTCTCTAGAAATCCTTTGACTTGTTTTTCAAGTTCAGTGAGGCACTTGTAACTGGCATCTGTTCTCATATCTTGTGTGTCTTATGCATCAATATATAAACCTTTGTGGGGATAATTTACAAAATTATAAAGCAAATGGGAGGGGATTTTTTTTTCCAATTTGAGCATTGCAAAGTCTGTTCTCTGCTCAGAATCATATCTGACTTCAAAATTGATAGGTGTAGGAGATCAAGAAGGAGTTAAAATGAGGAGTGGTTAAATAAGATGGCAAATCCAATTTTAGGGTCCCCTGTTTACGCTCAAATATGTCATTGGTAAGCATTACAATGGATCAAACTGATCCAGAATAGTTTTACTAGTTAGAATGTGCTTGGAGAGGGTAACTTTGCCCTGGTGGGTTTAATTTCCTGCTAGAATAGGGGAGATCACAGAGATCACGGGTTCTTTGGGCCTGTTATTGCTGACTTGTGTGTTCAGAAAGCTCAAGACTGAAAACTGCCTGTGGCCCCATTTTTTTCTCTGACATCCTGGATGCTAACAGGAGGCTCACACACTTCCTCCAGACCATGGTAGCACTCAGAACTCTCTCTCAAAACTGCATACAAAGCAGTGATTTCTCTCTCCAATATAGGTAAACACATTAAAAATGAGGAATGCTTCTATGCCAGGACTGGCTGCCTTCTTTGGACAACTCAGAAGGTACCGCCCTTAAGCACATATTTCCTGTACCTTATTAAATTGAAGCCAAAGAAGGTGTTTTTCTGACTGACATCAGAGGAAAGTTATATATATCTAAAGCTCCAGTTTGGGAATAATTCTGTTTTAAACCAATGTGATCAAATCCTGTCTTTAAAGTTATGCACATGTCTAAGTGCTTCAGTGCACTGAAAACTTTCAACATTTCTAAAAACATTTAATTGGAACATTTTTTAAATTGCTGATATTTGGTTTCTGTTCTTAAAATTGGAACAGTTGTATTTTCATCATGGCAGGAATGAACAGAAACCAGAAATAGCAACTCCTCTGAAATTAGTTCAGGGGTGATATACAGAGCAGTGGGACTTGCCAAAGTCATATTCCAATCCTATTTTACTTAAGGGGAAGACAGTTTTCACTGTTGATACTCAGGAAAAGAAAACCACATCTGATATAGATGACTAATTGGATTTTATTTTCCCAAAACAATTTTTTCTGGGAGGTCAAGGAGTTAGAGAGTCGTTAAGACTCCCTTCTAAGGAAGGATCATAAATATATAAACAGGTGAAAATCCTATTGTGTATTGATTGGTCAGTATATACCTGTGTGTCATGTTAGGTTCTGAGGACGTGAGCAATACAAATGTGTACATTTATGCATGTTTATGTGGATTTTTCCATAAATTGAACATTAGTAAACAGATGAGGAAAGCAAGTAGAGAACATTAAACTTAATGAGAAATAGGTTTGCTTATCACAAAACAAGTTTATAAGGTTTTCCTCTGTGGGATGTATAAGAAATTTCTCTTTATTTTCAAAGTTTTCTTTTGACCACAAAGGATTTTTTTTTTATGTGCTATGCAAGAATGAAGACCTTAGACTTCAGATGTTGCCTTCTTTATTTCATTAATGTTAATACAGGAAATCAAAAAAGATCACAAAAACACTATGTCTCATTATCAGGATGTTTCTTTTGATTCTGAACATGCCAGCAAAGCATGCTTGATCCAGCAACATCAAAAGATGAAGCCATTTGTGCTTCGTTGGTTTGCCTCAGATATTTTTTTCTTCAAGGCAGAAGGTTTAACTTTTTTACTTAAACCCCAAGCCATGAGACTGTAAGTGTACATCTCTTATTGCATCTGTATTTTATGGGAATATCTTACTTGAAGCACAACAGATGGACTCACTTTAGCCAAGACTCAGAACCTTCAAATGTTACAGTATTGATACGTGGATACATAGGGCCATACTTTTATTACTGAAGGGCTGAGATTGTTGATTTTAGTGCTTCTATACCACAGGAAAAAAGCCAACAAAAGAAGGCTTGCAGCAATACTTTTTTTTTTAATAACAAAAATAATTGCATGAGGAATTGTTGCTGAATCACTTATTTACTATTTTTATATGGCTACTGTGTTACAAATTTTATCTAACTGACCATGCAGATAACTTAAAATTGTTTTGGTGATTCTAGCTGTGCAGGAATTGTCAAGAATTCCCTGCTGGGTTTCTGCCAATGCATGCTCCACTGCATTAAAGCACAAAATAATGTTATAACTAACACATATATTAAACTTAGAAACATATTCTAACTAGCACATTTTAAATTACAGCAATACCAATATTTTACTTCAGACCATGAGCCAATGGCTGTGTTTCAGGAATTCAGAGAGCAGTCTTGATCACATTGCAGAAGAAATAAACCAGGTTTTTGCATTGGTGGAACAACAGACCTGAGAACTTCCATTGGGCAGACTTCAGTGAGCTGGTACAATTTGCTAAATTCAACCATCCACGCTGTACTGAAAGATGCACTGCAGGCTAAGTGGATGGCATACACACTGTTAAGATGCATGCTTTGTCACATGTGATAAAATACATTGTCTGCAACTGTAATAATATCAAAATTACTGGAATTTTTTGTTGAATGATTTAGACTCTTGATAAAGGTTCTGACAGGATGACTCTAGCTAGCTGAAAATCAGTATAAATGGTGTAGGGAGACACCTGAGAGTTAGTTAAACATGATGAAGTGGTGTTTTGCTTATTTTGCCAGTGTGGAAGGTATATATTTCGCCTCTTGAAAGTTTTTCCATAATATTCCACATTTGATGACAAATCCAAAGTGACAGTTGGAAGGTTCCTTCTATTGTTTCATGCTTACTAGTATGCTTGAAGTGGATCAAGGTTGTAATGAATTCCAGAAAGCCAGGGGAGTTTCCATCATGTGTAATATCAAAATGTGGATCTATACTCAACAAGAAATGCAATAACAGTCCGTGGGACTGGAGAGCATGAGGGGATTCCTAATAGGAAATGAACCCTCTTGTTCACCTTTTAAAATCCAGACCAGGTGAGCAGCAGCTAATAGATTTTCCTGTTAGTCAGCTCCTGGGTGGCCTTTGTGAGGAGAGAGCTGCAAGGAGGAAAGGTGCAGGGTGAGGGGTGGACGATACAGGTGACCTCAGACACGAGCTGGGTGCTCCTCTCTGGGTGCACCAGGAGGGCCACAGGTGGTTCTGCAGGAACTGGTACTTCTGTACTACACCCACCTTTGCCAGAAACAATGTGTGAGAAGCAGCCAACCTTTTAGTCCCTCACACAGCTGGTGCAGGCTGCAGGTGCAGACAAAGCAAGTAGAGGGATGATTCCCAGCAACACCAGTGTCTCTTATTTGCCAATATTATCCCATGGAAATCCTGAGTGTGAAGCCAAAGAATGAAGCAGGAAGAAATAAGAATATGGGGAGAACAGCAATTCCTTGATTTGCCATCTCAGCTCTCCAAATTGTCTTTCTCCTGAATTCCTCTTTTGTCTTGACTGCTCGTCTATTTATTTATTTATTTATTTATTTATTTGCTTTTCTCATGAGTGCTTCTCATACTGCTAATTTGCTTTACTTGTAATTAAATACCTCTTCATTGAAGTGAGATGCCTCTCAGGCTCTGAAATATTTATCCTGTCTTAGCATTGTTTAATTTATCACCTGAGAAGTGACTGGACTGATACTTAAACACAACTGTACTATAGGGTAAAATTCAGGTATATCCTTTGATTCAAATAGCTGGTAATTTAAAAAATTTGTGCCACCAATTTTACATCTCAGGCATGTGTATTAGTTTTCCCTGTTCTTTGGTGAAGTAGCTGAAGGTTTTCACCTCAGTACATGGTTTATGTCCCTCAGGATGTGCATTTGCCTCCTTTCTTTTCAGGGCATGAAAAAAGAACAGTTTTCAGGCCATTTTTTCTTCCCCTGATTAAAACTGTTTACAGAAACTGTGTGAATTACTCAAATCAAAGCCTAAAATGCTAATGCTTTAACATGTGGTGTAGTCTGGAAACAGGTAACTGCACTGTAAATATGAAGCATGAGGCTGACTCAAGGAGGGCAACATAGATGAATGAAACCAATCAATTATCTTATTTAAGAACTTATTAAGGACTTGGAATTTTAAACCAACATGGTCTTATTTCAGTACTGTGCTGATATGTTTTTATTAGTATAGTATTGTGTTAGTTAATAGAAGTTATTTTTTTCAATGATTGTTCTGCTCTGACTTAAATATACTTTTCTGAAGCCAACTCTGCTACAGGAAGCTTGGGAAAATTTGCACTGTGCTTTTGTGGGGACACCCTGAGCTAAATAAACCTCAAACATTTCAGTTGAGGGTTTTTTAAGTGATCTTGGATTACTCTTTGATTCTACATGAAATTATAGTAAGTTTACATGATTAGGTGGCTGGGACATTCCAACTACACAAGATCTGATGACTTGGCATTTTGAATATATCAGGGTTAAACTGTGAATTGAAACTTTTTTGGGGGGGGGGAGCTGAGGAAGGTTTGCATGTGTGGGAAGTAATAAAATGACTTCTGCAAAGAAGTGACCAAAGAAAATGTTTGCCTGAATCCACAGGCTGTCTTGCATAGTTGTGATTGCTAAAAATTGAGCATATCTCATGATATTTTATGATACAAACTAACCAATTAAATTTTTCTGTTTATACATTGTACTTTTTCTGCTCTTTTTTAATCTGAAATGTCTTGATAAGAAGCAGTAAATGTAAGTTGGGGTCACAAACTTGTAATATTTTGGCAGTAGATAGCAGTGTGAGAGCAAATTTGAAAGAAAGTGTTAAGCTTTAAAGGTCTGCAGTTTGACAGGCTGTTATCTTTTATCCTTCCAGCACAAATCTTTATGCTGACTTCTCTTGTATCCCTTCACTCCCTGAGGGAACTGGAGTTCGTTCACATCTTGCTGGACAAGAGACAAAGAAGATCTGTTCAACACATGCAGAACAGATGCTTGGGGAGGAGGGGGAATTTTCCAGTGCAGTTACTGTAATATCCATTGCTGCTGTCTTGCTCCCCATGTAAGCACTGCTGGCCTCTCTAGAGCTGGTCTTGGGGATTTCCCATCTTGGAGACAGCCCACCCAAGTGAGCTGCCCCTGAAGACGTTTGTATATCAAAAATACTCTTGTAGAGTGTCACCTGCTTCCATGCTTCCTTTTCAAGAAGGGAAAATAAAATAGGTGGAACCACCAAATAACTTGTTTCTCAAAGATGCGGCTTAAGGTATGAAAGACACAGGGTGAGGAGAGAATATGTGCTGCTTGTGGTCATTCACAGCAGTGGTGCTCAACTTTTGCATCCCTTTTTTTATGTTCTGTGGTTGAACATGTTGTGGACTTGTTCCAGCAGGAGGTGAGGAGGCATTTACTCCTGTGCTCTTCTGAGGCTTGTAATACAGAAAGCATATTGTGTAGGCAGATGAAGTTAAAGCTACAGCTATTTAAGAAATACAGTAACTTCTCAGATAAGAACCTGATCCTGTGGAAATGGAAAGGCATTGTTATTGATGCTACAGAAAAGGAAAGGCAAATGGTCTTTGCAATTTTCTAGCACCTTTCGTGAAGATGTTTACAGAGTTTTCTGCCAGGGTGGTCAAACAGAGGTTGAATTGGTTGACTTCAGTCTTTGGAATAACAGCACTGAAGGTGCAAGGAGTGGAGAAATTACTCTTAGGTATGAACCCTCAGTCAATTATGCTTAATTTTTATCCTGCTGTTTTCAGCAGCACATGGAAACACATCAAAAATGAGTGGTGAAGAAAATAATTTGTTCTTTTTAATCAATATGTCTAATACTGGAGTCCAGCCCAGCCTGGCTAAAACAGCAAATACACATTCTGCTTTGGCTCACCAGAGGATAAAATATTAATTAAAAATAAAATTATAGCCTACAGTGCTATACATCACTGTTCCCCAGGCTCTTCAATTGCATCTGACCAACAGAACAGTCACACTTAAAACCAGCCATAAACAAGGCTGCCTCAGAGTTGTATGACTACTGAATGGTTTTATCATAGTGTAATAAGGCTCAATTATCACTTGCAAAAACCAGACTTTGGGACCCCTGATTAGAACAGGGATTTAGGGACTTGAAAAGTGCCCTTTTCACACAAGAAATGTATTTCAAGTAGGGAAATATTTGCACAAAGTTTCTAGGAAAAAGATGTGTTTCCCCAAACATTGAAAATAAAGGAAAAATTTAAAAAAAGAGATCTGGCCTTGACAGAAAACAGAAATGTCCTTGTGACACATTGGAACCTAGCTAAACAGGGCAGTGTAAAAACTTACCACCCAGCCTGGGAAATGGTCCAGGCTGCTTCTTCTCTCTCTGAGGAAAACTGTTCAGAGCTGCATTTTCCTATGTGTGCAAACATATACAGTAGTTCAGTGAGTTTTTTTTTCTCAAAGAGTGATGGAATGCGTTCTGGCTCCTCTAGACCATTTGGGTTGGTGAATACTCTGGGACAACTGAGACAGGTTAAGAGAAATGAAGTTTTGCCTTGAATTGATGAGTTTCAGAATTTGATTTTGTTCAGGTGATTAAGACTGGAAAAACCCCAGCATTCAGAGTACTTTCCAGGTAGGCTCTACCTTCCTCTTTGGAGAAAATCTCAGCTGGCCTGCAAGAATTGCTTGGTTTTCCTCCTTCAATAGTCCTGCCCTTTAACGGTAGTTTGCTATATGATATTGGATAAGGGAATAAATTGCATGTGTTCATTTCTCTCTGAGACATCCCAAAAGACACTGCTGGACTCTTGCTCCTCTTTCTTCTCCTTATTTGCTACCTGGCTCTGTCTTCTTATGAGCAGACTGACTGCAGCAGGTGATGTGCAAAGGAGGTGCCATCTGGCCATCCTTGGCTGGAAGGGCTGTTTGTTGGGATACACTGGATTAATTATGGCAATTTCCTAACCGATGTACTGGAGAACCGAAGGGCTCTTGGTTCAGAATGGAAATTGGAGTGGGATGTTGTCAGATTTCAGGTTCAAATTGCAGATGTGATATGCAGTTTTCTGCCTTTAATTTTTTTTCTGGAAATAAATATAACACAACCTGTGCCAGTGAGGCCAGGAATATTTGGTGTTATCAACAACAGTGGAATGTTTCATGAAATACAATATATCCTGGTGGGTTTTTGTTTTGTTTTGTTTTGTTTGGGGTTTTTCTGTTTGTTTGTTTTTGTTTTTTTGGGTTTTTTTGTTGTTGTTGTTCTAGTACCTGAGGGCATTAAACTTTTGCTGCTAAATGGGACTTCAAAGTATTTACTTACGAAATGCGTTAAAATGTGTTGGCTCAGGACAGTGAGTTGTAGCTTGATACTGTGATGAAACTCATAAATGTCAAACTCCCATTACACAAATTGAGTGACCAACCAACAGACCAGAATCTGCTTTGAGTGATTAACTTCCTTAGTGATCTTCAATTTTCATTCACTTTAGGTGAAATTATTTACTTTCTTTATTACTGAACCAGCTAGTAGTTAAATGAGGGAGTTTATGACCTTTCCTAAATAGTTTACAGAAATTCTATTGCAAATGGAGCAATAGCCTCAACAACCTGCATCAGGGAAAAAACCCTGTAATGTAAAAATCACCTCAATGTTTAATAAAATAAAATGGTGGGAAACTAAAATTTTGTAAAACATAAAGGGATCTCTATGCCATGGAAATGTATATAGGTCTGAGTTGTGGGTTTTCTGGAACATATTTTCATAAAACCAATAACACAGTCAAATGGCTTTACTCTTATGGTTTCCTGGGGCTACTTCTAGTTTATAGGGGTTAGTACAGGGAATATCCCAAGTTTCTTATTTTTATTATTCACACTTTACCCTGTAGTTTTTAGGTTTAGATTTAACTACCCCTTGCCAGTTTTGGAAGACTTTACTTTCTTCCTGCTTCCTTATATTATTATTCTATTAGATAGCATGGTGAGTTCAATGTTTGAGAACGATGACCTGCAAATACAGCATTTTCTTTTTCTTAGTCTTGTCTCCTGTTTAAATGCACATTCACTAATTAATTTTTTTTATACAATGGAGTCATAGTGCACATTAGTTCTGCCATCTAATTTCAAAGTAAAAGTTCTTTAGCTACAGAGGCTACTTTTGAATCCTTGAACTGGCAAGTACAGCACTCACCCAGCTTTAATCACATCAGGTGGACTTCAGGCAAATCACTTGAAGTTTAGAGTTCCTGTGCTTAAGCATCTCAGCTCTGATTCCAGGACCAACTCAATATGGTCCAGAATGGTCTTGTATTAAACTATCATCTAGTTCTGGTTAGAAGGGATCATTTGGACCTTCTGTCACTTCAGCTGATTTTCTGAGGGTATGGGGCTCCAACTTCGCTAATGTAATGAAAATAGGCAAGTTGCACAGCTGTGGTTCATATAGAAGGATGCTGTATTGCCAATACTTTTACAGGATGTTTTTTGAACTTCTTGTTAGTCTAAGCTTCTCTCCCTTTTCCTGTGTCCTGCGGTTGGATATTAATATATATTAAAATTTAGGATTACTCTAAAAGTTATTTTTGTGTGCAATGTGAATACATATTGCTTAGAGGGGACTTGGTATTCTCATGCCTTTGGTATTACTACTTTATCTATCTTGACTTAAAAAAAAAGGAGGGGGGGAAGGAAGAAAGGTTCCTCTGACCCTGACATTCCAGATGCCTGAGATTAAAAGAAAGAACTGGGTTATCCCATAATCTATACTGGCACTATAGCTGCTAAGTAATTTAATGTGAGTGCTGTGGAAATGATGATGTATGCCATCAATTGCTGTGAACACAGCTGTGTTTCATCAATCTCTGTTTCCCATGAGACAGACAACTATCAATGACTTTTACACATTTGATGTCAGCATTTGGGTAGGTCTGAGGTTTAATTATTCTATGGAGTTTTGCTTCAGTTGTTCTTTGGTCCCCACATTTATTATGGCTTTTATTCAGTAACAAGTGAGCTATAGTTTTTTAATAGCTAGCAAAAAAATCTCAAAAAAAAAAATCTGCTTTCTTCCTAGAGACTGGGTTAGAAAGTGGCAATATCCCACTTTTTGACTGACTTTGCTGTTCTGTCATGCATCAGATGACAGTCAAATCAGTTCCCTTCCTGACTGACAAGGTTTCCCAAGTCTGGGGTGCTCAGCCATTGCAGATTTCTAAATTTTGCTTGGCTGTGAGCTACTACTTCTCTATTTTTTTTCTTCTCGCTCCTTCTTCTCTTATCCTAAGAGGTGTTTCTTTATTTCCATCTAATTTTTCCTTGACACCACATTGAATTAATTTCCAGTAATAATTTTCTTTTCCCCAGTGAAAATTCTCCTAATCCTCACCTCAAACTGTGAAGTGCACCTCAAACTGCCGGACAGCCAATAGTCCCAGTGACAAGGTCCTCGTGGTGATGCACTAAATTGGCAGAAAAATCTGAAAGGACGTGGTTCTGAGGTTGCTACATTGAATGCTTGCTAAAGACCCAAAAACGAGTTTTGATTTATTATGACTGAATTCAATCATGATGTGGGGCAAAAAGCTTGATTCCAATTGTTGTGAGGCACTGATGCAATGCTGCCCTGCTCCCATGTTTCTGGTTTTATGCAGGAGCTGCTGCCAGGTTGTGCTACATGCACATGGAACCATTGTTATCTAGATCAGGCAGGGATTTATCCTTGCTGGGTGATTTAAAGCATTTCATATCCTTGTGTATATTGCTTTATTATGCACCAGCTCTGTCTATCAGCTTCTCATACACAAGGAAATAAAACTCTCATACGTTTCTCATAACACCTTTGCAAAGCATATCACAAATACAAAATTATTTCAGCTCAAGTCAAACGTGGCCCTCCTGTGTTTTATTTACATCTACCTATTGGAGCAAAAGTAGGCATGTTCATTTACACTTCATCATGTTTTGGCTTCATATTAGACTGCATAAACAACTTAGATCTCCACAGGCAAGAGGAAAGGAGAACACTGTGTACATAAGGGATTTTTATCTCAGTTTTATTATTAAAGATTCTTACCTGGAGATGTTTGTTCAGGAAAAAAAGTTCAATACTTCAGCTATATTTAACACTAGTGCAAGAGGGAAAAAAAAAATCTCAGTTCTCCTATCTTGGTAATAACTTCTAATACTAATTCTCTTTACAGCAGAATGATATTTTTCAGCTCTTTTTTATGACAACTCCTGCCTTAATGTCTCTCTCCCTCTCAGTCCAGAAGTGCCTAATTTGGCCTAATATTTAAGTGAAGAGTGCTTTCCTTTATAAGCACTTTGGATATTGGGCTATATTGTTTAGAATGTTATGGTGCAAACTTGATGTACCGTACTGGTGGGAGGATTCAAACTGATGGGATGATATGTAAAAACACAAATAATTAATTAGTAAATTTAAAACTGAACCAAATAAGTGTTGTAATGTGGATGACTCTACAAAGCACATCTTACTTCATAGTTGTGATGCTTTAGAGTTTTGAAATATATGAGATCAGAGGTGGATTTTTTAGCAATAGCAACACATTTTGTAAAATGAATTATAGACTTGGAAAAAGGCAGAAAAGGCAGTAAACAATAGTCGGGTTTTTTTTAAAAGCATTGCTGGGCTATGGTCCAAATGCTAGGTATAATTTTACCAAGCTCTTTGTAAATATGTCCTTCAAAAATAATTTCTTCTGCTTGTCTTTTGCTAGAGCATAGATACATGTCTCCCCAAGTAAGCCCAGAAAGAGACATAGAAATCTCTATAATATACTAGGATTTGACTTGCAAGGAGAAGTAAGTTATTAAAAGAAATAGAAGAAAAATGAAAGAAAACCTATGCCTTTAATGAACAGAATAAAGGAGAAAAGAGAACGTTGATTTAATCTATTGATTTGCTGTGAAGTAAAAGAACAGATGTTTTCTGTTAGGTCCCTGGATAAAATTCAGTAGGCGCCACTAATACTTAGGGACTGGTGACTCCTGATAAGATTGAAAATTGATGTCTGCTCTATTGTTACCAAATGGAGATGGCAGGTTACGCAGCTTTAGGTGACTCATTTCAGAGTACTTTAATACAGAAAAAATATCTCATTTTCTGAGACTGAGACACAAACAAGAAATGTTTTGCCAGCAGTTTCCAGCTCCAAAGACGTCAGCCATTAAGAGTTTAATACTTACAGTAGGCAGTGGAGCACATAAAGCTCCTTTGTTGTAGGTCTGAATCTCTTTAGATGCCTAGAAAAAGGGCAGATTATCTTTATTTGCCTGATTTCTGTTTGTCAATCACCTCTTTGAATGTCTAATCCAGTAATTATCTACAGAGGTGCTCAGGGTGATGTGGTTACACTGTAGAGGTGTTGGAAGCAAGTCCATTTCAACATTGGCCCAGTTTATCTGACTGCCTCTCCTTCAACAGATCCAAACATTAAACAGATCACATTTAATGGAAGTTCAAAGGCTTTCCCAAAAGGTTCAGAATTCTCTGTGATCAAGGAAGCAAAAAAAAAAAAACGTTTCTCGTTTGCCTTCTTGGAAACCACTCAAAGCAAAGTAATTCTGGAATTCAGATTGTCCCATAGTGCTTTTTGAGAAACCTGTGCAAAGTTTGCTGAGGTCAGTGTGTAGATGTTCCCAGGTGTCTGGTCAGCTTTCAGGCAAGGAGAGCAGAAAATCCATGCATAAAATCCATGCATGCCCTGTGAATGCACAAAAAGCACAGATGTGGTGTGTGTGTGTTACACAGACATATGTCTATATATACATATGTGTATGTATGCCAGGCAAAGAATTTGAATTCTTGCTTTCAATGTGAAATCCACCTTAGCTACTGCATTACTAGGCAAGATCTTTCTGCAAAGTGACTGGAATCTATTCTTCACACTTCTCTTACAAGGAAGACTAGAGTGCCTTCCTCCTCACCCTTGCTGAGATTTTTGGCTTTTCTGTATTTAAATACATGCACATGCAAACCCCCTCATATTTACTGTCATGCCTTGCTGCTTTTTCTGTGCCTCCTTAAAGGTGCTGTAAGCTGCATAGAGAAGTATTTAAAATAACAGAAATACAGGTCTGAAAACTGTGTTTTCCTGATGAAGTGACTTCTAATTGTGTGCTTGGACTTTTTTAGTTCAGCAGTTTTGTCATTTTGCAGTAGCAGGTGCTCTGAAAGGGCAGACAGTTTGGGTTTTGGTAACGTACACATAAAGTCACTGTGGCAACTGTGGGACTCCCCTGCAAGATGTGGGGTGTAAAACAAGGTACTTGGACTCCAGCCTGGGGCAGATTAGTTCCTACTTGTGGGTGAAATTTGTAGAGAAGACAGAAAACCTATGAAGAGCTCTAAGGTTCTTAATGAGAGACTTATGTAGCATAAAATGACGTACTCTTTTAAAGACTTGAAGAAAGCGAGAAAGAATTTGAGAAAGAGCATGGCATAGTTTTGATGTGATGTCTTAGGTATGAGCTAGTCAATACTGTTTATAAATCTCCCCTTTTTAATGCATCAGGTCAAAAATTATATTGACCTCTAAACATTGCTAACTAGTTGAAATGAGTCTCAAATATAATCCAGTTGATGTGTAATAGGCATTACAGTCTTGGAATGAAGTCAGATGAATGGAAACATAATTTAACTTTCCAAGTTTCTTTTACTTTTAAAGAATTTAAAATGTCTGATTACAACAGATTCTGTCCAGAGTGGTTTACTTTTTCAGCTGTTAGGCAGATCCACATCTCCTAAGAGGGTTTCCTGGGGGTCTTTGAGAACTGGGCAAGGTTCCCTATTCTTGAGGAAGCTATAGAGTTTTTAGCTGCTGTGTGATCAACTTTACTTAGAGAAAGGCATCTGTAACTTCCTATGATTCTAATTGTGGTCTTATGTCAGTATAACACATAATCCCATGCTCAAATTTAAGCCATTCAGTTGTCCTGTTGAAGTCAATGAAATTAGTAAATGGGAAAGGAATTATTCACATACTCATTACTAAAACACTAAGTATTTTAAAATTCTGAAGGACAAAAAAATGTTAAAATCATCTAATCAGGTTTTTTTTGCACAATTTGGGCTGGAGATAATTAATTTGTTCTTTCTATGGTACTTCAGAGTCTGTGTGAGACCATGGAATATGGGTTTTTGAAGAATATCCAATTTTGAATTGAAGGCTTCAAGTGTCAGTCAACGATAGTTGTGTTTTGGCTGGCTGAATGGCTTACCTTCACTCAGAAAAAATATACTTCTAATTTCTAACCTGAATTTTTACAGACTAAGCATCTGAATCTTGTGTTTTATCTGGTTTTAATAGCCTTTATCCTCTTCTTCTCAAATAGGAATGCAAGATCCTCAACCCATTTCTCTCTAAGCTTCCTTTTGAAGAAAGCAAATCAGCTGAATTGTGAGACCTTGAAAAATTGTTGTACTTCTTGTGTCAGCCTGTTCCAATTTTGTTCCATTTCAAGCGTGTTTGGTAACTCCTTTAAATTGGGAGCAATGTGCCTTGTCTGGAGAGAGAACTTCCTGATGAGCAGCAATGCCTGATGCTCGGAAGCGTGAGCAGTTTGGTTCAGATAAGGACATAGAACTGCAGGCTGGTAAACAAACCCCATTCCAAATTCCTCGTGCTATTTCAAATATGTTGTATCCGTCTAGACTCTGCACGAGAAAAGCTCCCTGTGTTGCAGCAGAGATGCAGTAGAAGCTACAGAAATGGGGAACAAAAATATGTGGGAATGGCTGCAGTTGTGCCACAGATCTCATACTTCTTCCTAACAAGGAGAGTGGGTCCTGTTGTGCAAGGCTTAATTCCTATTGACGCCTGTGTTCACCATCAGTATTTGAGACCATATTGTGCCTCGCAAGCCTGGGTGCTCTGCTGACAGGGAGCCCAAGCAGAAACAGAGCTGTTTTGAGTGCTAGCTGGAAATTCATTGAAGAGGCACATGCTAATCTGTGAGCGCTCGTTTACAGCCAAAATCTGTGTCAACAAAACAGCTTTATACTGTTGATACTGTCGGTCAAATGACTTAGCTTGGGTCCGAGAATAATCTAGGACAAATTGCAGCATTATCGAACTTCTGACATCCAGTTTCCCACACACAGAAGCCCTTTCCACCTGTTCTATCCTCAGTGTTTGTCCCCTGGAGTATAGGTCAACAATTCATATCAGGAACTTGCTGAACTGACTCAAGTTTCTTGCCAGGAAAAAAACCCACCCTTTTTAGCATTATCGCGAGCGTGTTGGAAGGATATCGATACTGCTGATGGTTAGAAGCAGAGGCTTGCCCGGGCATCCATTCCCGCAGCTGCCGTTGTGTCCGAAGGGATCCCGGTGTTCCCGGTGTTCCCGGTGTTCCCGATGCTCCGGGCGCTCACGCCGCCGGGAAGCGGCGCTGCCAGCGGCTGCCAGTAGGTGGCGCTGCTCACTGCGCGCTGTGGCGGGACCTTCCCGGCCCCTGCTCCCGGCTGGGGCCTCTGCGGATCCCCTGGGAAACAGCCGGCCTGAGACCGCACTGGGATGGCTCTCCCTCTGCGGAAAAAGGAGAATTGGGAGCTACCTTCTTGTCAGATGGAATCAGGGCGGGCCACAGGCGTTGTGAGGATCCTGGCTGTCAGGATCCCCCGTGGTTTGGGGACAATCAGTGATGCCTTTTTCCTGGTGTTAGGAAAATGAAGCTAGACACGGTTAGGAGGGTTGGGGTCTTTACCTCAGTATTTTAATCAGGGTCCCGTTCGGTGCATCCACTTCACCCAGGTGATGTGTGGCAAAATGCACACCCCCCCCCCCCGTCAATCATACACACCAGTTATAGACTTTACACATTAGCAGATCTAACAAGGGGGCCCAATAATGAGTTTGGGGTGGGCTAACCCCGAGTTTACAGAATCCTCCTGCCAGGAGACCTTGGGTTCCTGAGGTAGCAGGAATGTTTGGTCTCCCTGGCTCTGCAGTTCTGGGCTGTTTAGTCTGCAGAACACTTACAAAACACTAAGCACTAAACTAAGTAAAAGGTTGCAAGTATGCATACTGCTAATACTTGTGGATACAGAGAACTGTGTAAAAGGTATATAAAAGAAAAGACAAAAATCATTCCGGCATCATCAGAGAAAGGTCTGACATGCCGATTCCTAGGGCAAGCCTAAGCAAGGCAATCTCTTCTCTGTGGTGATCGGTGACAGGACCTGAGGAAATGTCCTGAGGTTGTGTCAGGGGAGGTTTAGGTTGGATATTCGACAAAGGCTTTTCCCCCAGAGGGTGGTTGGACATTGGAACAGCTCCCCAGGAAAGTGGTCACAGCAGCAGCCTGGCAGAGTTCAAGGAGTTCCAGACATCACTCTCAGGCACATGGGATCATTTGGGCATGGTGCTGGGCAAGGCCACCAACTGGATTTGCTGATCTTCAAGGGTCCCTTCCGACTCAGCTTGTTCTGTGATTCTGTAGTCCAGACCCAGTGAGAGACGTGCAAGAGCTGCCAGAAAGCCTCGCAGTCCTGGAAGTGCCAAAACTCAAACAAAACTACTGTGCTGTATACTCCATTTCTATTTAAAAAACTAAAGCCTAACAGAATAAAATAAAATGTCATAGATTGTTGGGAATTTGATTAGATACTAGGAAAAGGCTCTTCATCCAGAGGTTTGTTAGGCACTGGAACAGGCTTCCCAGAGAAGTGGTCACGGCACCAAGCCTGACAGAGTTCAAGAAGTGTTTGGTGTGACTCTTGGGGTGTCCTGTGCAGGGCCAGGAGTTGGACTCAATGATCCCTGTGGATCAATTGTACATTTTATTAATAAAATGAAATTTATTATGACTTGTACGTCTAATCAATCTAATCAAGAAAGAGTCACTTAGCCATGGAGGTGGTTAGCTTACTTAAAAGACATCACTATATGATTTTCTTTGGGATGTAGCAGAAATCTATTTCTATTGAGAAGAAATACCTTTTACTTTTGAATTATAGTAACCTGTGGGCACTAGTTTTTGTTGAGGGTTTTCATCCGTTGTTTTAACCCTTGGTGCATTCCCTTATATTTTGGGAGACATTTTCCATGCAATACAAAATTGTCCAACTTCCTTGCAAATAAGACTTGGGCCTCTAAAAAAACCCAAACCAATAAATAAACAAAAATCCCAAAACAAAACCAAAACCCCTCCAAACAACAGACAGTGTCTTTTTGGCTAATGTTACTGGAATATATTTGGTTAATTTTACTGGAAGTAGCACAGATTAAAAAATTAGGATATAGATGCATTGTTGCGGCATGAAACCAACAAAGAAGGGATTTTCTTCTTTATTCTGCCTGTAGGCTAATGGGATGAAATGTGCAATGTCCCATATCAGGCTAGGTGCCTCTGCAACAAGTTACTCTCATCAGCAGGGTTAAATAAAATAATTAAAAAAACAGTAGCTGCAGGCACATGGGAGCATTATCAAGCAGGAGTTTTACATGAGCAATCTCCGACACCCACTGCCTTCAGAACAAGTGTCTACAGGGCCAAGCTTTCAAAATCAGCTTGACATTCCTATTCATTGTTTTAGGTCTGGCTGAAGAGCATATTGAATATTTGTCTTACAGTCTCTTTCTGAGAGCAAAATAGTCACAATTTCAAAAGGCATAAATACTTTTCAACTTTCAAATCAACTGTAATTAGCCATAAAATCTTATGCAAAGAACATCCTTAGATAGGCTTTGAGTTTTCTGATATGAACAAACAGTATTTTTTTAAGCTGCTTAATCCATTTAATGAAAAATAATTAGAAAAAAAGGAAGACCTGACTATTCTGATACAGTATTTTTGTCATTGATTGTGATGGATTAAAACTGGGAATTACTGGCTGTCCCTGAATATCACCCTCTCAGAAGCCATTTATTTACACTGATCTTAAAAGAAGATGATGCATTTATTTTGAATATGTACTTTAAATTAGTTACAGCTCCCACTTGGAAGAGGAATATTTGTAACTGACCTTTTTTGTTTGCTTATTTCTTTTACTGATTTGTGAGGTTTCGATTGAAGACTTCCATCTCTTGCTTTTTCCTTTAGCAATGGTAATTCACATTTGTGTGAGATTAACTCAGTGGTCACTCCGCAGGAGAGTGTTAAGTAAAATACTTAGTGTCTTTCCCAGAGACCAGGTTCTCTGCAGGGAAAAGCACCACGAGAACAGAATTAGAACAAATTTTGATCCTGGTGGAGATTTGTAAAAGATATCTTCTGCGGGCAGTGTGGCCACTGGGAAGAGGCTCTTCATGCAAGGGTGAAGGAAGCTACAAGGGTCAGTCTCTGATGCTGATGACCACCTTTGTCATCCTGAGCTGAAGCTGCTGGTCAAAGTTTATGTTTTTATGCTCTTTGATTGCTACTGCACAGAGCTTTGAAGTATCACAACTTGAAACACCACAG
This sequence comes from Petroica traversi, assembly GCA_025920805.1. Lineage (NCBI taxonomy): Eukaryota > Metazoa > Chordata > Aves > Passeriformes > Petroicidae > Petroica > Petroica traversi. Next base: position 11,280,634 of record JAHLSL010000020.1, read on the forward strand.
AGATTTTATTTGCCAGCCCAGATTACTTATGGGAAAGGGATCAAATAAAACCCATTTAGATTCTACAGTACACAATGCTGACATCATCACTAGCCCCCTTTCAATTCCTCTGTCAGCTTTGAATCTCCTTTGCTTTACTATTTGGAAATGGTATTAAATGCTGATGAGGCAGTATATATTTCAAGTTTCTAAATTCCTGTGAGTCATTCTTAGACAATCAAACCTTTTTTGGGGTACAGGTACGTGACATTAACTGCTCATGATATGGTGCCTGATCACATCCAGGAAGCTTTTTCAGTACTTCTGCATTCCTGCTCTGGTTGGACAAAATGCAGTCTATCTTTCATTTCCCTGCCCATAATTGGATCATTAACAGAGTTTTTAGAGCTATAGGAGTTTTTGTGCATCTGAACAGAATCTTAATTGTTGGTGTGTCCTTCTTCAAAGTGAAGGGTGTCATGGCTTTAACATTCTGAATCTAAATCTCGTAGAAGCTGAGGTAATAGAGGTTCAGTGATTTGGATCCTCTTTCAGGTTCTCACCTGGAGTTTATTCTTAATCAAAGTTACATTTCTTGCACAGGAGTGAAAAAGCTGATGATTACAGAAAGTTTATGGAAAAACACTGAGGAAGGAGACAAGTATCCTTCATGACCCTTTATGCTTAGTAAGGGTGCAGATGTCTGTTAGTGCACATTGCTAAATTCATTCCACTTCCTAATCCTGTGCTGCCTGCACAGTTTGCAATAGGGTTGGTGTGCAGTAGCTCTGAGAATATCTGCCTCTCACAGATGCCTCTGCCTTCACTTGAAACCTACTCTGAGCTGCACAAACCCTTTTTTTATTTGAGATGAAAATGGTAGAAAACACATTAGCATGAAACTGATTCTCTTGCCCTTTTATTAATTTTTTAATGAAGTATCAGATATCAAGTTAAGAAATTATGGATTTTAAATGTAAAACTATGGATTATTGCTGTCTGATTTTCTGGTTTATGGGAAATTAACAGTAGGATAAATGATCATTATATTTCCTAGATTATACCCCATCTGATTGGCTGCTCTGTGCACATCACTGGAAGACTGTAGGAGAATAAGTTCAGTCCAGGTTCATTCACATTATATCTTCTATTCAGTTTAAGACTGCAAGGTTTTGTTTAGCTTTTTCCTCTCAGCCGTACTTTTGATTCTGAAGAACATTTTTCTTTATGTCCATAAAACTGACTTTGATTGGTGATTTCTCTAAGGACTGTTACACTTCCTTCTCTTGCAGTTTCTGAGTAGAAAGAGAATTTAAATAAAAATATGTTTTTTAAACCACTTCATTAAGATAATAAGACGATTTTATAGAAAAAAAAAATCTGTCCCGAGGAAGATTTTAATTGAGATAAACAGCATGAAAAAGGGAGGATTTTTTTGAACTAAGTGCAAATTTTATCTGCACCTAGTTTTGAATACTTTGGGAATATGTTGCTTTAGAAATCACCTCATTCCTTCAGTGGACTGACTGTGTTTTTTAGGTATGCCTGGAAAGACCAAAAGCCATTTTGGATGTGGAGAGCAGGAGTGCAGAGATCATCACACCCATCAGCACCAGGTTCTTCTTGTTTTATATTACAGCTATGTAATGTTTAAATAAAAATAAATTAAGTGTTAAGTAGAAAGTCTTCCTGCCCTAGTGTGAATAACAACATACTCCTGGCATGACAATATAGCAGTTGTTAGCTCTGTGCTGGAGATGATCTCATAGTTGGTTTAATCAAAAATCTAATCTATGCTGTTGAGAGGGCCATAGCTTTGGAAATTCAATCTTTTATCATTTTGCCAAGAACTTTTGTTGGTGTCCTTTGGGTCACATTGCAAGGTCATTTTGTTGTGCTAGGGTTTTCTGAGTGAGAAATCACACAGAGTTTTTGTTGTGGGGCCTCAGAAGGCTTTTCTCTCACAGGCTGGGATGCATTAGTGAAATGAGTAAACTAGTGTTGTATCATACATGCCTACTTTGTCCACTGCTGTCTGTGTGTTTTGATACATGCGATAATACAAAGCAAATTGTATTTATTTTCTTTGAATACTATTACTTTTCTTTAAAGAGTTAACAAGTCCTCAGTAGACTTTTCTTTTTTCAATATTAGAAAACCACTTAGGAATCCACAAAGTCAAAAACTTGCTTGTAAAAATCTCTAGTTCCTTAACTCAGTTCTTGTAAGTTGCAAATGCTGTTGTTTTTAGAACAACTGCTATTAATGAGCAGGCTTTTCTAATCAGTTTTGAATGGAATATTGAAACATGAAAGATAAACTGTAGTTCAGTTTTATTAATTCTTATGATTTTTTAATGCTGTACTTTTCAAGCAATTTTCTGTTTCCTGTGTTTTCTAAGAGACAAATTATATTCTATTAAGAAAAGACTGTTACTGCAGTCTAGAAGAAACTCCCTCCCTTTTAGATGAGAAGGGAAAGATGCCTGATGTGTTTAATGTGGGTACCTCTGTCATACTGTGTTATCTGGAAAAAAGAATGGAAAGTCAGTGAGATTCAGCAGTGACTACCAAAGAAACAGGAGAGGCAGGAAAGGAAGATTCCTGACCACTGCCAGATGAAGTCTTGGGTGTCAAAGAAAATCCCCTCATTTGAATCCAAATCCTGTTTGCATTGTGCTCAATAGCAAAACTCCAACATAACAATAAGGTTTGGAAGGGACCATATCAGAGCCTTATTTCATAGCCCGTGACAATGAATCCTCTTCCTTAAACCAGCATTTCTGTGTGACCTCAAACCTTCTCACATGACTTTATGAAACAGCAAAGAGATATTTATTGTGTGAATGCTAATGTAAGGCAACTGTAAAAGTAATCTGCACAAAATGTTTTATTTTTCTAGGTTATGCAGTTCAGTTTGGTATTACAAGAGTCACACGGCAATTCAGCAGATTCATGGCTTCCCTGAGAACTGTGATGACAAACCCTTGCACTGCTCCGCTCTCATTCCAGCGTCTGGGCCTGTGTCCAATGCTTGATAACCAAGTTATCCCAGAAAGTGATACAAAACCCCCTTTGATTTAATGCAAGACGACATTCTTCTGTCAATTAATAGAAGGTAAAGGTCCACAGGTTCTTGATCCAAGCAGACACTTAGAGGTTCTTTCATCTCTGGGCATGCAGCCTGGGCAAACCACACACTCTCTTGCAGCCCCATTGACATCCCCAGGATTCGGCACTGGTGCCTATCTCCAAAGTTTATTGGTGCTTTCAGGAGGTGTAAATTAAAACCAGCCATTCAAACAAGATGTGTTCAATTCCAGTCTGATGAGCCACACTTCATCTTTATTCCCTGTGAGTGTTTCTTCCTATGTGATGCTTGTATCTCTTGATAGCAATGATCTGTAATTCACTTTGAGAGAGTTGGGAGTATCATTTCATCTCTTGGGCATACTATTTCCCCTGAATGCCATGCTAGGAATGTATTAATATCTCTTTTATATGCCAGAGGAATGTGGAATATGCATACTGGCAGTGTGTTTGGAGCCCAAGGGAGGGCAAGTGAGGAGAGGGGCTGGGCTGATGGAAATGCAGTTCCCTGCGGGAGGTAGGAGTGGTGGAATTTGCTGTGCCACATTTTCATACTGAGCCTCTTCTCTGTTTTGCTAGTGGCATCCCTACACAATGTTATATCAGCTGGTCCCAGCCCTTCACCAACACCACCCTCTTTCTTGTGACCTTGGGTCAACCCTGGGTGAAATACAAGGAACTGGATGCTGCAGTTTCTTCCTGAGCTTACGGGACATAGCAACAAGCAAGAAAACAGGGAGGCAAGAAGGACAACACAGATATGTTTAATGCCTCTTTCTTTCTTTTATTTTAGCTGCTGTTTATGCATTCACATTTGTGTTTCTCTGCTATTGCTTGAAGCCCCGTGAGTTGGTACAAGTTCTCACTAATTAAGAAGACGGTATTATTTCCTGGCAGTTTTTTAGGCTCCTTGCTTTTTGTGTCTAACTGAGGGTAGACTTTATCAGCTGTATGCTCTTTCATGTGCTTTCTATTTCTGCTAAATAAAAAAAAAAGCATATTAATATGCCTTTTCCTCTCTTTAGTCACAATCCTGGGTGGATGTTGGTTTGTTTTTTTTAAAAGGAGTATTTCTCAACATTATCAGCATTGTTATGAAAACTAATTGTCATCTTCATTGTCCTTGTAGCCCTTTTCCACTCAGAGCATTTATTTAATTCACCAAATAAAGTTATAAATTAAGTCATTAGTAAAAATATTGGGAATATCTAACCGAGGCTGGGTTCCTTGGCTAAATCTACACACACACATATATTTATGTGTATGCATATTTCCAGTTAGTGAGCCATTAATAAGAACTCATTGAATACAGTGTTTCCTCTAGTCTGTCTTCCCTGGTGACTTATGAAAATGTCAAGGAAGACAGTATTAAAAGACTTGCTCTGCTCAAACTGGATCTACTGCATCTCCACTTGGCCTGTATCCTGTTACAGGAGACAAGATTGGTTTATGTGGCATGGATTCATGTCTGATTAATCTATACATTTAAAATACTAATGCTTACATTTAGTAGCATTACACCCTTCCTTTTTTGAGCTTAAGCCCTCTGCTTCAAAATTCCTGCCTCATAGCAGGAACTTTCGGCCCTCAGTTCTTGCTTTTCATTCCTGTTCAAGTATTGTGATGAGGTAATATTCTACCTTTCATGTTTCTGGGTTGTGGTGTTTGTTTGTTTGTTTTGGTCGGAATTGGATTTGTCCTGTTAAATTTAAAGCTGTACTTGTGACATTTGATCTTGCTGGAGAGTGTCCCTGTTATTTTTTGGAGGTTCTTATCAGTAATAATCAGTAATAATTCAGAGCCTGAAGTCCTTGCTAACATAGGCATAATCCCACTGGGGTCCTTGGAAATTTTCTCTTCAAAAATGAACAAGCAATTACTGTCAGGATTTCTGTCTTCAGACAGTAGCTGAATGGGCATTTGGACAGAGTTCTATTCAGGTTGCCAATCCCAAATTTCTCTCCCCACCCAAGTCAGAGAACTGTCTGCAATTACTGCTCCATAAAGGGCTTAGCCAGCTGTGGGATGCTGAGCACTCAAAAATCCCATTAATTTGAGAGGGAATTGTTGATCTTGCCCTTTCTCTGGATGAGGCTGTATATGTTTCTAGCTAGATTGCTCCAGAGACCTGACAGTGAGTCTGGAGGGCATTTTCCTAGGCCGTTACTCAAATTTCTGCTTGCAAATATGCAGAATATTCCCAAAGGACAAAATGTTGTTGGTAACATGACACACCCTCCCACCACCCCAGAGAATAATGTCTATTAAACCCTTTTTAATTAGTTTTGGAATTATAGATCCTGAGCAGTGCATATTCACAAAACCGTTGTGAAGCCACTGTCCTGTCCCATTTCTCCCTAAGAGGCCTTTGATGCTCTTGGTCCTATTCCGTGGCTCACCAGTGCTATTCAAGTAATTATTTAGGCTTTGCAAAACCTGCCCTCAGGCTCTCAGCTTCTTTGAACATGCCTCAGCTTTTCCAGTCTCTGAGTCCTTTCTTCATACTCTGTACCATGGAAGGCTGTTGTGAAACACATTTTCTGCATTCTTACCCCTTCAAGGGCTTCCATATTGAAATGTTCTCCAAACCGCTTTATTTGAGGATAAAACTCAGAAGTTCTGAAAGCTCTGATTTTATAGACTTGAGGGGTAAACCACGTAGGACCTTAAAGGGGGTCATCTGTGGGGTTTTTTGAACAGCAGGCTTTTGGAATGGTTTAGTAAATATTAAGGTTGTCAGTTCAATATTTGTTTTAAATGAAGAGTATGCCTCTTGCAACAATTGCAATAACTCAGTGAAAAATAGTCTGTTTCCCCTGTTGTCTTATTGTGGGCTTTTAGAAAACTACATTGAAGATTTTTTTTTCTGGAAAACTGACATTCTGAACCACTTCTACTTACTTGATTAGTCCTAGTTTTGAGGAATTGACAAGATTCAAAAGAGGAGAGTGGCATTTTAGGGAAGAAAAAAATTGGATGGCTGAAACTTTTTTATAATTTTAGTGGGAAAGGAGGTGAGACAAGGGATGGTTAGGAAGAAGAGCTTGAAATTTGACTTGTTTCAGCCACAGAAGGCTGAAATGTGAGGGAGCTGTCTTCAGCTGGAACGCTTGTTAGGAAGACAAGGATTTAGCTTAATTGGAATAAAGAACTGAGGACTGAGCTAGCTCTTCAGTAGAAAAATTAAAATACATTTCATGTTTATACTTAGTGTTTATTCTTCACATTTCCCTCTCTTCACAAAACAAAATTAAATACAGTGGATGAAAGCAGAATTTACCTTAAAATCTGGATTGATGGATCTTCTGAATGAAAAGCATTTGGGTTGCTGGTCCCTTTCTCTCTGCAGTACAGGATACATGAGTATAAATGTCAGGCAGCTGGGAGCTGTTTGTTTTTGGAGAACTGGAAGCTCTTTGAAAACTGCAGGAGTAGATATGTTTCTGAAGTTTTATTTCATTGTTTAGCTTTCTGTCATCCAGAAGTGCAGTGTTTACTTAAACGTTATACAAGCTCAGTGTTGTAAATTAACAAGTACTGTTGTAAATTAGGAGTCTTGGCTTTAAACTGCTGGACTTAATGTTATAATTGAAAACATCTCTACAAACACTCAGCTGTTGAGTCCTAACTTCGTAAAAATACCTTGGTATCAGAATGTGGCATTCCCAGGCGGGTCACAAAGTATGCTGAACTAATCTGAGGTGTACATTTGTATTTCTTGGTGAATGAAATCTGCTATGCAAATCTGAGAAATCCATGCAGTCTAAGGTTTGATGCCCTTTTCTTGTGGCAGAGCTCCTGTGTAGCTCCCATGTGTCTTGTTATTAAACGTGTGCACAGTCTCAAGAATTAGATTTTATTCTACATGTTTTGAAGACCGTATTTTCTTTCTGAAGGAAAGTTTGTTGCATTGTCATTTGTGTTTCATGTCATCTTTCTCCAACATGCTACGTGTAAACAGAGTGACATTAGGAGATGGAAGCTCAGAGCAAGAGAGAGGAAAGTGTAGGAGGTGAGGCTGCTCTAACCCTAAGTAAAAGTTAAGCAATCCCAGAGAGATGTGTTTTGCAGTTGAACTGTGATGGAATGGAAGGAACACAGAAAGTCAGGACATTAACACTGTTTCAAAGAGTACCACTGCAGGAAGAATCAAATAGGTAAGAAAAGACAAAGCAAAGCTGGGAGCGTCTTAATAAGTAGGAAAGACTTCAATGTGCACTCTTCATACTGTGATCTCTGTTCTGACTTCTCTTTGAAAAAGAATGTATACATTTTATTCATATGTTATGGAACTATTTATTTAAGAGGGTAGCAGAGCATGACAATGGGAGTGGAAGTGATTGAACAGTAACAGGATAAACATTTACCATACGGAGATCTTACTTCCAAATAGGCTGTGTGTTTTCTGTTAATAAAAAAAAAAAAAAAAAAAAAAAAAAAGGAGATTTCACAAAATTGTTAGGAAGGGACCTCTGGATGCCATCTTGTCTAGCCCCCTGCCAAGGCGGGGCCACCTAGAGCAGGTGACACAGGAACGTGTCCAGGAGGGTTATGAATGTACTCTATGACTTCCCTGGGCAGTCTGTTTCAGTGTTCTGCCATCCTCAGTACAAAGGAGTTTGTCCTCATGTTGAGGTGAAATTCCTTGCATTTTAGTTTATGACCATTGCTTTTCATCCTGTCAGTGTGAACCACTGAAAAGTCTGGCACCATCCTCTTGTCACCCGCATTTGAGATAAATACAAGCATTGATGGGAACCCCTCTCAGTCTTCTCCAGAATAAACAGGCCCAGCTCCCACAGTCTCTCCTCATAAGAGAGATGCTCCAGACCCCAAATCTATTTGTGATCCTCTGCTCAACCTGCTCCAGGATCTCCTTGTCTCTCATGTGCTGAGGAGCCCAGAGCTGGACACAGACCCCAGATGTGCCTCACCAGGGCTGGGTGAAGGAGAAGGATCACCTCCCTCACCCTACTGGCCACAGTCTTCCTGATGCACCCCAGGACACAATTGGCCCTCCTGGCCATAAGGACACTGCTGGCTCATTTCAAGTGAGAGATGTGAGAGGTTTCTTAAATGATGCTGCCTCAGTGATGGTTTTCCTTGTCTCAGATATTACACATGAGGCAACACTTGAAACCTAGGATGTTTCAGAGACTAAAAACCAGTCTTTCTTGTTTCCCTCTCCATGATGCTGGAGTTGGACTTCGAGGTTACTGAGTTTTGGGGAGTGATTGTAGGAAGGGAACATGGCATGTATTGCTTTGTTTGGTTGAAGTGATGGCTCATGCATTTGACCTCCAGTTCCTGAAGGGATGAGCTCCCACAGTTTTGTACATCCTTACATAAGCTCTGGGCAAAATTGCTGGTATTGCAAGTGTCGCAATTTCTTAAATCATGAGACCAATACTCAGTTTCTCTTGTTTTCCTGATACTTGAAATTATAGAGGCAGCTGCTGTCCTGTTTTCCTGTTTGTATGTTAAACCCCCACCAGTTTACCTTCATGCAGGCTGGAACATGCCACGTGGTGCCCCTGCTGGTATTCTTCCTCACTGTGAGAAAAGATGGTTTGTTCCCCAGCTGTCTCCTGCTTTCCTCACTAAAGAGCACTCAGCTCCCATCCTATACCTTGGAGCAGGATGTGGCTGAGGCCAAAACCACCAAGGGTGATTTTGCAGCTTGGAATTTCCCCATGGCTGTTGTGTCCATCTTCTAAGTATAGAAGCAGAAAAACATTTAATTCAGCAATTCCTTTTGTTAAGGGTTGATTTTAAATGTTGAACATTGCTCCTCTGAACCCAGCTTCGTGTCATTGCCATGATGTACCCTGAATTGGTTGAGCACCTGGTCCGTCTGAGTTCACAAAGCATTTGGACAAGGCTTTTAGAAATGTGTTGGGATTTTTGGGGCTGTGCTGTGCAGTGTTGGAGTCTGTGATCCTTGTGGGTCCCCTTCAGCATAGGAAATTTTGTGATTCTATGATAACTGCTCATTTCATTGGCTTTTGCTGAGAGATTTTTTTTGTCACTTATATCTTCAGGGGACTAAAACACTGCCGTACACTAATTTTCAATTTTTCATGGCAAATAAAATGCTTGTTAAACCTCAAGTGCCTCTGTTAGGATGAGGTTACATATGAAGTTACAAGGCAATACTTACATGACTTCTTCATGCGAATGAATGTATTGGTAACTTTATTCCAATAACAAATGAAGTCAAGATCTCTCAAGTGTTGGCCATAAACATAAAACCAGACTCTTTACATCAGGTTTCAGAGTTAAATTCTTGCAAGCATGTTTCTTGCTAAAAAAGGTTGTGCAATTCTTGGCCTCATTAGAAGGAAGTCTAAGCAATTTTAATTTAGCAGCCTATTAAAAAAATAAAATTTTGTGCTTTCTGTTGGCAAATTATAGCACTCAGGTTTGGTCAGTTCTGGCAGTTGTAGTCTAACAGACCATAAGAAATGCATTTAAACCTATTTTTTCTGCCACTTTATTTTTCTTCTTTTTTTTGTCTGTACATGCAGCTATAGGTGGCAGCTGATACAGCAAAACATGTAATCAGGTGTAGTCAAAATTGCTACCAGGGTGAGGAACCATCATCTCTTAAAGCTAGAGCTACAAGTTTTCACTTTAATTTTTCGTAAGCAGTGCTAAACATCTTCACTCCCAGCTCTGCTTTCAGTGGTATTCATGGGACTTGATTAATCTGTGGTAACCAGCATTAAGCTGGCTGAGAGCTTTTGATCACAGACAGCCTTCCCTGTACCATCCATTGCTTGGCCTTCTGACTCCAGCAGTTTCTCCTACTCCCATGCTGGTCCCCAGTACTGCTGATGCTGCTGTCATGTGGCCTGGCACATGACACCACTGGCCACCCCTGGCCTAAAATATTTCTGCTTTCATTTGTGTAAGATTATTTTTGTAAACTTTCCTAACTGTTCATGTTTGTGTAAACTTACTTTCTTTTTCTGGTTTTTCACCTGGTCCTATGGAAAGCTGAATCAGCTCCATTGAAAGATGGCATAGGAGGAAGGGGAGTATGAGGAAGGAGTTGCCTAAACTAGGTCTGATGTTAAAAATTGAAAAGCTGGGACTGGATCTTCAGTGTATGCATGGTGGCTTAGCTGGCAAAGCAAATTTCCTTGTTCCTGCTTTGCCCCAGCAGCATTCAGTGACTTTCCCTTTCTCATGTGCCACCTGAGCTAATTGAGGGTTAGTAATGATCTAGATACTGTTCTTGTAGACTTCAATACAGAGCATGTAAACCATGAAATTGGTCTGCACTCTTATGAGTCTTTATGTGTGAATTCTTTGTCTTAGATGAGACTTTTCCAGGTATTGGTATGGAAGGGGAGAAGTGCTAGAGCTTGCTGGATGTTATGTGTTAAGTGATCATCCTTCTAGCTCCTTTTATTTTACATAGCAATAATTTTATGTAAGAGAATAGAAAACAAATGCATGCTTTGTATGCTCTAAGCAAAGCAGCGGATTGAACCTCAGCTGTAAGAAGTGGTCCAACCATTGCTGCCTGGAGCCCCCTGGGAACTCATTTACCCTGCAATGCCACATGAAATTTGCACTCTTTTGCCTACAGCCTGTGCTTTGCTTGTACTACAGGACTGAATATTGACCTTCTTCATTTCCTCTCTTTGTCAGACTTTGTTTATGGCTCAGAAGCAGCACATGGAGGGTGGAGAAGCTTGCATTTTTTCCTGCTTGTATTAGCCATTGGGTCTAGATCAAGAAATATGTGATCAACGTTTATTAAACATGATCAATTGCAGACAAGTAATTCATGTCACTTCCACTAACATTTTTCCATTTAAACTCTTAATTCTGTCTCTTGTGACCTCAAAATGGGAATTTATCACAATCTGCTAGCATTTGAACATTTCTGATGATATAGACAGAGATTTGTGGGTGTCCAGGGCGTAGAGGATCTCAAGCCAGACCAGCAGATCCCAGGTCTTTTAATGTAAACTTTGGGGACTGTTTTTATGAAAAGAAACACTCATTTCAATGAAAGCTGACTCTATTTTCAGGGTTACAGGCTGAAATGTGTGCCTGTACTGAGCTGTGTAACAAGCTGAGCATGTGGAAACTCCCACAGAATAAGCCAGAGCAAAGGACCAGGGAGACCTCTGCTCCAGTGCCGTGATTATTTTATAAGAACCTGAATCATATTATGCCTGGTGATTTGTTAAATTTGCATTCAAATTTGAGTTCAAAGCTCAAACTGTGGCCATGCTAAAGTCACCTGGAGTTTTGCCTTTGACTTCAAAGGGCCACACTTTTTATCCAATTCTACAGTTGCTGAGTGATTTGAAGGAATTCTTTTTCAGCTCCTCTGCAGAGAAAGGTCTATTTGATGTACAGCTCTCTGCCATGGCAGCAAAATCCTTTCTATATGAAGTTTCTGCACTCCTCTCACTTATTCCTTCTCCTGAAGTTATAAATCTCTGTTTAGGGCACCAAAACCCTTCTCTTCAACAGCTGGTACTGATTTCAAGGATGCTCCAGGTAAAGAAAAAAACATCAACAGAGCAATATAGGTCCTGTTGGCAGGCATTTCCCTCTAGATATTAAAAAAAGAGAAATTGATCTTTTCTCTCTGATGTGCTTGTTCATTAGAAGAAAAAGCATGCAAGAAATACCACTTCCATCCCCAAAGCAGTGACCAGAGACACTTGCCATCATCCTCCATCCTGTCCCTCAGGGAAATGTAGGACAGGTAGGAGAACTTCAGAAAACGGTGGTGGGAAGGGATGCAGGACTTCCATAAGGAGTGGTAAGGTAGATCCTTCTTCTTGTGGGTTTTAAAAGTCACCTACAGTAACTGTTAGAACAATGCTGTCCCTCTGCAGTCCTTATGGCTGAAATACCTAACTATGCAAATAGGCAGAATATTTAACAGTTTTCCTCCTTCCTTCCTCCCCTCCCCCAAAACTGTTATGGAGGCCCTGGCTGTTCTCTTAGCTCAAATAATGTTTGACAGTTCAGTAACAAGACAAAAGACAACCTTTTTTTCTTTTCTTTTTTAAATCCAGATAATTTAATACAATAAAGAAGCAAAGACATCAAAGCAAAGAAACCATATACATTGTACAAAGCGTTGGGAATCTGTTCTCTTTTCAAAATTTTGACATGTGCTATGTACTGTGGTTACAGCTATTAAGAAAATACAGACATCTTTCCATGCAGTCCTCTTGCTATTTAAAACAATGATGTGAAATCTGTTTTGATGCTGCACAGAGACACACACACAGCTTTATTGCTGGCTTTAGTGAAGGTGGGTACAATACATTGGCCTTGTACTTCATTAGAGCGAGAGCATGGCAGTTCAGCCGGAATGAGAGACGCATTAGATTTATGACACAGTGCAAGTTTTGTGTATGCAGGCTGCTTTCTTGTTCCATCTTCAGAGCTCTGCTTAACTTCTTTTGAAGCACGTTTCATTATCCTTTATTGCCTGGGAGGGTGATTTCGGAGATTTTCCTGCCCTACACCATAAGACTTAGGCAGGAATTCTGTCAGGATGTAAAATGGAAATGCGCAGGATCTGCTGTTATGATCTCTCATATCTAGAGGGCACCATGTAAACCTGTGCCACCAACATCTCTAATCAGCACAACAGTTCCTAAAACAGTTGGTGGAGGGGACAAATGTTCTAACATTGCTTACAACTTTTCAGAAAATGTCTCTTTTATGGACCAGGTGATGGTCAATAAGACCCCCAAGCTCCTATTTACCTTCAAGCAGTTAAATTATAAACAGACTTGAACACAGAGAATAACATAATTTAGTCCTCTTGGGAGGAGAGGATGAGCTGTAAGTTATGTCTTCTACTGGAATTCCAAATACAACTGCCTGGCTTGTTTATTTTAGAAGTTGAGACTGAGTTATCTTAGTTACCAAGTTGATTCTGCTTAATAGGCTCAGGTTGCTTTAATTATCATCCCCATAAATGTTTTACAACAGTGGGGAGATGGTTCTAGAAGATTACTAAACATTGATTTAAGGAGAAGGGCAGGCATACAAGGTTTCAGATGGGGAGGGATGAATGGTAGTTGTTGGATTGTATTATTTAGCAGTTTATGAATTAATTATTTTGCCATATTATGTTGCCTGACTGCAGGTTTAGGTGAAATCTTAAGTGTGAAAACAACATTTTCACACAAAGTTCATAGGCAGGCAGTGTCAATTCCAAAATCCTGCTTCTTGCTTAGGTAAGAAGGTGAGACAACAACACTGATATTAAAAATAAATAGATATTTGTGAAAATTTTGTGTGCAAACACCAAGTAAAGGGTTTCTTGAGAAGATTTCCAAGTCCCTGGGTTATCTCAGGATCATGAATTTTCTAGTTTAGTAGGGATATATGGTAGACAGGAAAAATTAACAGATCATTTTCAATACAGGAGAGAAGTGGGTTTTTTTCCTATAAATGCAATTGTACTCTCCCCTGAACATGTTCTGATCTCTACTTCTGTGTGAAAGCTTTGGAAATAAACATTCATCTCTTATGAAAGCTTCTAATATGAACAGTAAAACTTTGTGGGTTTTTATTCCTTTGGTTATATGGTTCACTGTGATGGGCTACACAAAGAAAGGAGACCATATTTGGTAAGGATCAGACTTTGTTGCTAGCAAATTTTATTCATATAAATAATGTGCCTTATTGCTATAAAGTATTGGCTAAAGAGACAGGCTAGACATTGACTAAAGAGATAGGCATCCATCAACAACAAAACTGTGAACCAGACCAAGGGAATATAAGCACAGGAATGGGGTTGTTTCATCTTGAATCTTTAGATGGATTCCTGAGATTATTTAGTGCTCTTTTAGTTGCTTAAGTTCCCATTGAACTTGGATTTTTCTTGATCTAGTCCATTCCAGACATTGTTACTTAATCTTTTACATATCCCAAGATGTCACTTGGATTACTAACCAGACTTTTTTATGCTGTCAGCCATAATTTCCCCTGGAATAACTGCCTTGCTGCATCCAGATAAACATCTTCATATGAAGAACATTTATTGTTGCCCAACATGGGGAAATTCCTTCTTCTACTCCAGTTGGGATGACAAGATTTTCAGACAGCAGTAGTCACTTCTAAGTAAACTCTTACATAAAGGATATAGACTCATATTAAAATCATATTTATAAACTGCAGATATTTCCTGTGGAAAGGGGATTTTAGGACTGATGCATCTCTTTGGGTTGATGAGCCCATAATGTCAGGCTGAAATACATTCAAGCCACCTGCTACATGCAAAACTGAACCTAACACAGCTGAAGGAAGGGTAAATGTATGGGTCAAAAGTTAATAGCTGGAAAATATCACAAAGTCTAACAATTGGAAAAGAAATTTGCTATGCTGCTTTTTGGTATGAAACTGGTAACATGGCAAAGCAGGGAGTGACAGTTACTTGTATTGCATAACTGGATACAACGGTTCCTCATTTGTCACAAGAAAAATTCAATTAACATTTCAAAAAGGCACTTTATACTTTTCAGATGAGACTGGGATTCCAAATATAATATATAATCTGTAATGTAATGTATATCTTACATTATATTACAGTTCATTTTCCTGCTGTATCATGCCATTTTTGAGCATATCAAGAGAAACAGGATTAATAAAAAGTTTTCCTCTGTCTTTTTATTTTTATTTATTTCTGCTTTTGGAATAACTGTACAGCAATTTTTATTAATTATGGAGAATGATAATTATTATCATACCCATGTTGTGTGCATCTCTAATTTGTATCATGGGAATAGAATACTTCATTATTACCATTGGCAGTAGCAACAGCAATTCTTATTCTTTTCATATAAATCAGGCTTTATTAGCATCAGGCCAAATATTATGGATTGTGACAGAGTAAGACTCTTTAAGCATGTGGGTAATGATGCATTGCAGGGCCACAAATGAGCAAAAAAGAAACTGCAGTAAACTTTGGGTAACCCTGTGTTTTAATCCAATCCTGTAAAGTTTCAAGCACATGTTAAACTTTGCTTGTGTGACTGGTGAAGCTGCTGGCTAAGAACTGAATTTTCTGTCTAGAACAGTGCATGGCTTTAAAGGGGAGCTGCCAGTCTGTGGCACAGGAGGCACATGTGGCCTGTGAAATATCTCCGCGTATCTGAGAGCCCCTGAAGAAAGTGACTGAGTATCCTCCAGACAAGCATGGGACAAACCTGCTTTCTGCAAACACAATTTCCTCCACACCAGCAGGGCTCCATTTCCAAGTACCTGCTGCCTAAAAAGGGACAGATAAGCCCTCCTAAAAGGATGTGATACAGAAGATCCTTGCCTCGTGCTGGAAGACATTCAGAGATGTGCCTTGGTCTGCTTCATTCAGTGGTGTGTAAGGAGAGAGAGTTTCTTTCCAAAAGAGGGAAGAGCACATCCAAGCCATGATGGTACTGTGTATATTAGTACATTTCTTACAACTTCTGGGCATTTATTTATTAGGTTAGAAATATTTCTTTTTCCCCAAAGAAATATGAAAACTTTTAGGAAAATATTCTTGATATGCTGTGCCTTTGATACTTAGCTGAAGCTACAGGGCTTCATTAGTTTCCAAGTCTAGCTTTGCTTTAAACACTGCCCACTGGACTAAATATTTTTAGTGCCTAATTGAGACCATTTTAAATAAAAGGAACTCTCAGAAAACTAGAAGATGCAGAAGGCTTGAGCATAAAACATGGCAAATACCTTTGCGAGGGAAATAGCACATGGTAGTGCAAGGAAGAATCTCTTATCCTACTCTTCCACCTACTGAGATGCAGCTGTTGTGTAGCTCACTAGAGGGCATGTGGCCGTGCTTTATAATCCTGAAGATAAAGAAATTCTTATTAAATGTGGAGGAGTGGGGGAAAAAATGTATGAACCAGATATTGCTGCATTGCAAACAGAAAATGTTAGAATTGCACTTACTTATTTGAATTGCTCATTCAAGTACATTGTTTAGAAAAGAAGTTTAGATTAATCTTATAGTATGCATGTAATGGCTTTTCTTTACCAGGGAACGGAAGTGGAGGCATGTGCTGCAATTTATTCTGAATTCAATTTATCCTATTCTTTTTTCTTTCTGTTTTTTCCTGCTGTTACAAAAAAATTTAGATACCATAATGATCCCTTCTTATGGAAGCTGCCAGAATAAGCAACTCAGATATTTGCCATAAATATTTCAGAATATCTAGCATTTCTATTTGGAACCACTTAATCTTGTACACATGTTAAAGGAAATAAATTTTTAAAAACAATTATTTTAGATTTAAGTTTTCTTTAGGCAATAGAAACTAGAGGACCTGGTTATTTTTAATATGCCCTTACCTTGGAGCTTTAAAATATAGAGGCATTTGGGTCACTTGTTTTCATTTGCTGTATAAACAACCCCTAAATCTCCTGAATTTCCTAAGTATTTCCAGTTGTTTTCAATTTAAGGGGGAAAAAAGGCATGATCTATATAAGTGTAGCAAAACCAGTTTCCCCCTCATTTTTCTGTTGCGTCTCATATTAAACCCAAGTGTAAAGCTCTTTGTCCTTTACAAGTGTAGCAACTTTGCATTTGCTGAACTAAAAAGACACAGGTATAGCACTTACCAGTTAGGTATGGATGCAGAATGAAATATGGCAGAGGACATTGCTTTGGGACCCCCTCGATGAATTCTGGAACTTTGCTGAGCAATGGCCCTTGTTTTTCCAAAACATTGTTCCTCATCATCTCCTAACTCTTAAGACCTAGATCTATAAAGGGGCAAACAATGAAAAAAAAGTCCAGGAATTCTCTAGGACTAGGCTGTGAAGAGCATTGCAAAGACACTCTAACTTTATTGTTTGCTGAGGTTCTTTGTTGTATCTCCCTTCCATGTCTAAAGAGGCAAGTGGTGAAATGTTTGTGTGGTCCATGAGTGGCCACTGGACCCTGTCAGCTCCCCTCTGAAATTCAGTTCAGCTGAAACACAGCTGCTAATTTTTTCTCCCTGACCCATGTCACTTACCATGGCACCGCTCTCTGTTTCTCATTTGTGTGCTCTGGATACCAGTGTCTGGTCAGCATCCAGCCCCACCTAAGCTTCCAAAGCTCTTTAATTTGCCTTCCACCCCTGATGTATGCACTGTTATTTTTCTGAGCTCACTCCTCTGCTCAGCCACAGCATCACCTCAGATCTGCCTTCACACAACTTACATGGCTTTTGTCTCGTGCACTGTTAGTATTGCCTTTGTGAAGTGATAACTCTGAGTTTCATGGGGGAAAACCACAGTGTGTCTGAGCAGAGAATTTTAAAAGCAGAATGGAGATAAAAAGCTAAAAATTAGAATACATTACCCTTCTTTATAATTTCTAAAGGTTCTCTTTTTCAGCAGTGCCTACAAAAAGCACCTGAAAGATGGCCAAGTCAGAGGAGAGCAGATCACACTGTGGCTTGAATTATAGTGTAAAAACATGTCAAGCATAAACATACGAAACCCAAATATCAATGGATATGAACTCCTCTCATACTCTTCATATGCCATTTTGAATGGTCTCCTATTTGGGCCATGTCCTGGGTGACCCCTGGAGTGCAGGCTGGTGGCTTTGAAACAGTGAGTGTGAGTGTCACTCTGGTGGGGCAGCTGTTGGGGCAAACCACAAAGCCTCTTGGTGAGCAGGGCAGGTTCACCTGCTTTCTGCTGCAGGCAGCACCAGCCAGCCTGCTCACAAATACCTCTTGTTGCTTAGTGAGACACTGCCCTGTCTCACCTTGTCACATCTGCCCTCCGGAGAAGGGATGTGAAGCTGGTGGGTGGCTTGGCAACAGCAGCGTCAAATAAAAGCTGCTCTGGGAGGTGGGGCAGTGGTGGCAGAGCTTCTGCAGAGCGTATTTGTCATGAACAAAAGTCCCTGGGTATATTCTCATTAAGACAGAAAACAGCTGGGGTTAAGCTGAAGCGCTTCAAATTGTCTGTAAAATCAGCTAATTACACTAATGAAGGGCTGATACCAACCATCTCCCAAAATAACCTTACATTCTGACTCTGAGAATATGGCAAACCTGACCATAATTCAGAAAAAAAGAGTGAAAAAAACAAAAGCAGTCTCTTTGCTGAAGAAAATATATTTGATGTATCAAAGTAGCAACAAAACTTTTTTTTCCCCTATATTGTTTCCCTTAGTAAAGAACCCCATTCTGCATCTGCCATGAAGATTTGGATGGTGGGTTGAGATCACACTGAAAGTCAGGGTGGCCTACATCAGAAAAGTTGCATTTCACAGAACATTTGCTATTGATATGTTGGGAAAGTGTCAGACTTGTGGGAGGACTGGAGAGTATTTGCATGATACATTAATAAGAAACAGTTTAGTATACTAGATTACTAAAGCATGGTTAATTTTGAAGCCAAAGCCCACACATTCTTAACTTTGTTTCCCAGCTGAAGAGCCAGTGTGCTCTCATGTATTGTACAGAAACCGGAGTGTTATTCTTTGAAAGCAAACCCAGTGTTTAGAAAATCCAAAGCTGAGCTAACAGCTCAGCATATAGGCATCACACAGGATGTTATTTTAAGCTGTAATGGAGAAATGTCAGTACACTCAGTATCTGTACTTGCAGCATGTGGGTTTTGAAAATCAGGTTACATACGTTCTTGCTTTACAAGTCTTGTCAAACTGAGATAGTTTCATTTGTCTTGGGAAGTTCAGTATCTGACAGACTGATGGGAGGTCTGCTCAACAGTTCCTAGAAGCTGTGAAAGATGGAGGGACATATGCACCAGTTTTGATGGGGAGATGCTTTTTGAGACTGCGTTCATCCTCCCAGGAGCATTTTGAAACAAGATTTTTTGAACAGCAGTTTAGCTGAGTTTAACTTGTTTGCTGTACAACCCCAGGTATTGTATTTGTTTTATGAAACCATTAACTCATCTTTCCCACATTGAGAAAAGCTGCTGTCATTAGCTGGTCACCTATAAATTCCGTGTGTAGGAGCTGGGAAGTAATAATGTTAAAATCAGTGAGAGGCATGTTAGTAAGCTTTTAATCATCTTGATTGTTTTTTATTTTTATTTTAGGGAGGGATTTTTCTCTCTTTGATAAGGAATGCATGGTAATAGACAGTGGCTTTCACTGGCGCAGCTGAGCTCCACCACCCAGATATTTCATACTGAACTCTTGCCTTACAGTTAATGTCACTGTTACTCTTGAGCTGTAAATGGTGTCCTCTCAAAAGTGCCTTAGATTCTCGCTCCTTTTGTTTTTTGTGTTTTTTTATGTCCCTTTCTGAAAAATACCTAACTCTGGGAGTAACCATCTGGGCTGCTTTGATGGTTTGTTGCTGACCATGTGGGTTGTGTGTGGTAGCAAATGAAAAGAGCAGTCTCTTAGCCATTAATTAATAAATAGTACCATGCAATTTGGAAGTGTGTTATTTCCACTGAGAAACCCCCTACTCCTGCCCCAGAGATACTGAGTTGATGATCATCTGTAAACTGGGACAGAGATTAAAAAACCCCACACAATAAAACCATATGTTTATGTTAAAAAATATAATAAAACAGATAGACCAGTAAACCCAAATTATTTTTAATTTGACTACACACAGAATTCCTGTGAGGAACCTTTTGTTCAGTTTTAGATAAAGTATTATGGTTTTATCACAATAGATAGTGTTCTTGTGATGTATGGAGGTATGGATATAAAAGATTCTTTTCAGTAAACCTGTACAGAATGTAAGTATTTATATCAGAATTGAAGCTTTGCTTCATAAAAACTATAAGTAGAAGTTAGTACTTCATTTTTCTTTATTCATCATTCCCATTGTCGGCTATTTACTGTTGTTAAGACTGCTGTTAAGTAAGACCAAGAAAGACTAAGATTTAGCATGTATCAGTACCCAATTGCTTTTCATTTGGTATGTAAAACTGGGAAGATTGCAGAGCCTAGACATAAGTACGGGGTAAAAGTGAGATATTCCTTCTCACCAGCAATCAGAGCCAAGTCTAGGCAGTCACACAGAAGAAAAAATTCTCAATTTGGAAAATATAAGTTAAAAATCCAAAATTGGTCAGACTAGTGAAGAAAACCAGAGTCAATGTTTTCTACTGCAGGTTTGAAACCTTGGGGACACCACCTGCATGCCTTGTCCATCTCTGGGGTCCCCACCACAGGAAGGACATAGAACTGTTGGAGTGAGTCCAAAGGAGGGGCCACCAAGTTGATCCGAGGGATGGAACACCTCTCCTATCAGGAAAGGATGAGTGAAATGGGATTGTTCAGCCCAAACTAGTTTGTAATTCTGTGATTCCATTTAAGCTCTTCTCACCCCCCTAAGTCATACCTAGATTATTATGTGGTTTACTTTTTCATGTTGACTCTCTTAGTATTTACTCCATTTCCATATTAGATTTTGCTCTCTTCATAATAATTTGAATTCCACTGTTTTAATAATACATTTTCTCTCTACTGATACTTTATACAACATTGAGATGGCTAGTAGCACCTTTTTTTACAGTCAATCTTTTCGTTGGGATTCCAAAGCTATTACTATTGAACTGGTCAATATGAGTGATTTTAGTACCTTCTGTATCAGGACAAAAGTTTATATTTTAGACTATGAAACCTCTGGGGAAGAATAAAGGATCAAGTCTGGGGTGAAAGAATCAGAAACATGAAATGAGAATAATTCTAAAACCTAATATTTCCATGTCAAATTCAAAGACCAAAGTCCACATAGCTTTCTACTCACAAACTAGCATTTCATCTAGATTATACATGTAAATGAAGTTGCAGCTTGCTCCTAAGACATAAAAAGCAAAGGTCAGATGATGGAAATAAAGGGAAAAACATGTAAGTCTGTTTGTTCTGCATTTCTTGGCAGCTAATATATTCAGTATTCTGGTACTTGTTATGTAGAAAAATAGAGCTGCTATTGTGGATAACAGCAAATAAGGCAAAGGACCAGTTTTGTTCCTCTTGTAACTCCATCAGTGTCAATGTACTTAAACCAGGAATTCATTTAGCAGGGATCTAGGAGTCACCAGCTGAGGTTCAGGTGCTGACTTCTTCTAAGACCCAGCAAAGTTACACTGAGGAAGGCTGGCAGAAAAGTTCAATTAACTCTTTCAGCTGGAAAACTCTGGGACAGAGCAGGCCCTGGAGCACAGTGCTAGGAAGAGCCAAGCTTTGGGAAGGAAGCTAAGGCTGAGGTTTACATAGTCATTGTTTTCTAATTACCAAAGGCTGGAGTGAGGCTGGGTTACCAAATGCCAGAAAGGGAGTAAATTTAGATGCTCCCTTGATTATTTGTGCTTTGAGTGGAGAAGCAAGCTCCCTTCTCTCTAGCAAACTGGGCTGCACACCAAAGATGAGAGCCTTCCTTTTCTTCCCCTTCTCACCTTTATTTGTCATTTTCTGACACCAAGAGAAAAATGGGGAAACAACTGCAGCCAGGGAGATGAATATAAATATACATTGGCAAGAGTAAAACTGCAACACATTGTTCTGACCTGTAACCATTGAGCTTCACAGTTGCTCTCCATCACTTGTGCATTAAGCTAGGAACAAAGCCTGCATAGTTCACTAAATGGCTATCGTAATTTTCCCTTCTTCAAAGATTTTAGGGAGAAAAACGTACTATAATCTCAAATTTAGCTCTTACTTTATTTGGCAGCAATATAGACAGTGTCTTTCAAACAACATGGACTGAACTTATTTTATTGCTGCCCACTTTCAGTGATGGATAGATCAAAGAGATGTGGTATCTATAGTGCTACCTTGAGGTCCTTTTTCTCTGCTATGCAAGCAGAAAAATCAAATACAGTTGTATTGACCTGTTAATAGGACAGGTTTTGAGTCTATTTAATGAACTAACAATTCAGCATAAATTCTTATATTGTGGACAAGGAATTTTTGCCCTGTCATGCCTGATTCTAAAGCAATATACTTGTGCTACAAAAATGGGGTGGGGGGGAAAGAAACTTATTTTAAAATATTTATCTCCTTATCTTTTAGTGATTTTTAAAAATAAAGACAGGGCATTAATTGGACAATCATACAGAGAAGGAAGCACCCTCACTTATTTGCAAAGCAGAGGCTCTGCTGTTACCCTGAGAGTGAGATGTTTATTACAGCCTCTCGATTCAGCCTCCATTTATTTAAGGTAGGTTTGAAACCCAAACCATATGAACGAAGATATTTTCACATTTGGTCTTTTATACAGTGTTCAGCTGTGACTGCATTTATCAGAGAACATGAAATAAATGTAATAAACAACGATCTTTCTTTCAGTCCTTATTATAGCTAAGGTTGCACAATGGTTTCCATTCTAACCCTTTTCAACCTCATAATTTTCTGCTGCTTTCATTCCAGAGAAGGGAATTTTCCTTACAGTTATTTTTCTTTGGAAAGTTTGAGTAACTTGGCCCAATATTGCCAAAAATATTGCAAAGAAAATGGGTGTATGTAGGCTTGCTAATTATAGATATTTTTCTTGTTTTAACAACTCTTCAACATATGCAGCTGGGGGAGGGAGAGAAGCTGAAATTTCAGCTATTTCCATATCAAGCCAGACGTCTTTCTGGGCTACCGCGGATTCATGTTTTGGTTTGTGAGTTGTGATCCTCTGGAAAACCACGTGCTGAGCGTTCCCAGCGTAGCTCACATTCATCCTCCCCACGGCTCTCGGTGCTGGGGAGAGCTCTGGTGGGGCCACAGCATTCCTGCTCACAGGCACGGCAGGACCACGTGGAAATACTGCCTTGCCATTGCTGCTCCTCTTGCTCTGCACATGTGGCCCCCGTGGGCTCTTGTCAGGGAGATTGGGGGGGTTTAGTTTGTAGCCTCCCTGGGATGAGACCTGCACCTTCATTGTGTTTTGCTGAAACTTTCCTTCTGGAAAGTACTTCTTTGTCTGATCAGTGCTAAAATACACATTTTTTTTTTTTTTTTGTCAGGTGGAGTTTACTTCACTGACGTGGTGAAGGTGTTTTGGAGAAAAGAATGAAATGGCTTGAGATAATTTAAGATGAGCTATTAGTGCATTGGCTCTGGAAGCAATGTTTATTAATGGTGGTTAATTTTGATGGGCTGGACACGCTTCCGTTTGCTTTGTCATCCTTCCAAGAAGTTGGTTATTCCCACTCCAAAGGGTTAATTGCTGTCAGAGAGGCTGATTGAAATCCTGGACTGTGAGCAACCAAGCTAGTTACAGCACACTGTGTTGTGAATTAACTCTGACACCATCCTGGACTGTTTTAATCAGGTAAAGGAGTTATTTATGAGGAATAACTGTAACATTCAGTACTCATCTTTTTTCAAAAAATATCAACAGAAAAAAAACATAAATAAGGATTTCAAAAATGATTGCATCATTTGCCTTCCTGCTCACGAGGAGCACAGCGTTAGGAATTAAACCCAAAAATACAGAAATCAAAGGATGCGATATTTCTCGTCCTGTTTCCGTGCCCGGGGTTGCAGGCTGTGAGCCTGTCTCTCTCCAGGCTGCGGCTGTGCCTCCTGCTCGGGCTGCAGCTGCAGCCACCCGTGGCGACTCAGCCGGGCCAGGCGGCAATTACAGGAGTGGCTGTGCTCGCTGACAGTCTCGGGGCGAGGGGAACCTTTGGAGAGGAAGAGGTGAGGCCGATGTGGCCAGGCACGACGTCAGCCGTCAGCGGGGGATGCTCTGCAGCCGGCATCGAGCCCTTGCCAGGGGTGGTGTGGTGGCAGCTCCGTGTTGGGAGCGCCAGCACCTCCCCGGGCCACCCTGCAGGCACCGACAGCGTGTCCCACCGCACTGAGTCGTAGGGGATGAAGGCAGAGGAGGAGGAGGAGTTTTACTCGTCTGGCAGTCTGGCAGTTTTACTCGTCCCAGCACCTGCAGCAGGCTCTCCACGGCACTCTGGGGTCGCAGGGTTGTGGCTGCGGCTTTCACACACCATCTGGCAAGAGGGAAAGAGGAGGAGGAGCAGGGGGACAGTTCCTGAGGCAGGACTGTCACCCATGGACTTCAGTGCAACATGGCATGAGCTCTAATGAGGGGTTTCCCTGGATAACATAGAAATGTTACCTGCGGAGAAGGGGTTTATGGTGGCCACAGGATGCATTACTGTGGATTTCTGGACACCCACGTCATCCTTCAAGCCCAGGCTTGTCCTCTGAGTGCTTTGCCATGAGACTTCCATTTGGTGGAAGTGCTGGAATGAGGGCATCCCTTTGCCCTCGGTCCCCAGTCTACCACCAGTGTCTGCTCACTCTTGCCCTATGCAAAGCCTTTTCTGTTGAGAGGGTTTGGTTATGAGCTAAATATAAAAATGCTTAAAAAGCTGAAATCAGTGAACCCAAAAGTCATCCCCAAAAAGAGAAGGAGGACAGAGGGGAAAGGAGGAGATCCTTAAATGCACTTTTTTAAGAAAATAAAAAAATTATTGTTGAGCTGAGCAAAACTATTATTATAGCCTGATATAAAATGATAAAACTATTATTGTAGCCTGAGCAAAAACTAGTTATTGTTTGATGCTCCTGATTTAATTTTTTAGTTAGAAATTAAATAAAAGACAGATTAGGCCCCAGAGGCAATGCTAGGAGAGATTTAGCCATATCCAAATTGTTAGAGTTTATGTGAGGGGCAATGGAAATTCAGTGCAGCTGGTAAACCTAAAAAATAATAACAAAAAACAATACACCTCTGTGTAATAGAATTTCTTTCGTATGACAAGTATTCCTAAATACTTTATATAGAATTAAAAACAGATTTAATTTGAAGAACAGGTAATTTTGTTTGTTTAAGGGAAAGAAAAACATAGGACATGAGTCTTAACTAAAGCTGGTGTAAATCAAAAAGGGTTCAACTAAAGTCATGTGGCTTAAAATATAGATGCTGTAAAATACACAGGATTGTAATCAGGCCCATAATATTTTGCATTTACAGTGTGTAATTTTGGCCCTTTGGAGGAGGTCAGGTAAAGGATTTCCTCATTACATCCTATTTCCCTTTTGTCTTTATATTGAGTATATTAATTTCTTGTGTTGCTTCATTTCTTGCTTTTGTCTTGACTTCTGCTAGATTCTGCCCTTCCCAAATATTTTGTCTTTTAAAACTTTGAGGGTCAAAGGTGGGGGAAGCAAGAGGAAAAAAGGTTACTTTTCTTTTCCATGTCTCTCCTGACACCCCACCTCCACCAAATCCTATTCTCCCCCCATGAAAATGAAAAAAGGCCTACAATTAATCAATTTAATTAGCTGGCCAAGAAAAATAAAGAGACAGTAGAAAAGGAATTAAAATACTGATATTTTTCAATTAAAATACCCTAAATTTAAATAAATTTTATGCCTGTTTTTGACAAGAATAAGCTGTATAACTGGAAAAATTCTACAAAATCTTTGCTTGCTTAAGGCCGTTCAATTCTCTCATTAAATTTATAAGCAAGCTTAATTAAAAGAAACACAAAAGCATTTGTGAAATAGAAGTATATGTTCAAACCACTGAAACATCCAACACTTGTTCAGGGTATGAATACCTGATTTAGAAATTAGGAGCATCTCTGTGTGTGTCTCCTCTCCATGGGTGCAAATAAGACAAAAGAAAAAACCCATAAATTTGTGTTGTGGAAGGGCATGAAGAAGGCATGCTGTTTTAGCTCCAAAGATATACAAATGAACATTTCTCTATTGAAATAAATACGGTTTTTATCATGAAAGGAGAAGTGACCACTTGTGGCCCACTGCTGTAGTTCTCAATGTTTGCACTGGAGGTCTCACTGATGTTTAATGAGCAGGGTCCTCTTAGCTGACAAGAGGCTTCTGTTGCCTGGGTTGTAGCCAGCACAGCCTCTCCCTCTGCCCACTGGAATTCTTCAGGAAGAAAAACCAGTTAATGTGGAACTGGTGGAGGGATAAGTCCCACCTCTGGAGGATCCCAGGAAGATTTGTGGTTATGTATGAAATGGTGAGGAGCAGGTTCAGTCCCTGCAGGATGGTACTTGGTGAGAGTTTTCTCGTGACCTTCCCATGTGTGATGTAGGATTTGCCAC
This sequence comes from Petroica traversi, assembly GCA_025920805.1. NCBI lineage: Eukaryota > Metazoa > Chordata > Aves > Passeriformes > Petroicidae > Petroica > Petroica traversi. The sequence goes on from JAHLSL010000020.1 coordinate 11,306,718, forward strand.
TGACTCTGCTTTTTTGGGGTAGTGCTGCTTCCATTATTCTGTATGGCTATCTGCAAAGTGTCCTTTGGGGCACAAAATACTGAATTACTCTAGGATGTTTGACTGACCACACAAAAAGTATGTGGGCTTTAGCTTCTCCAGAATAGGCATCCAAACTTAGTGGAGAACTTAAAAGATAAACTGTGTTTCTGTGGGATCTGTAGTGTGACAACCTCTGCTTAGTGTACTCCATGCTCTTGGTTTTTGTGGCAAGTTCTCTTTGTGGCTTCTCAAAACCTAAGTTGTAGTGGCACAGTCATAAATCTGAAAAGCAAAGATGCTTCTTGATATTTTTGCCTCCATACTGTCTTATTTAACTGGATATTGTGTACAGACTCTGAGGTACATCAGGGTTGCTGTAATGAGGAGCATAGGAAATTTACACCTAGGTTTGGAAGTCAGTATTTGACCAGTTTGAGGTAGAAAAGGCATGGGTTGAATGCTAGTTGAAAGTGAGGGGAATAAAACAAAACAAAAAACTCTCAATCAAACTCCCAAATAGCTTGTTTCTTTACAAGTATACCTATGTATCAAGCTTTTGTTAAGGGGAGAAAAACAAAAGCTCCTCCCCAACACAAATTTTGTGTCCTGCCCATCTCTTCTGCTTTCTGTGGTCTTGAGCATCCTGTTGGTCTGACAGCAGCTGCCCTGCAGTGAATGGCTTGTTGCTTCCTCTGGAGGGAAATGTCTGTCAGGCTAATAAAGCAAAACATGTTTCCATTTCCTCAGAGATGCTGTGAAATAGCTTCCCTTCAGAGCAGTGAATCACAAGATAGGTCTTGCCCTGTTGGAAAGTTACCCATTTCTATTCCCACTAAATTTAAATTAATGTCTGGAAACTTAGTTGAATACAACTGACTAATGAACCTCATACTTCACTGAATCTGGACTGACTGACAAAATTAATTTGGGCATCTATTCTGAGAGAGCAGAAAAGCTTTCATCATTCCTTACCACTTTTCTTCAAATTTCTAGATGTTATGGATATACAAAGACTTTGTTATTTACATCTAAAGACTTGTGACATGGCTTGCATTTTAAATTTATTAACATGAGTAAAAAATCTAATAAGGTATTAATAGACATATACTTATTTAGACAGAGTCTACTTACTATCTGATCCTTTAGGTGCTGTGTGCTTTTTTAATAACACACAATTAGTTCAAGAAGTTCCGTATGATATTTGCATGAGGTCATCGTATTGTGTTTTCATTGTCATGAATTCTCTTTGCATGTGTCATCAAATTATTTTGTTCGCTTTGTCATCTTCCCTTATTCCAAGAAACTCCAGTGGATAATACTCTGCCACTGACTTAAAAATTTGTGTTCTCTCCTGGGTAAGAGAAGCACAGGTGAGATCACAACTTTCTATGACACCACCTATTAGAACTTTTCCTGTGGGCACGGATAGCTATTTGCTTTTGGTTTGGGAGGCTGAAGCACCATGAGGGCTGGTTGTCAAAAACGAAGTAAAAAACAATCAAAAAAGATTAGCTTATATCTCTCTCCTGTGAAATTGCAAATTTCTTTCTGATTTTTCAGAAATATCTCCTTAAAAATGTCTTTGAGCATTACCGACGATGAAGTCAGAAAGGTAATTTAGTTTATTTAAAGCTGCACAAAGATATAAGAAAAAGGAAATGCTGTGAAGAAGGCAAAATTGGGTTGTTTTTTTTTTTTTCGTTCTTTGCTCTTTGCCAAGCTGAGTTCAGAAAAAAAGTTTTAATTCTAAACCTAAGTTTTTGAAATCGAGTGCAATACAATTTCTTCCCATTTCAAACATAGTAAATATGAACTCATCTGAAGCCTGAGTCAGAGCAATTCCCATACTCTGTAGAAGAGTTTAAAACTCGGTCTTGGGGTTGACATGTCATTTCAGTTGTTACTAAAAAAAAAAAAAAAAAAGAAAAAGTAGTAGTGATCCCCTAAAGTAAGAGATCATTAGATAACTGCCCAGGAGATGGGTTTAAATCCTCTCAAGCAATTCTAAGGTTTGAGCCGTGGATAAAGACACAAGATGCTCTGTTTAATAAAATATAACCCAAGAGGTTAGGACACATTGCTAGCAGTCAGGTGATGCTAACTAGACAACATTTGAAAAACCTTATCAAAGGTGGTGTGGTTCCTGGGGCACTCCTGCAGAGAGCTCCCAAGTCCCCAGGGGGGCTTCTGCTCCCTTGAGGGAGCAACAGCACTGGAGGCCCAAACAGTGCCTGGCTCCTTTCTGTTTTTTCTTGCCTCGGCATCTGCTGTATGCACAGCAGTTAATTTAGAATAAATGAAATTTCAAGTGCACATTTCTTCTTCCACCTCCTTTGCTGTGTAATGGGGTAGAGTAACAGGAAATGATTGATAGATCATTTCTGAAGGACCTTCAGAAGAGGGGAAAAGCAGGAAAATTCTCCTCCCTGTTCCTAGACAAGGTAATGTTTGTACAAGAACATGTGGCACAGCAAGAACACTGTTCCCCTCACCATATTTTATTCCCTCCACCCCACTTTCACATGTCCAGGGTAAGGACAAGGGCTTGTAGCTACTCCACAGCAATAACCAAGTGCCTCACGGTGATGTTCTCTGCTTTGTTCTAGACCTTTTGCAGGGAAAGTTAAGAGCTATACCGTTCTGCTAATTTTATGTTGTGTGTCCCTGTATACCTCACTTTTTCTGAAATGCAGTTTTGGTGCTGCAGCAAGGTGATCCTTTGGGCGGCGTGGGTGCAGTTCGTAGCACTTGGGGGTTTTATGGCGATCGGATGTGTGCTCATGCCAAGGAGAAGGAGAAGGTGGATTCAGAGTACGTGTCTTGGGTTGATGGTGGCACTGTGGCACTGACAAGGTTGAGGTTTGGGAAAGCGCAGCACAGACCTCGGCTGGACGTGCCCTTAATTTGGGCGCGGGCTCCACTGACTCGGGCAGCAGGATCGCAGGATTCGCCTGCCGGCTCCACGCCCTCCCAGCTCTGCGGGAACGGTGGGCTTAGCGCGTCCGAGCGTTTCGGGGAGCCGGAGCACCCCGACACACGTCCCAGCGTGGCAGCCCGGTTTCGGGGAGCGGGCCCGGCGGGGCGGAGCCCCCAAGCAATTCCTGCGATCCTGCTGCCCGAGTCAGTGGAGCC